>JAPDPK010000137.1:610000-1060000 GCA_031772115.1 Heritiera littoralis | reverse complement strand
GCATTTATTATTGTTATTATTGTTGTTATTATTATTATTATTATTATTATTATTATTATTATTATTATTATTATTATTATTATTATTATTATTATTATTATTATTATTATTATTAGTGCTTGTTGTAAAATAAAAGTCTTGAAGATATTTCTTTAACTTGTATTTTCACTGATTATTATTAATCAAAAAAATATATAAAAAATATATATAAGAAAAAAAAACAAAGAAAAGGGAATCAAAGAAAATTAATAATAAAAATTGAATTTAAATAAACGTCCGATGATGGGATGCTACGGAAGTCACAAGTAGTGATTCCTAGCTGATCCCTAGGTGAGAAGAATCGTACTAAATGTTGCCAAAAGTATTGGAATATTTAGTATGATTTTTCAATAATTTAGTTTTTATTAAAAATAAGAATAAATGATTTTTTAAAAGAAAATAGAGAAAGGAAATTAATAATAAAATTTAAATTTAAGTAAACAACTTTTCCGATGATGGGATGTTACGGAAGTCACAAGTAGTGATTCCTAACTGATCCCTAGGTGAGAAGAGTTGTACTAAATGTTGCCAAAAGTATTGGAATATTTAGTATGATTTTTCAATAATTTAAATTTTTATAAAAAAAGGAAAATGAATAAGTTTTTTTAAAAACAAAGAAATATAAATAAATAAATAAATAAATAAATAAATAAGGAAATTTAAAATAAAAAATTCATTTACATTATATATCATTTGTTTGCATCATATGCATCCATTTAATTTCCAAATAAGTGTGAATCTTCCGAGGATGAGATTCTGTAGAAGTCACAAGTAGTGATTCTTAAGAAATCTCTAGGTGAGGAAAATTATTTCAAATGCTGCCAAAAGTATTGGAGTATTTGATTTAATTATTCAATACAAAAAGGTTCACATTTACTTTCGAAAAATAAAGTAAAACAAAATAAATTTGCAAATAAAAAATGATTTTGAATAAAAAGGTTGGAATAAAAAAAGGAATTAATTTTAAATATTAAATTAAGAACATTTTATTAAAACAAAAAGGATAACACATGATTATTATGGTACCGTTTTTTAACGGGCGTCGTGGGGGTGCTAATCCTTCCCCACGCGTAACCATACCCCCGAACCCAATTTTTGTTTCAAAGACCAAAATATTATCTTTTTAATAAAACTTAATTAATTTTGAGATTTTGTTGAAAAGATAAACGTTTTCAGGTGGCCAATCACACCTAGACAAAAAAGATTGGTGGCGACTCCCATGTTTTGTTTTTAAACGCCTTTTTCGAAAATCGTCGAGCGCGAAGCCGTTACGACAGTTTGGCGACTCCACTGGGGACGCTTTTTGAGGGTCAAGCCATTTATTAATCATGTGTTATCCAAAGTTTTAATTTAATAGTTTTGATTGATATTTAAACTTAATTCACTTGGATTTTGAAAATGATTTTTGTTTGCATTTGCATTTTTTATGTTATTTATTTTATGTTTTATATTTGTATATACTTGTTGTTAATAAATTGTTAAGGCATTTAGGATAGAGATAATAATTTAATTTGAGTCTGACATGTTCCCTCATGCACACACCTGCACTTGCATTTGCATAACATGAGCTCTATACCCGGGTTCCGTCCTTCTTAGGAGGGAGTAAAGTACCTTTGCTCTCGTGAGGTAATCACCTCCGCAATGGCAATCGAAATACTCCCACTCAAATTAAATCTTACTAGTCCAGTGTGGATGACAGTAAGGTATAATTTGGGAACCTTTTGACCTTTTAGAGACCCAAATCAGCATGTAAAAGGCCCTAAGAAGCCGATCCTAGCTAGAGCCATGTTCGATTTTTGTAGAAATTATCCCGAAATTAGGACACAAGAGGGAACATTTTACTACTTTTTTCGTATCATAACTCTGATAATTTTCAAATTCATGTTTCTTTAAAAAAAAATAATAATAAAATAAAAATCAAGAGATTTTTTTTTTCTTCTTTTTGTCATTTTCAAAATAAAATTTTACAAGTTTACAATAAAAAAAAAAGAAAAAAAGAAAACAAAGTTTTTTTCTTTTTTGAGAATAACATGGAAATATTCTTTGTTCTCTGGTGCTATTTGAAAGAAGGTAATAATAATGTGTGTATATATATTTTTGAAATTTGTGCATAGATAAAAAATAAAAAAAAAGGGAAAAGAAATTTTTGGATAAAAATAAAAGGTAAATTTATTGTCACATTCCTTTAAAAATAGATTAAATAAAAAGGGAAATTAAAGAAAATAAATTGTGGTGTGAAAATAAGAATAATAAAAAAAATTTATTCTTTAAAAAAAAAGGGAGGAGAAATAATCAAATTCTAAAATAAAAAAGGAAAGAAAAGAAGAATTCATTGAATTTAAATGAGAAAAAATTTTGATTCTTTTATTCTTAAATTTTAGCATAACATATCTCATTACATTCATGCATTCACATCACATAATAAGGAGAGTATTTGTCTTTTTGGATTAAAGGAAGCCAAAGATATCGGAGATCAATTTGAAGCTAGATCTACTACTTCGGAGAATAATCAAGAAGAATTTTGCTGACATGATATACGAGAGATAAAGGGGAGCTAGCTAAGATTATGAAGATGCCTGAAAGTTTTGGAGGGACTAAAACGGTTCATTTTCAAGGCTCGCTGCCGTTTCCAGAACAACTACATGATGAATCATTAGAAAGTAGAGATCGATCGACTTTTCGTGAAACGGTCAACCATGAATCTGCCATGCTTGATTAGAGTTTGGAAAGTGAAAAAGGTGGTCGTTATTGTGAAATTTGTTTTTGAAAGACTTCGAATGTAGAGGACATTAGAATAAGGGAGAGTTAGTAAGGAATTTTGAGTCTTGTAAACAATTCCTATGTGAATATGAATGTTACAAGATTTTATATAGGTTTGCATTCACTTCATTCATATGTGCATAACATGATTTTGACAGAAAATAATAAGGCTAGCAATAATTGTTTCCTCAAAAAAAAAAATGAAAGAAATGAAAAAATGAAAATGAAGAAAGTAAATAAATGGTCAAAAAAAAAATTTTTTTTTTTATAATTTTTTTCCTTTTGGTGTGTAACTTGTGATATTGTAAAATAATAACAAGATTGAAATTTCTTTCACATGTAGATAGACCATTTCAATACAATAAAAGCTTCATATTAGCATGGCAAGCATGACATCTAATTTTAGGATTTGGTGTAGATATAGCTTGATCATTGAAAAGCTTCAGAGATAGTTTTGGGACATGGAAGAGACAGAAATGACTCGGATGGAAAGGATGGAAAAAGCTCAACAAGAGATGAGAGAGCAATTGTCACAGATGGCAGGTTTGTGGGAGAAGCTGAACAATGGAAGAATGGGACAATTAGCTACTCAAGAGGGGCATCAGTTACGAAACACTGAAGATTCTTTTTGTCCACTCAACACTGGCTCACGAGAAACCCAATCATCTCAAGAGCCACAAGTAATCCCCACCATGAATCCCCTCGAACCAATTCATGTTGCCAATCTGGATAGTCACAAAGAGCAAAGGATGCCACAAGTGGAAGGAGGCTCAAGTTCCCGACAAAAGATGGAGCTAATAGAAGAAAGGCTTCGGATTGTTGAAGGAAAGGATCTTCACGGATCTTTAGATGCTGCCGGATTATGCTTAGTACCTGGTGTGGTCATTCCTTTAAAGTTTAAAGCTCCAGAATTTGAGAAATATGATGGGACCACTTGTCCGAAGGCCCATATCACTATGTACTGTAGAAAGATGGCAGCGCATGTGCATGATGACAAACTGTTGATCCATGTCTTCCAAGACAGCCTTAAAGGATCTGCTGCTAGGTGGTATACACAATTGGGCAGGGGCGATGTTCACTCATGGGAAGATTTGGCAAGGGCTTTTGTCGCCCAATATAAGCATATTGTGGATATAGCCCCAGATCGTTTATCTTTGCAAGCCATGGAGAAGAAAGCTACTGAAGGCTTTAGAGAATATGCCCAGAGATGGAAGAATGTTGCCACTCAGGTCCAGCCTCCCCTCACGGAAAAAGAGACTGCAAATTTGTTTCTTAGTACCCTTCATGCACCATACTATGATAGGATGATTGGGAATGTTACTAAGAATTTTGCCGACATGGTGGCCTCCGGAGAGATGATTGAGAATGCAATCAAGAGAGGCAAGATCAAGATAGGTGACATGGCCGATAACAGACTTGAAGGAATGGAAGAAGAAGTGCAAGCTGTGACATTTGAGGGGCAATTTCCCAGAAATCCCACTCCACATAATCCCTATTTGGCTCACCCATCATACCGTCCAATCCTGAACAGTGTCTCCTATGATCCTTATCTTTATTCATCATTCTCACAACCAGGATTTCCAACAAACTCTTGTCCTCCAATGATTTTTCATGCGCCTATCTTCATGCCTAGGCCAGTAGCTCAACCTCCTCAACCATCAATAAACAACAGAAAAAGATCGAGAAGCAATCAAGGAAAAATCCCAATTCCAATCTCCGATCTCTTGCCCTTTTTGGTAAAAAACCAATATTTGGCCCCTATACCTTTGAGAACAGCACCAAACCCGTTGGCCAAGAGCTATGACCCGAACAGCAAATGTGACTATCACATGGGGGCAGTTGGGCATTCAACAGAAAAATGCAGACAGTTGAAGGAAAGGGTTGAAGAGCTCATAAATGGTGGAATCTTGACTCAAGAAATTATGGAACAGTGGAAGTCCACTTTGGTGTAGGGTCATGGCATTTTGGCAAATCAATCTAGAGGAAACGAAGATTTGAGATTTTGAAGCCTGTATTTTGTTGAAAAAATGCTTGTCATCTTCGTTGGCCTAGGTGACAATTGTATGAGCACAACTTTTTGCATGAGTTATTTTCCAGTGGCATATGTCAAGAATGTCTCTTTTCTTCACATTAATGATAAAAATGATTCCAAGAAAATTGGTGATTACTGTCAAAGATGAATGTATTGAATCATTCTTGGATCACATCTCAACAGAATCTAAATCAGTCGAGAGCCAAAAAGCTAAATTGGGGCATAAATTTTTGAAAGTTCGATTTTGTTTTCACTTTGACCATGATAGGGTTTCATTGTAAATAATTTTCAAAGAAATAATCGATTTGCAAAACCTTTTGAGAATAATTTGGAAATCAATGACAATCTCTAAATATTCTTAATATTGGTAATTTTACACTTGACAAGATCATTTTGAAATACCTTTCCACCTAAATTCATGTACAAATCCCAAACTCTTCAATCTTGTACTCCCAAGATGCCTTTTGCCCATGTTTTGGGGCAAGATAAAGAAAAGAGAGAGAGAAAAAAAGAGAACCAAAGTCGAGGATTTTCCATCAATGTCCATCTGCATAATACCTCGAGCTGGGCATCACCTGTGTCCTTAAATGACGATGTGGTGTGGGAGGTCAAGCTCTGTCTTATTAAAGTGTTGTATTTCAAAAAAAAACAAAACAAAAAAATAAAAGGAAGAAAAAAAAAAGAAAAAGAAAAAGAGAAAAATGAAATTGATTGTGACATCATGCAAACATGATATTCAAAGGATTTCAAATGCCAAGGGTAAAACTTATCCTAAAGAATTGCTTTTCAATAGAAGTATCTTAATTTGAGATGACGAATGGCCGTCTTTCATATTCCATTATCAAATATAAACGTTATCCTGTTGCTACCCCTTTTGAGCCTGATAGTTTCTTTCAAAATAAACCTCCTCCAAGGATCACCCTCCACACTGGGGGGCATATGCAGAAAGTATCTTTTCAAAGAAAATAAATGATTAAGCTTTTGTTTTCGATCAAATAAGATTTGCTATGTTTTGGAAATCTTGGATAGGAATCAAAAAAAAAAAAGAAAGAGAAAGAAAGAAAAAGGAAGAAGAAGAAGGAGAAGAGATACATGGAAAATTGGAAAAAGAAAGGTGCTTCAAAGAGTGAAAATGATGGACAACCATAGGAGAAGAAATGATCCTTGGATTGATCACCTTCAAACACATTTTGGGCCTATTTATCCATTCTTTCAAAACCCTGAACCATGGCCTACATTACGTACTTAAAAGTCCATTTTGATCAAGTAGGGGATGCTCGTATCAAAGAGCTCTTCTTTGGAAGATTCTCACCTTTCTTTGGTTTGAATAAAATTTGAATTCTTGAATGCATGGTGGAGCAATCAATCAAAAAAAAGAAGAAGAAAAAAAAAAGAAAACAAAAGAAAGGATGAGGCTCTAGGGTGAAAACCCGAAAAGGGCAGTCTGGAGCGAACAATGAACTTTTCATGCAACCAAGTCAAGCAGTGACATGAACTGAAAATGGAAAAAAAGAATTAACAAGCCTTGAGAGACCCTCCAAATATCCAAAGATTTTGATGGCATTTGATTGCTGACATTTTTTGAAAAAGTTTGAACCTTTCTTCTTGTAAATACTCTCCCTGAACAGGAAAGACCTCAGTCATTCGTATCGTATCTTGGCATTTGTGGAATGCCATTATTCGAGAATTTAAGAGATTGTCAAACCAAGTTGTAAATATTTTGTTTCTCTTCTCATTCAAAATTTTGTTTAAAACAAAAAAAAAGATGGAGAAAAAGTGGTGGTATTTTGAGAAAGCTATTTGAAGCTAAGTAAGGAATCATTGTTTTTTTGTATAAATGGCAAAGTATGCCCCAAACAAAGAGCGTCATGGCCATCAAACTTTCAATTGACCAATTGAAGATATCCGAGTAGGATTTATGACACTCATCTTGAAAAGTAATCACTAATATTTTGAAAGAATTAAATATCACTTGTGAAATTTGGATTCATTCCCTCTTGGAAAATAGTTATGGGAAAATTTTTCGTGCTTTTTGTCAAAAGGCTATGGTGTGAGTACAAGAAATCTGCAGAAATAGGAAATAGAAAGGAGCTTTCATGATCATGTTGGGGCAAAGAAAATAAAAAGACAAATAATGTGCCTCTTTTGGCAAGACAAGATAGAGTTTCCAAGTTAGAGAATGTACAGGATTGAGTGTCATGCATACATGCATACATACACTATCATACAGCATCAACATTGAAAGTTTTTGTGTAAAATTTTGAGATTAAAACATGTCTCTCAAGCTGAAGACTCAACACCATTCAATCAAGATTTCAAAGGTTATGCAACCTTTTCCAAAAAAAACAGAAGAGAATACAAAGAAAGAAGAGAGAGAAAAACAGAAAAAGAAAAAAAAAAGAGAAGAGAAAAGAGGGGAAAAACAGAGAGAGAAAAAAAAAGAGAGAAGAAAGAGAGAAGAAGAGAAGAGAGAAAAAGAAGAGAAAAGAGAAGAAAGAGAAAAAGAGAAGAGAGAAAAAGAAAGAAATAGAGAAGAGAGAAAGAAGAGAGAAGAGAGAAAAGAAAGAAAGAAAAAGAGAGGGGACAAGTTTGCTCATGATAAAGAAAACTTCAAATCTAGTTTTACCAGTGCCATGGTTAATCAAGATTAAAGATTAATTTTCAGAAGATAAGCAAATTTTCAAGTCCTCCGGGCAAAATTTTTAAAGTTTCATCGCCTCTGCTGCAAGAGGAGCACATTCCAAAAAAAGCATTTAAGTCCTCCGGGCATAATCTCAAGTCCTCCGGGCAAATTTTTTAAAGTTTCATTGCCTCTGCTGCAAGAGGAGCACTTTTCAGAAAAAGGAATCTAAGACCTCCGGGCACAAATTCTAAGTCCTCCGGGCAAAATTTTAAAGTTTCATCGCCTCTGCTGCAAGAGGAGCACTTTCCAGAAAAAGCATTTAAGTCCTCCGGGCACAAATCTCAAGTCCTCCGGGCAAAATTTTAAAGTTTCATCGCCTCTGCTGCAAGAGGAGCACTTTTCAGAAAAAGCATTTAAGTCCTCCGGGCACAAATCATAAGTCCTCCGGGCACAAATCATAAGTCCTCCGGGCACAAATCTCAAGTCCTCCGGGCAAAATTTTAAAGTTTCATCGCCTCTGCTGCAAGAGGAGCACTTTCCAGAAAAAGCATTTAAGTCCTCCGGGCACAAATCTCAAGTCCTCCGGGCAAAATTTTAAAGTTTCATCGCCTCTGCTGCAAGAGGAGCACTTTTCAGAAAAAGCATTTAAATCCTCCGGGCACAAATCATAAGTCCTCCGCGCACAAATCTCAAGTCCTCCGGGCAAAATTTTAAAGTTTCATCGCCTCTGCTGCAAGAGGAGCACTTTTCAGAAAAAGCATTTAAGTCCTCCGGGCACAAATCATAAGTCCTCCGGACACAAATCTCAAGTCCTCTGAGCAAAATTTTAAAGTTTCATCGCCTCTGCTGCAAGAGGAGCACTTTCCAGAAAAAGCATTTAAGTCCTCCGGGCACAAATCATAAGTCCTCCGGGCACAAATCTCAAGTCCTCCGGGCAAAATTTTAAAGTTTCATCGCCTCTGCTGCAAGAGGAGCACTTTTCAGAAAAAGCATTTAAGTCCTCCGGGCACAAATCATAAGTCCTCCGGACACAAATCTCAAGTCCTCCGAGCAAAATTTTAAAGTTTCATCGCCTCTGCTGCAAGAGGAGCACTTTCCAGAAAAAGCATTTAAGTCCTCCGGGCACAAATCATAAGTCCTCCGGGCACAAATCATAAGTCCTCCGGGCAAAAATCTCAAGTCCTCCGGGCAAAATTTTAAAGTTTCATCGCCTCTGCTGCAAGAGGAGCACTTTTCAGAAAAAGCATTTAAGTCCTCCGGGCACAAATCATAAGTCCTCCGGGCACAAATCTCGAGTCCTCCGGGCAAAATTTTAAAGTTTCATCGCCTCTGTTGCAAGAGGAACACATTTCAAAAAAAAAAAAAGAATTTAAAGTTTCATCGCCTCTGCTGCAAGAGGAGCACATTTCTAGGAAAAGAATTTAAAGTTTCATTGCCTCTGCTGCAAGAGGAGCTTTCCCGAAAAAAAAACAAACAAAAAAAAACAAAACAAAACAAAACAAAACAAAAAGAAATTTAAAGTTTCATCGCTTCTGTCGCAAGAGGAGCGCATTCAAAAAAAAAAAGAAAAAAAAAGAAAGAAAAAACTTTAAAGTTTCGTTGCCTCTGCTGCAAGAGGAGTTCATACAAAAAAAGAAAAAAGAAAAAAAAAGAAGAAAGAGAAGAAAAAGAGGGAAATGAGTCATAAGCCGGACAAAATTACTGTCAATTGTCTTTCCTCTATTCCTGATCCTCAGCAATGAGCAAAGAGGGGCAGCTGTTGACACCTAATTTTGTCCCATTTTCTTTGTTATTATTATTACATATATATGTATTTATTTTTATTTTTCTTATTTATATTATTTTTATTATTATCTGTTATTATTATTATTATATTATTACTATAATTTTTATTTTTATTACTTTTATTTTTACTTTTATTATTTTTATCACTTTTATTTATTATTATTATTTTATTTTGTTTTTGTCTAGTCCAATCTGTCACCTCTCCCCTGCCAGGCCGTCCCATCTCCACCGGCTACCAGCCTATTACCCGTCCATCTCGCCTCTGCCAGCCATTTTACCAGTCCCCTTTCTACAAAATCCTCCTCAACCAGCAACCACCGGGGGAGGATTTTTTTGGATCGACTCCAAACCCAACATCACCGAGACACCAAACCTCACCATCATTGAACCTTGAACCGCAACATTTAACCAAAAAAAACCCACCGAGGCCCCAGATCCCATTCCCCACTCACCATCTAGCCACCACTCACCACCATCATCCTGTCATCGTCATCACCAAACTATCGTCATCGTCATCACCACCACAAACCCTCCTTCAAGCCTCGGACCAAACAACGAAACCCTTTTTCCCTAAAAAAGGATCACCTCAACAACCCCTTTAGCCTCACCACCGAGACCCCCCTAACCCTAACCAAAAAACCTAAATCCGAGAGCCAAAACCTAGATCCAAGATAAGCCCTACCTGCAAAAAAAAAGAACAAAAACAGAAAATAAACAGCAATAAATCCACATCCCAAAGCAGCAAAAAAAAAAAAGGTGAAGAGTGTTTTGGGGTTTTCAACCGGGAGTTTCTTCTTCGGATCTAGTAGGTTTTAGACTTTTTTTGGGAAATCTAAACCGAAGGATAGAAAGAGCACGTGGAGAGCTTTCGAAAAGTGGGAGTTTTTTCGATTTTCGGCCACGACGACGGCGGTCGACGGCGGCCCGGAGGTGACCCAGCGGCGGTCGGAAATCGCCCCGGCAGAGAGCTTTCAAAAGCTCTCAAATTTTTTTTTCTGGTAAGAGGGAAAATGGGTTAGAAAAAAAAAGGGGTAGTATTTATAGAAAAAAAGGGACTGACCCGCGCGTGGACCCGGATCCGACCCGGAGTCCGTGCGCCCGCCCGCTTCAAGGGAGGAAGATCCGCGATCCAACCCGATCCGACCCGCTTCGGTGGAGAAGACCCGCGCACCTGTCGACCCGACCCGGCCCCTGCCGATCCGACCGATCCGGCCCACCTGTTTTGGGCCACGTGGAAGCCTTGTGGGCCCTCAATTTGGGCTGTGCATTTGGGCTCTTTTGAGGGCTTCCTTTGGGTCCAAGCCCAATTCCGTTTTTGGTATGTTTTTTTATTTGCTTATTTATTTATTTATTTGTTTTGTTAAAGGAAAATTTTAATTAGAAAATTAAAATTAAAAAATTAAAAAAAATTAAATTTAAAAAATTTAAAAAATTTTTTTTTAAATTAAATTAAATTATTATTATTACTATTGTGGTGTTGTTGTTATTATTATTATTATTATTATTATTATTATTATTATTATTATTATTATGCATTTATTATTGTTATATATTGTTGTTATTATTTTTATTATTATTATTATTATTATTATTATTTATTTAATTTTTTATTATTATTATTATTATTATATTATTGTTTTTATTATTTTTGTTTTTATTTTGTTTTGTCTAGTCCAATCTGTCACCTCTCCCTGCCAGGCCGTCCCATCTCCACCGGCTACCAGCCTATTTACCCGTCCATCTCGCCTCTGCCAGCCATTTTACCAGTCCATTCTACAAAATCCTCCTCAACCAGCAACCACCGGGGGGAGGATTTTTTTGGATCGACTCCAAACCCAACATCACCGAGACACCAAACCCTCACCATCATTGAACCTGAACCGCAACATTTAACCAAAAAAACCCAACCGAGGCCCCCAGATCCCATTCCCCACTCACCATCTAGCCACCACTCACCACCATCATCACTGTCATCGTCATCACCAAACTATCGTCATCGTCATTATTATTAAAAATAATAATAATAATAATAATAATAATAATAATAATAATAATAATAATAATAATAATAGACAAGCTTCCTTTATAAGCTTGTCAAAATCACGTCTGCTTCACTGCTTTGAAGCAGACTAAAGGCAACAAAAGAAAATATAAAATATATAAAATAAAATAATTTGATGATATTAAAACAAATGGCTTCTCGAAAAAGCCACTCCATACCACCTATCTCCACTAAGGTTTCACATTCTCGGATAATGTGTGGAGAAAAGGAATTGGTCTGCAATTGTTATGAACCGAGAGATAAGGAGGAAAGAAAGAAATAATAAGGGCTGAAAGAAAAAGGCTATCATGCTCGGATCGGTTCAAGCTATTTAAAAGCTATTAGTTTCAGGCAAAACAAGACATGAATGGAAGTTAGTCTTTGGTGATCAAGAAACGTTGGAGGTTGAAGCAATGAGACGAGACAAGGGAGCCATTCTCGGTTGGAACAGTTGAGTAGCAAAGGTTTCTTTTGGCTACAAAACGGTGCTGTACCGAGAGCCTTACCATTGTCTCTCCATCTTTAGTTTTTACCGTAGCCTAGAATACTTTCAGCAGCTCCCTCCCGATCTTGTTGCCACTCAATCTTCTTATTGTGTCAACAGTCAATGCTCATGGAAGGAAATGTTTAAGATAAGAGAGGGTTCAAAGGCCGGTGACAGACAACTTTAGGAGCCAAAACAGAAGAGAAAAGAATGAGCCCACGCTGTCATTTGGGTTTGGAAAGAACGATTGTTCAAGGGTTGTGTACAGAGGTATAAAAGGATGCCGTTGGGTGTTGTTACCATGTTGAGAACCATAGTTTTTGGAGATGAAATGGTTAGCTGAAAGAGGCAAAGCAGGGGCTGATCTAACGAGGAAAAGAGGGGTTTCGACCATTTACTGAAAAGAAGGAAGAAGAAAGGAAGAAGACTGAAGAGATTTAAGCATCGAAACAGGATAGATGTTAAAGTGAAGATAGTAAGTTTTCATTGCTGAAACAGAGTTGGTTTCGGTAGAATTAAATGTGGGTGTAACAGCTGTGATAGTGGCACTTGGGTGGCTTAGATAAGGCACTATGGTGATGATTTTAGGGCGTTGATCAAGGCTGTCATTGGAGCTCAATACTGTGCTGAATAGAAGCAAAGGACAGTGGCATTTTGGTTGAACCAAGGGAGCCATGATGGAGAAGAAATGAAAGCTGAAAATGGCGTCTTTGGAGGGCTGTTCAGGTAGTGTTTTTAGAGCCTATGTTGACTGTTGGAAATGGCATGAAAACAAAGGTTTTGTTAAGTGCAAAAGTGAGGAATTTAATGGTGGATTTGATTGAGAAACAGGGCTCGGCAGCTGCTATTGGAACAGTCCATGAAACTTGACATTGAAAGCTTCAAACAGTGAGGAAACAAAGTTGGAATGGATAAGTTAAATAAATGGGTAAGGGGTTTTCCTATCAAGCTTACTAGAATATATAATTGCTAGAGATTAATGCTAAGGTGTTATGGGTAATGAATTTAATATTGGAGTTGTGATAAAACATGTATTGTTAGGGTGAGGAACTAACCCTGGTAGATTGAATAAATTGTCTAGGAGGTGTATGTTAATATTAAAATTGTATATGGTATTAGGTTGATATAAGCATGGTGAGGGCATAGTAAAAAGGTTTCGGTTTTGAGAGAGATTAAGGGGTAGGCCTCTTCCTTTAATTTCAAGTAAATTATATGTGTAAAAGGGATGGATTATGAGTTTATTTGTGTTGTTAAAGTGCAGAAATCTTGGCTGGACAATGAGGAAGAAATTGTTCAAGTAAAGAATTCCTAATGTAAAGAATTGCAAAGGGTAAACTACTTCCTTTAAGTTGATCTTAACATATATGAGTGTTGTGATGTGTTTAAGTGTAAAATTGATATTAATTCATGAAATATGGAGGTTAAGAAGATGATAGAGTGCTACCTTAGTACCGAACCCTATTAAAATAATTTAGTTAAATTAGATTTATAAGGTTTTATTGTTGTATATAGTACAAAAAAATTTATTAGTAAGGAAATCATTGTGTTTATAAGATTAAGGGATGATAATTGGTTATTAATGAAATGAATATATATATATATATTTATTTATTTATATATAATGATTTATGAGAAGCACAAAATTTATTGGTATTACTAGATTTGAAAGGAAGTAGAAGGAACACCAAGTTACCATTTTGGTTACAATAGGTACTTAGGAAAGTCATAGAATTTGATCAGTTTAGAAATAGTTTGATATGTTTTGGAATGTGATAGGATTGAGTGACTAATGATTGATGTCTTTGTATATTGAATTGCAGCTAAGTTCACAATTGGAGAGGAATTGCAATAGGCGATATATATGCATTGCCTAGCCTTAAGCTTGATGGCTAGATAAGCAAAACCGAATCGGTTTGATAAGGTAAGAGATATATATCGGAACGTAAGGGGTACTGGATGCTATTTTAAAATCAAATGCTTTGTGATTATATAAACTGTATTCTTTTGCAGTGGGATTTAAGAAAATATAAGCCGTTATGCTGCCGGATTTTTATGAAAATAATGGTTTTATGATTTAAGCTTGACTTAAGCTATTATTTGAAAATGACCAATTATGCGGCATATTTATTTATTTTGAAAACGGTTGAATCTTACAGCTTTGATTTGTTTACAAGACTTTCAGCCGAGATACTTGTCTCAAGGAAATTATCAACTTATGTTATTGTTTTGAAGATATTATGAGTATGTATGATTTATATGTTTTTGAAAGAAATGTATATGACTTTTGTTATGAACTTTCCTAAAGCTCAAGAAATACTGTTTTGAATTCTAAAAATGTATAGTATTATTTGGAAAACTACTGTGTGTGACCTTGATTCTGTCCGTAGTAGGTATTTATATTCGGACTACTGTGTGTGGCCTTGAATCAGTCCGCAGCAGGAATTATATGTATGGAAATGTTTTGAGACATGATTAAACAATCACTGTAGTAATGTTTTAGACTACTGTGTGACCTTGATCCAGTCCACAGTAGGTAATGTTTTAGGATACTGTATGATCCTGATCCAGTCTACAGTAGAGTTTCTATTGCTGTGTGACCTTGATCCAGTCCACAGCGGGCCCAGTTGACACCTGATCAGTGCTCACTGTGGACCCCTCTGGACTATGGCCGTATGTCAATTTGAACTGCATGATTATTCATTAGTCGTTAATATGTCTCAAGCTTAGTATGTATATAATTTTCCGTGCTTATCTTTGTATATGATCTCCGAATGTATGATATTTGGATTCTGAAACCGATAAGAATTTGATTTGACAATTTGTATTGAAACTGAATGTGATAAGCACGTATATTTTGAATTATGTTTGGAATTCAATTGTTTATGTTTCGGTTTAAATGAAATGTTTTCTGATGCATTGCATAAGCATGATTTGGTTTTCTGAATGGTGTGAAATACAGTATTCGAGCTTTGATAAATATTTTACAAACTTGCATATAGAAATTCGGTATCTGTTTCTTATATATATTTCTTATTGGGCTTTCCAAAAAGCTCACCCCCTTCTCCACCTTCTAGATTATTTGCAGTAGGTGCTTTGTACGCGAGATTTAAACAAGTCCTTCGAGACTCTCGTACCACCGTTGAAAGTATGTGATGTACAGTAATCTCTTTTATATTCAGACCTCTCTGTTCAGTACTTTTATTGTATGGGGATGTGATTAAAGGACATATAGAATATAGTTATGGTCTATGACAATGGATGCAACTTGGGTAGAGATATATTTAGTCAAGTATAATGATTCGAAATTTATAAATGCATGCTTAGTGAGAAAATTTGACTGGGATCTAAGCTAACAAAAAGACATTGACTTAGCTAATATAATATTAGCTTTAGAATTGATTAGTGACACTACGTACAACCCAACCAAGTAAGTGAAAAAGGAAAAATTTGGTTCGTATTTTTAGTATAAAGGGTCGTTACAATTTCAATTCCAATTCCACCGAGATGAAAGCACAAAATATAATAAAATATTCCATAATCTTAGTTTACATCACAATCCTATATTATTGAATAAAAAATAGCCTGAAATAATGGTTAAGCACAAAATGAATTTATACCACTTAAGTAATGAAATCTCCTTAGAGAGTTTGGATGATATTTCAGACTTTAGTAGCTTTTGAAAAGATCTAAAATACTTTCCCAACTCTGTGCTCAATCTAAAAAGGATTAGGATGGAGTTTAATGAGCAAGGGCTCAATAAGTCAGTTATATAAGTGCAAAAGTAGCTTTATACTATTCTAAATGCAATGCATGATTCCACACTTATGTAGACATCAAAAAACTTTTCAATTATAATTGTTATGTACTTATACAAATATCATGCCCTAATGGATTTTGACTCGGTACCTAATTTCATCGTTCATTAACAATCTCAGCATGTATATCGATCATCCATTAAAAATATATACCATAACACTTAAATACCATCCATTCGAACTCAATATTAATCTATGTTTATCTTTGTCTATCCTAATACTTTAACCCATGCAACACTTGTAGTATAAATTCAAAATTCATATGCAATAGTTGTAAAATATACTGTGTGAAAGAAACCATTATATTAAACACCGATGCTTTCATAAGTTTCAAAACATATATCGAGACATAAGTTATGCTTAAGCTCGGATGAAACATGTAAAACCATCCAAAATCAATCACCTAGGTCAAAATGTCGCTCAGGTTCATGGTCCGAAATACATAAACTAGTATCAAGTATGGTTTTCATAATCAAAGTATGAATAATAATCAATCTTTAAATATCAAGCTTAAATATCAAGCTATTGCAATATTTAACTGTTATAAATTCAAAAAACATTTAAATATCAAGCTACTGCAATATTAATAATATTAAATCCGAGACTTGTCCATAATCAAAATTGAGATCAGTAATCCTTTAAAATACGATTATATCCCTAGGTCCTTCAATAATTTCTTAAAGTTTAAGGTTTGACTATGAAATCACTAAATTGATTCCAAGTTTACTCATACCATAATTTCTTTTGATTTAGTAATCCTATATGACCTAGACAATATAAATCTACCACAGACTTATATAAATGCTTTCCTACTCCTATGCTCGGGTCTCGTGTGTCGAGTCTAGCCCAAACTCGAGTTGTCACCTTCGCATCGCACTGCATGTTCAAATATCACTAAATTGATTTATTATCAATCTAATATATTTTAAATTAATTCTCATGAAATTAAAACAATGCGCTTGACCCCTTGAACCAATCCTCTTACACTAATTAGCGCCAAACATTATTTTTATTTATACTTTTTATTTAATATTGTTGTTATTGTTGTTATTGTTGTTATTTACCTATGTTTATTTACTTTAGCAAGTTAAGAACCTCAAAAGGCTTCTAATTAATGTGGTTTTTGCACTCTTAGCCCCTAGGAAGGATCTAATTAGTTTCAATTATTTTCCCCTCTCTTTTTTCTCATATATATAATCTATTATTTTACCATAAAAATAATTTAATATAGTAAACCCCTTTAAATTAATAATTTTGAAACCCATCATTGAGTATTAATTTAGAGAGATTATTTATTTTAAAGGGTTTTACTTTGTAAATTATCTATGTGTTTATTTAATTTTTACATTTTTTTAAATCTCTCTAATAACTTTATGGCCTTTAAACGTTAGGAGGTTTTGACACTTGCAAATGGTCAAGTGTTCGAATCTCTTTGGATGTGAATTGGGAGTGGCAAATCCCTGGCTAACCCAAGCACATTTCGACAAAACCCTGAAGGCCAGTGGGCCCAAAGCGGACAGTACGGTTGAGTAAAGTACTGAGGTGGCAAATCCCTGGCCAACCCAAGCACTCCTAAGTTTTACATATAGTACTAAAAACAAATACGGCCATCACACATGTAACTGATACCTCTAGGCGCAAACCCCAAATTACGGAAAATAATTTCAAAATCGATCGATTATCACTTTAAAACAAAACCTCAATCACTGAAAGTGATTTTAAACTCGATCACTTATCACTTTAGGCATAAATCTCAATTCACTGAAAATGGTTTCAAAACAATCACTTTTCACTTTTAGGCAAAAGCCTAAATTCACTGAAAAACGATATCAAAACGATCACTTGTCACTTTTAAGCAAAAGCTTCAAATCACTAAAAAACAATATCGAATAGATATCTAATAGAGTTTTGGCAAAGACCCCTCTCACTAATACAATTACAACATCCATCCTAGCTAGCATTGGAGAAAGTGTAGCAACGAGGAACTCGTGTAGCACATAGGTCTCTTAGGATTCTAGAGGTGGCTCTTACGGTCCAAAAGGCATCCGTGTAGCATGTAGGTCCCTTAGGATTCTAAAGGTAGCTTTCACGGTCCGAGCGATAACTGTGTAGTACTTAGGTCCTTTAGGATTCTAAAGATGGCTTCTATGGTCCAAAATGTATCCGTGTAGCACGTAGGTCCCTTAGGATTCTAGAGGTAGCTCCAATGGTCCGAGCAATATCCTGTAGCAAGTAGGTCCTTTAGGATTCTAGAGGTGGCTCCCACGGTCCAAAAGGTATTCGTGTAGCACGTAGATCCTTTAGAATTCTAGAGGTGGCTCTCACGAAACGTAGAGCACTAGGCTCAATAGGTATACTATACTACACTAGTCTAGAGCACAAAGCTCGATACACAAGTAATAGGGCCTAAAGCGGAGCTCGATAGGCTAGAAGTGACCCGAAGGTCGTAGAGTATGCCTACACTCAAAAAAATGAATTTGAAATATTTTTCTTGTGTAGCACTTTGTAACGCCCTCGGAAGTTGGGATTTTCGGGCTAACTTTTTCCTTTACTTACTATGTTTGTCATTCGTTCAGTGTAGCTAACATCTAACAAGTATAGTTCTACTCGTTTAATTGTTTAAGACTAATTGTCTAAGGTCTCATTAAAGTCTCCTCGTAATACGTGCCAACAACGACACTAAAAAATTTCGTCCCTACTTTGGGCTGTTATCCATCCCCATACACAATACATCATCATGTCAACCTATGAAAATTCCAATCTCAACATAACATTTGAAACATTTAATATCTAATGATTTAATATATATCGAAATTACAACTCAATCACATGCCACAGTTTGTTTACAGACTCGATATTCTCCTAATACTTACATCCCAAATCCTATATACTGTGTACACAAAAGAATTTAGTCTGGGATATAAACAAAAGAACAAAAGGATTATACCTTGATCCAAAATATACTTTCTGCAACTCAACTAAACAACTCTTGGTGCACCACACTCGCGCCGAGTCTACCTGAAGTAATCTGTGAGGTGGAAGAGGGGGGTGAGCTAATGCCTAGTAAGAAAATATATGCCAAGTGATGTTAAGCACCTATTGTACTATGTGCAAGATGATGCATGTTAAAACCAAGTAATATTGGTAAATAAAGCATTTAATAAAAATCATTGTACCAAAATCATTCGTAACACATAATTCACATCAAACTTCGAGGTCCAAAACATATTTATAGTGTAAAATATACACAATGGTACAAGATCAGTTGGATCAAAAGCAAAACTTGAAATAGATATAAACTAAGATCCTACAAGCTCAATTCAAATACATATTTTACTTGTTGAAAGCATAACCATATCCCAGTTTATATACAAAATCTCGAAAACGTGGTATATCCTTTCGTATAATTTGATAAAGTAACCGAAAATGGTAATATAACCATGAAACTTTTACACGAGAATGTTCACTGTGGCCAACAGTGGTTCTCTCTTATAGGCACCCATTGGCCATGCCGGCATAAACGATACCATAAAGGTATCTCACGATGTCACGAAGACATCTCACAATACTACAAAAGCATCTCTACGATGTCACGAAGGTATCTCCACGATGTCACGAAGACATCTCACGATACCGCGAAGGCATCTCACGATGTCACGAAGACATCTCACGATGCCATGAAGGCATCTCACGATGTCACGAAGACATCTCGCGATGCCACGAATGCATCTCCACGACGTCACGAAGGCATCTCCACGATGTCACGAAGACATCTCATGTCTCACAATACCACAAAAGCATCTCCACGATGTCTTGAAGACTTCTCATGTCTCACGATGCCACAAAGGCATCTCACATATCAAAATTCGTATAAAGATAGCTTTTTAACATAAGTTGTATGACCAAGTATGTATATAATTTAAAACACATGCACTTTGAAAACATCAAAGTAGTTAAACATGCTTTGGAGTATTTAACACTTAATCTCTATATGTGAAACCACTTTAGTAAACTATCAGAGTAACACATTTCAACTCATATAAATCAAACTCAATACTTTAGCAAAATAATATTTTCGTAAAACAAGCAAATCTCAATGTAGAGTTTAATCTATGAATTTTATGATGATAATGACATATACTATCAACATAGGCTAACTCGTATGAAGTACACCTAGGTAACCTCCAACCTAAAATCCGACATTATAACGACGTAATAATAACTACCCCCAATATCCTATTCTCACAAACATATTCAACCTGCATTATCATCAAAAGACCTCAATACATAATACGCAACATGTATACAAGTCCATTCTCATTCAACTATAGCCTAACTTCAATCTATAGCTTATGCAAGAATAAATATCAACAAACAGCCATAATACATTTGTCTCACAAACTAGGGATATATATATATATTTCTATATAAATTTCGATACATATATATATTCAACACGAAGTAATTATATTTAAATTCAACTAAATATATTATATTTATGTATAGATATATATATATATATATTGAGTAGGGTTAATATATTTATATATATTTTTTAACTTAATATTTATAAGTATATTTATTTTTAACTAGAGGTATATATATGTAGTTACATATATATATAATTATTCACATTTAAATATATTAAAATGCATAAGCATGACATAGCACTAATGGGTAGCATAACAACATTGGAATATTTCTCTTACCTTAGCTAACTTACTAATCCATATCTTCCTTTCTTTATTCCTTCACTAAGCAAGTCCTCCAAACAGCCTCCCTTGAGAAACCTTCAAGCAAGCCAAGCTCTATGTCTTGTTGCCAAATCTTTCCTTTACCCTCCTTGAATTTTATCTTCACTCAAACCATTACAAGCTTGGACTGGCCAAAAGCCACCCCACTGCAGCCTCCATT
The DNA here is from genome assembly GCA_031772115.1 of Heritiera littoralis. Lineage (NCBI taxonomy): Eukaryota > Viridiplantae > Streptophyta > Magnoliopsida > Malvales > Malvaceae > Heritiera > Heritiera littoralis. The sequence continues at coordinate 1,039,507 of JAPDPK010000137.1, read as the reverse complement.
CCGTCCAAGGAAGGAAATGGCAAACAGCCCCTAACTCTATTGCTCACCGAGGAAATTTTTCTTTTATGCCCCACGCCTTTATTTTGCAATTTTATATGTATTTTTTTTTTTTGCTGCCTCGTTATAGCTCTCAGCTAGCATTTACTCAACGACAATAAGGGAAGGTGTGAACACATGAACCCCCTCACCGCAGCCTATCTTTGCTGCTTCAATTGTTTTCTTTTTTTTTTTCCAGCAGTAGGTAACAGTCCTAGTTTTGCTGCTTCAGGCTTTCTACTGTTTCCTCATACTCCCACAGAAATTTCTCCTTTTTACTCCCTCCTTGACTCTTGTTTTTCAGCCCTTATAACTCCTTAAAAGTTCAGACAATTGTGACACCTCTGCTGCAACGTTTCTGGACCGAGAGGTTCTTAATTCCAGCCTTTAATTCACTGGTCAATGGCTACCCAGATGAGGAGCCCACGTCCCTTGTTTTGAACCCTAAACTAGCGCCCATCAGCAGCATTCTGGCCACCCCGAATGCCACTGTTTTTCGCCACAAATTGCTGCTGTTCCAGGGCCTTAAAACTCCCCTGTTTTATCACCTCTGCTCAGCCTTTACCTCAATCACAAAACCCCTGCTTTACCCTTATTTTCAGCCGACAAAAATCCCCTGAAAATGCCGATAGCTTCAGCTCCTCAATACCTTCATTTGACCCCTGTTTTGAGCCTCAAATACCCCTCTATTTCAGCCATTCGATCCTTCCTTTTTTTTTTGTCTTGACTCCTCTCGATTCAGCCACCTAGCAGCAGCGGTGCTGCCCTCTTTCTCCTTCATCGCTGCACCCTCTTCCTCTCTCTCTCGATTCACTCCTCTCTTCCTAGATCATTTCATTTCTTCACTCTTTTTGTTCTTCCTTTTTTTTTTTCGGTAGCCTAGTTTGCTTGAGCTCTCAGTCACTCTTTTTCCTTTCTTTTCTCGTTACTTCTCTATTTTGTCTTAGTTTAGGGCAGTGTCAGTGAGAGTAGGCAGAGTGTTCTACCTTATGGCAGACGTGAGAGGTATGAGAGATTTTGGTGGGATATTTCCCACCGAATCCTCCACTTTCTTGTTTTCTCATTTTATTTTATTTTATACATATAAATTATATATTTTAATTATATCTATAATATTTATTTTACTTTTTTTTTTAACTTTTAATAAATATATATCATATTTATTTCTTTTCATTCCTCTTTTGCATTTAATCACATGTATTTATATAGATATTTATCCTTTATACAATATATTTATACTTTGTACTATATGTTTATACATTATATATATTTTATACTTCATTTTCTTAATATATACATATACATACTAATTATTATTTATATTTATATTCTTATATTTACTTTATATACATTTATAAAATACCTTTATATATTAATTTCATTCAAATCCTATTATTTATTAGTATACATACCAAAATTAAATCCCTAGGATATTTTTATTTTATTTATTCATTTATTTCCTTATCTTTCATTCCTCTTTATCCAATTATTATCATTCTTGATATTTCAATCCACTAAACTCTTATGATCCCCTAATCCTCATAATACTAAATTCTTAAATTTCTTCCAATAATACACTTATCTATATACCAAGGTGATGAAATTTGCGGATATCACACACTTAGCTTCCACGGATTTCAAAACACTTACTGAACTAGTTTCAAGTTTCAAATGTGCGAAATTCTTGATTTACTTCAAAGATCAATTCAAAAGCAAGACTTTGCAAATTAAAACATAATGCAAGTTTTCTTAAAAGATAGATATAAAATAACTTGTCTCAAAACATGCTATACATGAATGCACACATGCATCAATTCACTTTATTTAACATGCAAGCTTGGCTGGCCACAATATGCAAGGCAGAAAACAAGTTTCAATCCAAACTAAGCGTAAACCAAAATTATAAATTAGTGAAACCTTTAATCATAGCTTCCTTGCTTCAAAGCCCAACCACAACATACGCATCACTTAACGTAAGAACTAATCTAAAGATTAACAAAATTTTAATCATTCTTACGAGATGGTGCTAATAGGCTTTACTTAACCCACTTACTTATACCCTTAACGAGTATCTTCCTCAAGCCTCCAAATCGAATTTTTTTCTCTTCCACTCTAGTCAAGTCACTTTGGAATTCACTAAGCCAAGATTCTACCCTTTCAGCTTATTGCCTTTCGGTTCACCTCTCCTCAACAACACCCTCTCGAATTCAAGTTAGCCAAGGGCTCCCTTGATTTACCACAAAAAAAATGCTACTGGCCCTTGTGTTTCTTGTTTCACCGAATGGCTGCTCTTTACCCCCAATGCAGCTACTGCCAAGGTATTTTCAAAGCTTAAAAATGGTGAAGAATGGAGGTAGTTAGGCAACCCAAGTTTCCTTTCTCCCTTACCACGGTTTTGATCAAGAGTCACCACCAACCTTAGCTGCTGCACCTTTCACCAACAAGTTGCCATGATCAGTACAAAACACCCCACGTCTAACCTTTGAAGGCCAAGGTTTTAAAGGCTTTAACTCATTGTTTCCTGCCTCAATGCACTGCACAAGAGCCCTTGCTAAATGTCTCATTCTTCCATCCGTTTGCATCAACTATCTAAACCATTTCTAGCACCCTTAACCTTTTGAAATGACTGTGTCTCGAGCCTCTGTTCCGCGCACCAAGGGAGGCGCCTGAGGCCTTTGTTCAGTGCTCCTTCTCGGCACTTTCTTCCTCTCGGTTTACACTTCCACGAAACCTAATGGATGCCTAAAAATCGAGCCTACTCACACTTGGTGTCAAGGGCATCGGGCTCCTTACATCAAAGCTGCGACGCTGTGCCGGCACCAAGGCTACTCTTAGCCAAGGTCAGCCTTTCGCTCGTCCATACTTGGACTAATCTTGTGATTTTCTTTACCAACATGCTCAAGGGTTATTCATGAACCCATCTTAAGGGAGGAACCCAACTCCCATCACGCATCCAAGCACAATGGTCCACTCAAGGCATCAAGCCTGTTTCAAGTGCTAGCATGTACACTAACCTCCGAGCCTCATCACATTTGCCCCTATATAGGCATTCCGCCCCAAGTCTTTCTAAAGACATCCCATCTTGTCTAAACATGGTGAGAACCCAACACCATGTCCGCGTGCACTTCCTGCAGCCGTATGCCTGGAACCCAAAGGCATTATTCGATGACTGGTACGCAACCAGCCAAGTATCTCGCTAGGCTCATTAGCATCAGCCAAGGATACCCTCGTCTCAATTGCATCTCAAGGTCACACCTCAATTGACCTACCGTTGGCTCATTTCGGCATGATGAACACCCTTAACCATGCCCATGTGCTATCAAGCACTCGAGTGTACGGCCCAGCTTCCCCACACTCCTAATCGGTCCACAAAGGTCTAACAGCTTGCCTGCCTGCTAGATGTCTCGATTCCACAATCTCGTTGCCCACATCCCTACGGGTGGAGGGAGCCCATAGAGTAACCACCGATCTCAACCCACTACGCAATACGAGGCCCGCTGGCCCCGAACCTTCCTCGAGTTACCAATGCCTAAGGAGACACTGTGCCACACTCGTGACCCGACAGTGCCTGCACACCTGAGCACCACGTATGCCCAGGGTAGCTCGCTTCAGGCTAGCAAGCCCTCACCCTCTTGCTAGCCAAGGGGGTGGTGGAGAGCTGACACACTTCATCCCCCTATAAAGAGCTAAAGAGCTTTTACAGCTATGCTACCAGTAACCATTCATATGTCTGAAACAGGGACACTTTTCTCCCCAGGTCACTCCAAGGCATATCTCAGCCAACTTGCTGCACAATGATCCTTCCTTGAACCCAAGTGATGCTAGGAAATACTCGAACTCTCCACCATCCCACTCTAAGGCTTCCGGGCACGACTTACCCGAGAGCGGCCCACCAGGCAGTCCGCTCCAGGGTCATCAACAAGGCCTCGTCCCCTGCTCGTTATCGGGGTTGTCATGGTGGCAACCAGCTCATTGGGGCTAGATCATGAAACCTAGACAGTACTGCAGTAGTTCTCTCTCTCTTTTCACTCTGTTCTCCTCACTTATTCGACTGCTAGTTTCTCCTCTCTCTCGGTCCTAATTTTCTCTCTTTCTCCTTTGTTTGCTACAACATTTTTTTCCTTCTTTCTTCTCGTTGCACCACTCTCATCTCTCGGTGTTGCTTCCCTTCTCTTCATTTGCTGTAGCAACCTTCTTCTTCCTCTCTACTTTCTCATCTCTTCCCACGTTCATTTCTTTGATCTTTTTTTTTTCTTTTGGTTTGCCTTTGCCTTTGCCTTTCTTCAATCTGAATTCTACTCCTACGTTACTGGGAGCAGGTGGGATCGAGTGGCTTCCACTGGAAGCCCATCCTGATGTTTTCCCTCTCTTTTTTTTTTTAATTTTCTATTTTTATTATTATATTTTTTATCTACATATATTTCCTACTCCATATTAATATATATATATATATATATATATATATATATATCCATATATATTTCTTATATACCATATATTATATATATGTTTATCATCTTCTTACATATATATATATATATATATATTTTTTCTTCCTTTGTTTAGTTACATATATATATATATATTTATTTATTTACTTATTTGTTCTTTTAATTATTTAATCACTTACAATATATACACTTAGGTTTTATAGTGCATTTATATATTCACCAACTTGTTTATTAATGTACAATTTATCTATTTATTTTCTTTATGAAATTAATATACATATATATCTTAAACTTATTTATATAAATATAATATATTTATATATATATATATCTATTAATTATTTTTTTTGTGTAAACCACATGTATCATCATCCGTTTTAACAGTTTAAGACTAATCATGTTCGGGGTTTAGTCACAGTTAAGGCTCTTCACCCCTCCCCAAAAATGTGTTTAGTAGGAGTCGAACCCAAGAACTCTTCCCACAGACTCAGCCTGTGTTGCCAACTGAGTCACAACCCTTGGATATCTATTAATTATTTATTATTAAATGCACCAACTCCACTTTTCGATTTCATTTATTAAGATAATATAGAAATTCAGAACACACTCAATACTTAATTTATTTAAATTTTTTCATTTATTTACAAGTTCGGTACAAAAATTTGTAATCTTCCCAAAGTGTATACAGTTAGAAAAGGGGTTTGATTTTTCTTAATACATTCATTATCGGTATATACATGATGATAATGTATATATTAAAAAAGGAATAGAAAGGAATTCAATGGTCTCATTAATGGCGTACCTTAGAGAGAATAAATAGCGTCATTACTTTTGTTTATTTATTATTAATTTTTGATCATGAATAATATCATATGTGTCCATTCACAAAAACTGGAAGTATTTTCTACAAACATCTCATCATGTTATTAATGTCAAATTCCATACCTACCGCAAGAGTGAGAATTCTGCCTTATTATTGCTTCCTAACGTGGAAATTGCTATTGCCATGATCAGTTAAGCTACGTCTTTATAGAGGAGACCTTGACTTACATAAAACAATTTAAAAATATCTAACAACTAAAGTATTATTTGATATTAAAATAAATTTATAATTTATTCAAAGAATTTTTTTGATATAAAATAAAATTTTATTTATTTGATTAATTTTATAAATACAAAATATATATGATAAATTTTATTATATACAAAATTTAATGTAATATTTTTAATGATCATTTGTTCTTTTTGCTTCACTCATCTCATCATTGCCATTGCGATTGAATCAATACACATATCACCGTTATATTATCCAATCTTACCACTATAGTAATTAATCTTACTGTCACCATTATTTTCAATCTTCTAAAGCTAATTTCATTGCCCATCCAAACTAACCCTTAGGATTCATTTGGATAGGCAAAGATTCGTTTTGCTAGGATTAAAAACAGTGGTGGCGGTAAGATTAATTATTGTAGAAATAAGACTAGGTAGTGTAACGGTGTTATGTGTTTGGATAAAATTTCAATAGTGGCACTGGTAGTAAGGTGAGTGTAATAAAAAGGGGAATGACCGTTAAGGACATTATAATAAAATTTATATATAATGTAATTTATAATATATATTTTATATTTATAAATTTAATAAAATAATTAAAAATTAATAAAATTATTTTAAATCAAAAAACATTTTTGTAATAAATTAATAATTAAAAAATTATCTTATATCAATTAATATTTTTACTATTAAATATTTAAAAAAATTGAAAATATTTTACTATTTCAAAAAATAAAATATTTTTAAAAGTTAAAATAAATAAACAACATTTAACAAAAAAATAAAAATAAACAAAAGTCTATTAAAAAAGGGGTTCATTCCTTGATTAAACCCTCCTATTCTCGTCCCCTATTGGCGGGGGAAATGAAAAAAATACACCGTGAGATGCAATCTAAATGCACTCATGGTGCATTAAATGTTTGCATTCCATTGCGCTGAAAGTGTGATAGAACTCAAATGAGCTCTCAGGCAACGACAACCAATACCCTCCTACTAGAAACTAGTTCATTTCATTTCATTTTGTTTCCTTTTATCTATGGGTGAGGAATGCTAAAGACGGTCATTTTTACAGTCACATTTTAACATTTCAAATTTTATTAGACTACGTCACTTTTTCGTTTTACGTGAAGACTAATTACCTATTATTACAGGTTACTTAAAAATTATTTTTTAGTAATCACATACTTTAGCTGTTTACTTCTCACATAGGTAACTTATTTGTATGTAAAACGAAAAAGTGACTGACCCAATAAAATTAAAAGTGTTTCAATGTGACTGTAAAAGTAATTGCCGCTAGTATTCCTCATCCATGGGTATATTTATCCACATGCACATCTAAATTTGAGATTTTCTTCTACTAACTCATAAATGCATTAAGACTAAATATTGAAAGTTCGCCATTGTGATATTTTCTAGAAAAATGAAGAGAGAAAAAGATTTTTTTTGAGTGAATATAGACTTTGATTTTGTTATTATTAAAATTTTTCTATTCTTACAAACTTAATACTGAAATCAACTTGTGAACTAATTTTTATTTGGATTTATATATGATGCACTAATAGTATATAGTCTTTATACGTTGTCAATGTACAAAAGGTTAATACTTTATTAATAAGGTTTTATGAGCAAATTGAAAAAATTTATTTGTATTTATTTTTAAGGGCTTGGCCTCTTTTTAGTTTGCTTATCAATGAAGTATCAACCTCTTGTGCATTGACAATATATAGAGACAATATATTGTCAGTGCATCTTATATAAACCCTTTTTATTTTGCTTACCAAAAAAATTATTTTTATTTAGTTTTTTATTTCAAGTCTTCAACTAAATGTCTATCATTCGTAGATATAATAAACTCAAAATAATCTTAACTATTTATCTTAATAATAATAAATTTAAATAAATTAATATTAATTGAAAAAATATATAATAGTAAATATAGAAATATACATAACATTCCTCACCTTTTATAAACTCTTGTCCTTATATAAAGTACATCATGTTATGATATAAGATAGTGAAAATTGTATATGTTGGACTGCAGGAGAATGGGGAAATGATGCACTTCAAAGTACCATTTCGACTGGCACCCCTATAAGGCCTTGACTGTGTTATGGAATCCTAGTACATAAGTGGTGTAGACATTTAATTTTGTCTAGGTTCATAAATTATATTCCAATAAATTCAATGCCAATCAATTTTTGAAGTTTGCTAAAAATTGTCATGATTCATTTTTAAGCTCAATTGAACTAAATTCACTTCAAACTTAGAAAAAAAGAGTAATCATGTTTTGAATCTAATAATTTTGAATTTGGGATCCATTGACCAAGTCCAATTCAAATATGAGGTGCATGGACTTCAAGGCCCAAGTTACAAATGGGCTAATTTTGAGCTTCATTAATCAAGCTCAATCTAAATCAAGGTATGGGCTCTAAGGCCCAAAATCCAAATGGGTTAAGTTGACGTAGTAGTAGTAGTAGCAGCAGCAGCAGTAGTAGTAGTAGTAGTAGTTGTTGTTGTTGTTGTTGTTGTTGTTATCTTCTTAATTAATCCAATCAGTTCAACATTAATTGTGGTACGGCAACCAATAGCCTCAATAGCATTAATTATCGTCATGCTACTTGTCCTTTAATAGCCTTTAATCCTACTCGACACATTTCTTAATAATTGACCACATGTTCTTGGTTTGCATAGAGTGTATGCTCGTTGTCTATAATAATGATCTCCCATAATGTCTGATCATCATACTATTGCACTTGTCCGTAATATTCTGTCAAACTCACGCCGTTTAACTTGCCTTATTGCTTGCCCCTTACGTTGTGGTTGCCATTAAGAAGACAACGATTGGCTTTCAGTTACAATCATTAACTGAGGTGTGAGACTGGAGCTTAATAAATTTACTAATTTATACCAAGCAAGCTCAACATTTGTTATCTTGACCTTGCTTGTGCTTGGAGTGCTCATCCTTTAATTGCTTTTAATTTTGTTCACCACATTCTCAATACTTGACCACTTGTCTCTTAGCTTGTTTGCAATGCATGGTGGTTGCTCTGTGAGGACCATAATTTTCTCATATTCGATATAAGCTATAGAGTGTAGGAATTTAAAAAAGAAAATTTATTTTTAAAATATTTAATGAATGGTCTATTCAATAAGGTTTAGAGAGGTACTAGGTGAGGGCCCCACCAAGACTTTCTTTGCCTAGATCGAAGTGAGACCTTATAATGATGATATTTGAGATGAAATATGAATATAGTAAGAATCTACATCTCAAAGTTTCATCGTTTGAGTATATTTTGAAAAGCGAGAAACAAACTCAAAAATGATGATTAAGTCTATAGGCTGGACGAATTTTTGTAAATTACAATTAAACTAAGATGATTTTTAATCAATTATCAGTGGTGAATAATTTTTCATATAAGAAGGTATTAGATCATGTGGATTGATGAAGGGAATCGAGTGTAAAAACAGAAATTTACGTGATTTTAAGGTTATGGGTAAATTGGTAATTTCACTACTCACAATTGGTCAAACCTCTTGGAAAGTTATTATTTGACCATGTTTGACCTAAAAATATAGAGAATGACAAAATTTAAATATTAAATTTGAATTTAAAAATATTAAATTTAGAATAAGACATAAATGGAAATAATGAAATTATGTAAGGGCATTATGGTCATTTAACATGAAGATTAGTCAAAATGGTCAATGATTGACCATAATTGACCTAAATCTAAATACATTAAATTTAATTAAAATAAAAATAAAAATCTGAAATGAGAATTTAAAAGATATTTGCTATGGTAAAAGTGAAAATTTTGGAACGTTGGGCAAATAAGTCAGATTATTAAGGGGATGTAAAATATCTTAAAATATTATGTAAAAACCAAAAAATTGTGGGTTTTTCTGCCTTGTCCAGTCGACATTTCCCTGCTGTCTTTCTCTTCTCCATTTTGCTTCACGTTACCCCCCTTCCACCTTGGAAATTTTTATCTTTCCTCCCCAAATCATTAAGCTACCTTCATCAATCTTACTTCCCATCTCAAGAACTATCCAAGGCTGGAATTGGTGACCTGGAACTGAGAAAAAGAAGGGTATTTAGCTGCTACCCTCTTTGGTTTACAAGGGAGGTGAGAAGTGGTTGAGTTTTAGTTAATTATAGTTAATGATTTTTGTTGTTTAAAGCATGAATACCATGTTTAGAACCTTAATTTGAGACAAAAATTTAGTGTAACTTTAGGAGAGGGTTTCGGCAATTAGAGGAAAGAAAGGAAACTTTGATGAACTTGATGCATGTTAGGTAAGAATTAATAACCAATGATGGATTGAATCTTGGGATGGTGATAATTTGCAATATAGTGGAAGTTGGCGTGTTGCTGGGAATCATAGGAGGCCATTCGGCCATGATAGGAAATAGATGAAGATGATGAATTTTGGTGAATAAAAAGTGTTTGATGAAATTCCTAAGTGAAATAGAGGATGACCATAGTTTTAGGTTGAAGGAAGAACAAATGGAAGACAATGAGGGAAAATCCTTGGGAAGTTTCGGCCATGGCCATTTGGGAAAGAAATTATGCAATTTTAAATATAAAATAAATAAATAATAAACATATTAAGTGAGTGGAAATAATTTCTAAGTTAAATTGAGAAGAAAAATAAATGAAAAACCAAGAGAATGAGGCCTTAAGGTATATTTAGCCAAGGCATAATGTATGGTGTTCCATGTAAATTTTTTTATGGTTAATGGTTAAAGAATAATAAATTGTAATTAATAAAGATTATTGGTGAAATAGGAAATTGGGAAATAATAAATATTTGACAAAAAAAAAGGTTTTTTTGCCAAGGCATAAATTATGGAATATCATGCTAAATTCTTTAATTTAAAAGTTAAAGAATGGTAAGTAAATGGTGACAAGAGTGAGAAGGAAATTAAATTCTTGAAATGAGAATTGAGGAAAAGAATAAGTTTAGGGATCAACTGGAATATCTGATCAACTATATTTCATAATATGAAATGTTGGATTTGAAGGGTTAAAGAGTAAGAACTAATATAGCAAGAATTAATAAGAGTATTGGTGACAATAACTTGGAAAGAGAATGAATTATGTCTACGAGGAGAGGTTTGGGTTAAGTGTGATGATGGGATCTCAATGTGAATTTTATGAAATAAGAGCTAATGAAATAAATATAAATGTTAATGTATTATAAAATTATAAAAAGAACACAAGGAGAGAGAGTAAGAAGAGAGATTTTCTCTTATTCTTCAAGTGTGTGCTCAATACATGGATGGTGAGCCTCTATTTATAGGTTTTACAAATATATGAATAAAGAAGGAAGATGAATAGTTACAAACTTAATTAAGGGAAAGTTATAAACTTAATGAAGGGATAGTTACAAACTTAATGAAGGAATAGTTACAAACTTAATGAAGGGGAAGTTATGAAGAGTATGAGGGATGAATGGACATCCATATTTATGACTATTCATAACACTCCCCCTTGGATGTCCATTACTAAAGAATATGCCTCATTAAAACCTTACTAGGAAAAACCTTGTGGGACAAAAACCTAGTGAAGGAAAAATAGTACATTATTCTTCAAAATACACATGAGATGCTGCCTCATTAAAAACCTTACCAGGAAAATCCAGTGGGACAAAACCATGGTTAAGGAAAAAAGAGTAAAGCGTGTATTTACTCCCCCTCATGATTATATCATTTGAGATCTCTGAGTCGACGCAATCCAACATTGTAGACTAACTTCTCAAATATAATGGTAGGAAGTGCCTTTGTTAATAAATCTACCAAATTTTCACTTGAACGGATTTGTTGAACATTTATATCACCATTCTTCTGAAGGTTATGAGTGAAAAAGAACTTCGGTGAAATGTGTTTTGTTCTATCACCTTTGATATATCCTTCCTTCAGTTGGGCGATGCATGCTGCATTATCCTCATATAAGACCGTTGGTGCCTCTTTTCTTGAAGAAAAACCACAAGCTCCTTGTATGTGCTGAATTACAGACCTTAACTATACACATTCACGACTAGCCTCATGTATTGCCAAAATTTCAACATGATTAGAAGATGTGGCTACTATAGTTTGTTTCATGGAACGCCATGAAATGGCAGTGCCACCACATGTGAATACATATCCAGTTTGTGATCGAGCATTATGAGGATCAAATAGGTACCCTGCATCTGCAAAACCAATCAAATCTGTTTTGGGTAGGTTAGGAAAATACAAACTCATATCCTTTGTATCTTGTAGGTAACGAAGTACATGTTTAATCCCATTCCAATGCCTTCGGGTTGGACAAGACCTATATCTCGCTAATAAGTTAACAGAGAATGATATATCAGGTTGTGTATGACTAGCGAGATACATTAGTGCTCCAATTGCACTCAAGTATGGTACTTCAGGACCAAGAATCCCCTCATCATTTTCCCTAGGTCGAAACGGGTCTTTATTTACATCAAGTGACCTTACAACCATTGGGGTGCTCAACGGATGTGCTTTGTCCATATAAAATCGTTTTAGCACCTTTTCTATATAAGTTGTTTGATGCACAAGAATCCCGTCCTTTAAATGTTCTATCTGTAACCCAAGACAAAATTTTGTCTTTCCAAGATCTTTCATCTCAAATTCTCTCTTCAAGTACTCTACTGCCTTTGAAATCTCTTCAGGAGTTCCAATGATATTCAGATCATCAACATAAACCGCAACGATAACAAACTCAAATCTAGATCTCTTTATAAAAATGCATGGGCAAACGGGATCATTCTTATATCCCTCATTTAACAAATATTCACTAAGGCGGTTATACCACATGCGACCAGATTGTTTTAATCCATATAGAGATCTGTTTAATTTGATTGAGTAATGTTCTCGGGAACTAGAATAACATTCTTCTGGCAGTTTAAATCCTTCTGGAAGTTTCATATAAATGTCATTATCAAGTGGGCCATACAAATAGGCTGTAACGACATCCATTAGACGCAAATCAAGTCCCTCTTTTATTGCCAGACTAATTAGAAATCGAAAAGTAGTCACATCCACCACAGGGGAGTATGTCTCTTCATAATCAATACCAGGTCTTTGCGAAAAACCTTGTGCAACTAGACGTGCTTTATGTCTCACAATTTCACCTTTTTCATTTCGTTTTCGCACAAAGACCCATTTGTAACCCTCTGGTTTTACACCATTAGGTGTACGGACTACTGGTCCAAAAACATTTCTCTTTTCAAGAGATTTCAATTCTGCCTCAATTGCGTCTTTCCATTTTGGCCAATCATGTCTATGCTTACATTCTTCAATAGACTTTGGTTCAAGATCCTCGTCATCATCCATAACATCTAGTGCTACATTGTATACAAAAACATCATCGACGTCGATTTTGTTTCGGTTTCATATTTTTCTTGACATGACATAATTTATCGAGATCTCTTCATTTTTAGTAATTTCAGGTACCTGACTTTCTTTTGGAATTGTAATTTTAGTCATGTCTAAGGGCTCTTCTGTAAACTCTTCCGGAGTTACAATTTCCTCGACCTGGTCATCTTGAATCTTTGCTCCCTTTCTTTTTCGAGGATTCTTATCTTTGGAACCAACTGGTCTACCACGCTTCAGGCATTCTTTAGATTCATTGGCAACAAAAGGTTGTCCTTCAGGGACATCAATTTTAATTGGAGCATTAATAGCTGGTATATGTGACTTTGTCACTCTCTTTGGGTTAGTAAATACGTCTGGCAATTGATTTGCTAAACTTTGTAAATGAATTATCTTTTGAACTTCTAGTTCGCATTGTTTTGTACGAGGATCAAGATGAGAAAATGATAATTCATTCCAACTTATCTCTTTTTCCAGCTGCCTATTTTCTCCCCCTAAGGTTGGGAAGACTGATTCATCAAAATGACAATCAGCAAATCTAGCTGTAAATAAATCCCCTGTTGATGGTTCTAAATATTTAATTATAAATGGGGATTCATATCCAACATATATTCCCAACCTCCTTTGAAGACCCATCTTAGTACGTTGTGGTGGAGGAATTGGAACATATACAGCACATCCGAAAATTCTTAGATGGGAAATATTTGGTTCCTGACCAAAAACCAATTGTAAAGGGGAGGACTTATGATAACTTGTTGGCCTGATGCGAATTAGTGCTGCCGCATGTAAAATAGCATGACCCCAAGCAGAAATTGGGAGTTTTGATTCCATTAGTAATGGCCTTGCAATCAATTGAAGACGCTTAATAAATGATTCTGCAAGGCCATTTTATGTATGAACATGTGCTACAGGATGTTCAATACTTATCCCAATAGACATACAATAATCATTGAAAGTTTGGGAAGTAAATTCACCAGCATTGTCAAGACGAATTGTCTTGATGAGATAATCTGGAAAATGTGCTCGTAATCTAATTAATTGAGCAAGTAACCTCGCAAACGCCAGGTTGCGAGTTGATAATAAAGATACATGTGACCACTTAGTTGATGCATCAATTAAAACCATAAAATATCTAAAAGGTCCACATGATGGATGTATTGGTCCACATATATCACCTTGTATTCGTTCCAGAAAAGTAAGGGATTCAATCCCTATCTTTGCTGGTGATGGTCGAACAATTAACTTGCCTTGAGAACAAGCAGCACATGGGAAATCTTTCGATTGAAGAATCTGCTGGCTCTTTAATGGATGTCCACATGAATTCTCAATTATTCTTCGCATCATTATCGATCCGGGATGGCCTAACCGGTCATGCCAAACAACAAAGTTACTGTGATCTGTAAGCTTTTGGTTAATGACCACATTTGTTTCAATTGTTTTAATTCTTGTGTAGTACAAACTGGAGGAAAAGGCCGGTAATTTTTCTAATACAATTTTATTACCCAAGATTATACTCGTAATGTGAAGGTACTCAATTTCCCCTTCACTTGTTGTCTCAATATGATATCCATTTCGACGAATATCCTTAAAACTCAATAAATTTCTTTGAGACTTGGGAGAGTATAATGCTTCATGAATTTCAAATTTTATTCCTCCAGGCAAGAATATGTTAGCTCTTCCGGAGCCTTCTATCAATTTTGCACTACCCGATATAGTACTAACATGGGCCTCTTGCATTATCAAATAAGAAAAATATTTCTTATTCTTTAATATAATGTGTGTAATGGCACTATCTGCAAGACATATATCTCCACCACTCATCGCAAATCGAACCAGGAGAGTATCTATGTTCTTCATTGAAAAATAAGAAATATATAACCAGATTAATAAAATATCTCATAAATAACCAAAACATAATGAAACATCTAAACATGACAAATACTTAATAATTAGAATCCTATTAATAAGAAGCATGCTTAAAATAAAGTCCAATAACATCTAAGTAAGATCTAAGAACTTTATTTTTGGACACTCTCATTTCCAATCAAATGGTCAATTTTTCCTTCAGGGTGTAAGAAAAAATCAGCAACATCTAGATGAGTGGCATCAACATAACCATAATCAAAATCATCATCTCCACAAACAAAATTTGTCTCATCTTTTCCATCATCACTAGCAAAATTAGTCTCTATCTTCTTCCCTTTATCTTTTAGTGATTGTTGATAGAGTTCGACAAGATGTTTTGGCGTACGACAGGTACGTGACCAATGGCCTTTGCCTCCACAACGATAGCACAAATTCTCCACGACCTTTTTGTCTTTCCCACTTTTATCTTTACGTTTTCCATCCTTATGTTCCCACTTCTGGTAGGTATATGTGTTTTTGAAATGACCACCTCGACGATTATTACGTCCACGTCCACGTCCATGACCCCGGCCATGACTACTGGCATGACCTCTGTTTTTTTTTCATTATATGTTACTGCATTCACTGCAGGGAATGGAGCAGATCCAGTTGGACGGGCTTCATGATTTTTCATCAATAGCTCATTATTTTGCTCAGCCACAAGGAGGCATGAAATCAGTTCAGAGTACTTCTTAAAACCTTTTTCACGATATTGCTGCTGCAGGAGCATATTCGATGCATGAAAGGTGGAGAATGTTTTTTCTAACATATCCTCATCAGTGATCTTTTCTCCACATAACTTTAATTGAGAACTGATTCTAAACATAGCTGAGTTATATTCACTTACAGATTTAAAATCTTGTAATCTCAGATACATCCAATCAAAACGAGCTTTAGGGAGTATCACAGTTTTCTGGTGGTCATATCTTTCCTTTAGACTAGTCCAAAGAATAAGTGGGTCTTTAATAGTCAGATATTCAATTTTAAGTCCCTCGTGGAGGTGATGACGAAGAAATATCATCGCTTTAGCCTTATCTTGACTAGATGCTTTGTTCCCTTCTTTGATGGTATCACCGAGACCATTTGCATCTACATGAATTTCAGCATCTAACACCCATGATAAATAGTTCTTTCCCGTAATGTCAAGAGCCACAAATTCGAGCTTTGCAAGGTTTGACATTATGAACTATCACAAGTATATTTAATAAGTTAGGAAAAAATAATTAACAAAAATTCAACAACTGGATAATTACGGAGGAGCTAAATAAAAATAGTTTCATTACCTTAAAAGAAGAGATAGATAATTGTGATTGAAGGCCTATTCTCCAAATCTCTCACGGGTTTTTAGAGTCTCGTGCTGATAACGTATTATAAAATTATAGAAAGAACACAAGGAGAGAGAGCAAGAAGAGATATTTTCTCTTATTCTTCAAGTGTGTGCTCAATACATGGATGGTGAGCCTCTATTTATAGGTTTTACAAATATATGAATAAAGAGGGAAGATGAATAGTTACAAACTTAATGAAGGAGAAGTTATGAAGAGTATAAGGGATGAATGGACATCCATATTTATGACTATTCATAACATAATGGAAATTGTTGGTGAAATTATATATGAGAAAAGAATGAATTTTAAATGAATAAGAAAAATTTAGAAATTTCATGAATTATTGGAATTCATGATTTATTGAGTAAGGAAAAATAAATTAAGAGTAATGAAATCATTGGTATTATTGGAGTTGGAAAAAGAGAATGATTTAATTATGATTTTATTTTGGTATTTAGTTCGAATTAATAAAATGAGATTTATGTGATTATTTGTAAAATTGGATTTGAAAAGAATTGTGAAATTAAGTGTATTTATATTGTGGTGTTTTGTAGGAAATTAAAAGAATAAATTATTAAGATTGACAAAATGGAAGATGAGGATTTATAGAATATCTATTATAGTTATATATGGGATTTTAAATATAAATTGGAATTATTGGTGATATGGAATTTAGAGAAGAATGGGATTTAATTGAAATCATGTGTTGGAAATAAGTTAAGATAAACTAATTGTTAAAATTATAGAAATAGAAGAATTGAATTAAAAGAAAATTCATTAAAATCATAATATGGAATTTTAAACATAATTTGGAATTTATTGTGCAGTGTTAAGAATTTGAAAGATAAAGAGGTGTGAATGGCTCTACTGGATTTTATACAGTACGAAAGTAGAGGTAAGGAACATGTACAAGAGTTGCATAGGACATGTTTTACTTGCAATTGAAAATTCTCGAAAATCCAATTTTAAATCGTTCCTCACCTACTTTTCCTGAATACAAGAATATAGAAATTTATCTTAAATTCCTACAAGTCTAAATACTGCATTACATGAAATGATTTTCATGAATCGATTTAGAGGAAACGATTTACATGAATTAAATTATATGAAATGATTTACATGAATTGAGTTACATGAGAGGATTTATGTGAATTGATTTATAAGAAATACCTTACCTGAACTGATTTATATGATACAATTTACATGGAGTGTTTAAATTATATAAAATGAAATTTATTATTATTATTTTACAAGAAATCTTTTATCATTTATGTTTAAACATGATATTTTGAATATTTAGATTTACATTGATAATTCAATGAATTTTATTACTGTCAAATAAAACAAATATTGTTTTACGAGAGTTTGGACTAACTGAAGATAATTGCTATTTGAAATGATTTCTACTATTGAATTATATTATTTATGAAAATGTTCTAAGTTAAAATAATTTTTATGGAATTGTTTTTGAAGTCAATTGCTTTGAAATTGGTGAAATTGTGGATACTGGCTTGTTTAGAAACTGTGTTTTCTATGCCGGAAGGCTAAGTTAAAAACAATCGTTATATTGTTGAAAATTTCTATAAATTTTATGAAATTATCTTTAAGGTTTCTCAGCATGTAAAATAAATAAATTTTCAAGTGAGTTACATATGATCTATTAAAATTTCATTATTTATTATTTACCAAAAAAGAATATTTAAATATTCATATTGATGAATTTTAATTTCATGAAGGTACCAGCATATACTTATTACTGTTCTACAGATAAATAGAACTTTTTCAGAGAAGAATACTGAAGTGTGAATATTTTATGAATTTTATTCATGAACTGAATATATTTTTCAGTATATTTACTTGTGGATTGATTGAAGATTTAACCTGCTGAAATTATCTTCGTAAACAATTGTAAAATGTTTTATATTGTTTTTAGAGATTATTGGCCTATAGCTGCCTGCAAGCACATGCTATTATGAGTGTATGATTGTATGATTGACTAGTGGGCTGATTGACCTTGATCTTGTCATCAGCGTCCCAGATGGTGCATGATCAGTACTATTGAGAACTATATTCTGACTATGGCCATATGTCCTATTGCATGAGTCTATTAGGTGATGTCTTGTCTCTATTGATTTAACATTGATGATAATTGTGGTTTTAAATCTATGATTTATCACGAATGTTGTGAATTGAAGTTTTTATATGTTTACGGAGTATTTTAGAGATGGTTTATTGAATTTAAACTTACGAATTTATTTGTGAAATATATCTTAATTTTAAACTCTCTATAGTCGCATCTAGGAACCGGGACACGAAAGGCATTTTAAAATACATCCTATACTCCATCCGATTTTCTGAACGACTATAGTATCCTTCCTATATTGTGTAACGACCCGTTACCACATTTTTCCTTTTATTTTACACAACTTATCCGGTTGGGTTGTCTGTGATACTTCACTTGTACTTAATGTTAAACAATTTTACATAACATTGTTTATATTATACACATCCCCTATCTTAATTAATTAGACAAGTAGTACTGTAGACATGTCTAAATACAGAAAATAAATGATCGTACCTCATATAAATCAGTCGATCTGTCACATCGTCCATTACGTGCAGCCGTGATCCACAATCAATTGATCTCATAATCATCAAAACCTGAAATGTTAAAATTGGGGAGTGAGCAAACCACGGCTCAGTAAGAGAGTTATATGTAACACTTGATATTCAGCTATCTATATGCTGAAAATACTTTTTCACTTTCTTTTCAATCTTCCTAACTGGCTCTAGGCTCACATGTAGGAAGGATACTACAGTCGGCTAGGGATCCAGATAGAGTAAGGCAGGTATTTTAAAATACCTAACTTGTATCGGAACCTAGAAGCAACTGTAGAGAGTACTAATTCTGTTGTTTTCAAAACAATATAATTTTCGTTTTTTTTCCACGGAGTAAACCACTTATTTCTTTTCTTAGAAATAATTCTTATGTTATTCTTTTAGAATAAACATTTATTTCTCTTTTCAAATCAGTAACCGTATCATACAGTTCAGTAAAACAGTAATTCAATACGGTTCAATCAGTAGACAGTAAACAGTAGCTACCAGTTCAGAAAACAGTATACGGTAGCTTTCAGTTCAGTAAACAGTAAATGGTAGCTTTCATTTCAGTAAAACAGTAATCAGTGGCTACCATTCCAATATACAGTACAGTTCTGCAAGCACAGTGTTTTGGTACGGTTTTGCTCAGTAAACAGTAAACAGAAATCAGTACCGTATTTCAGTACAGTACAGTACAGTAAACAAGATTCAGTAAATCCTTTCAGTAAACAGTAATCAGTATGTGAGACTAGGCATCACCCTACAATTAAATCACGCTATCATCGTTCCCACAAGAACACAAGTCGTCCACTTTTGGGGTGCACCTGTAGGCCATCGCCCCTCACGACTATCTCGGCTAGATCTATGGCCATAATCTATAGGTGGTCTTCGGGTCCACTTGCCAAGTGACCTCGAGACCGCTAATGACTTGGCGGGTTCATTAGCCTTGTGACGCCCTGGGGTGCACCCGTTGGTCTATCGACCCGAGCCATCACCTCAGGCGGGTCACTCAATTACGCGAATAATAATGCATGCACTCAGGGCCTAAAGTCTCAAAACAGTATAAATTGTACCATAGCCTTTATGGATTTTAAATACAGTAAATTGAAATATTTCTCAAATATCCATAAGGCTCACATGTAATAAAATCATCACCTTTATGAAATTTATAATTTAAATCACATTTCTCAAAATATTTCATAAGGTATAAATCATATTTTTCATACGGTGAAAACAGTTATAAAATAGTCACACTGTAAAACAAATCTCATGACAGTGTCTTTTTCACCGTGTCACATGTATGCACGCCTTTCCGTGCTATCCATCGAAAACATGGTTTTTTAAAATCATCGGAATTCAATTAAGATATTTTTGTAATTTATGGAAAAAAAATTATTTATTTTCCAATTTTCAATAATTCCGGCACCATGTTTTCCTCTAAAACACGTATCGAGACCTCTAGTCTCGAAATCATAGTTTTTCATTATTTCTTAACCTTTATGGAATTTATATAATTAATTATGTCTATAATTAAAACCATAAAGGTTGCACCTGTAGGCCATCGCCCCTCACGACTATCTCGGCTAGATCTATGGCCATAATCTATAGGTGGTCCTCGGGTCCACTTGCCAAGTGATCTCGAGACCGCTAATGACTTGGCGGGTCCATTAGCCTTGTGACGCCTTGGGGTGCACCTGTTGGTCTATCGACCCGAGCCATCACCCCAGGCGGGTCACTCAATTACGCGAATAGTAATGCATGCACTCAGGGCCTAAAGTCTCAAAACAGTATAAATTGTACCATAGCCTTTATGGATTTTAAATACAGTAAATTGAAATATTTCTCAAATATCCATAAGGCTCACATGTAATAAAATCATCACCTTTATGAAATTTATAATTTAAATCACATTTCTCAAAATATTTCATAAGGTATAAATCATATTTTTCATACGGTGAAAACAGTTATAAAATAGTCACACTGTAAAACAAATCTCATGACAGTGTCTTTTTCACCATGTCACATGTATGCACGCCTTTCCGTGCTATCCATCGAAAACATGATTTTTTAAAATCATCGGAATTCAATTAAGATATTTTTGTAATTTATGGAAAAATAAATTATTTATTTTTCAATTTTCAATAATTCCGGCACCATGTTTTCCTCTAAAACACGTATAGAGACCTCTAGTCTCAAAATCATAGTTTTTCATCATTTCTTAACCTTTATGGAATTTATATAATTAATTATGTCTATAATTAAAACCATAAAGGTTTTATATGAAATCAATTGAATATTTAAGAATATTTATAAAAATATTCACTTCAATCTCTTTTTTATTTTCATCTCATTTCACGTGAAATATCACCTACCGGGTGAATTTTCGGTGATTTCCTTTTCACCATTCTCGAAAACATGAATATTTTAAAATTAAATATCACTATATTCATGTTTTATAAAATTTACTTGATTTCTCGATTTTCGTACCTGAAAATCGTTTCACGTGAAATCAAATCATTTATTATGGTTTTCGGTGATTTTCGGTAAATTTCAATAATTTTTCGACAGTATAACGGCTGCCGATTTGGCTAGCCTCCTGCACGGAAAATACAGTTTATATTTCTCAACCAGTATTTCACCACAATTTAAACTGATAAATCACCACACTTCTAAATAAATTCTAAAATCGATAAATTTAGAATTTTACCATAATTATTTAAATAAATAAATTATTTAAATAATTTAACATTTTTCAGGATTTCTTGCCGATTCTCGTAATTCCCGGGATTTCTCGTAATTTCTGAATTCTCAAGAATTTTCCAAATTCCCGGAATTCCTTTTCTCTTTTTCTTTCTTTTTTATTTCTTCCTTTTTCTTTTTCCTTTTTCTTTTCTTTTTCTTTTTCTTTTTTTTCCCTTTTTCTTTCAAGCCGGACCGGTCACCCCCCTCACCGTCGATTCTTCTCCGGTGGCCGGTTCTTCTGCGGTTCGGTGGCTCAATAGCTGGCTGGCACCACGGCAAAGCCGGATCTGGCCTCCGTTCATCACGAATCGACGACACGGCGACGGATTGACTCGATTTAGGTCGGCCTCCTTCTGTCTCTTCGCCGGCCCTCCTCCGCCGTTCTCAGCCTCACCGGTGGCCTCCTACCGTTTTCTCTTCCTCCGGCGGTGCTTCGATGGCAGTGGCGGCAACCAATTTCGCCGACACCGCCAGATCCTATTTTCCTCTTTTTCCTTCCTCGGCTTCCGCCGGCTTCCTCTGTTTCTATCCTTTCTTCTGCCACCGGCAGCTTCTTTCCTTTCTTTGGCCGGTGGGGTCTCACCCTTCTCCTTTCTCCCTCGCCGGCGGTGGCAGCTATGCCGCCATCGGCCTCACCTGGGGGGATCGGGTTCCTCCCGATTTCTTCCCTTTCCATTTTTGTTTCCCATTTTGTTTTTATTTCCCTTTCTATTTTTTATCTATACTATATAATATATATTATACTTATAATATAACATATTTAGTATATATAGTACTATATATATTATGTATTAACAAAATACATATTTAGTATATATATGTATATATAAATTTATATATTTGTTCACTTTAAATTACATAACATTTGTATATTCATATAATATATAATTATATAAATATATTTCCTATTTTCTTTTCTCATTTTCTTATTTAATTTGGATTTCTATTTATCCAAATTAAATTTCCCCCTTTCCTTATTTTCCGAATTTCCAATTTAACTTTCTTCACTCGAATTTCTCGATTTGTCACTTCTTCAATTCTCGGGATTTTCACCAATATCTCGTTCTCACAATTTTATTTATTTATTTGCTTTAATATTAATTTCCAATAATTGAAAAATTTACGATTATCACATATTGTTCCTTAGTGAACTGTTAGGAAATAAATGTTTTTATTACTTTTTAGTGATTACATTTAATATGTCTATTTCATAATGAGTTTAAATTAATTATTTTTATTTTAACTGCATATAGTTCGCCCTTTTATATATGTTTCTTACTGAGCTTTTCCCAAAGCTTACCCCTTACTTCCATCTTTAAGATAATTTTTCAGTGTACGTGCTTATCACTGCTTCCAAATTTGTTGAAGATATTATTAGAAACTTAAGGTAATGAATGATCAAGTATGTATTTACATTTATGTTCAGATATAATTGCACAGTAAATGTACTTATGGAACAGGACGTAAATGTTAGTGAGATGTAAATTGTACGGAGAAATAGTACATTGTAGATATATGGAAATTTCTAATTTATTAATTAATTGATGGCTTAATAAATTGATTAAGACTGAAATTGTGGGAGTGTGCTTACACTAACAACGAATGCAAACCAAAGGATCGTAAGTGAATAAGTGTTTTAAAATAAAAAAGTCAGTCCGAAATTTTATAATTTTGGACGTTACATGCCCATATATTGGAAACTTTTAATTGTGTTGTTTAATTCAACATGCTTATCTTTTCGATAAAATAAATCATAATTTTTGAAAATCAATGATTATCCTTTTATCTATTCACAAGTGAGAGAATTCTTTCAAAAAGGGTATGTAACTGTTACAAATTTTGATGATCACAAGTGCACAAGATATAAAAAATATATATTGTCTGTATAGCTCTATCTCCTCTGGTGGTCCAGATATTTCATTGTTCATTTTCAAGGCTTCCGCCTTCTGAGTTAGGCATCCATCGATCTTGAACTACTTTGCTTAATCTTGCATGAGGCCTGAGCAATTTAGAACTATACTATATAAGAAAATATTAGTACTACACCATTAAAAAAAAATCTTGAGAGTTTCACAGAAACTAAACTATTAAAAAAATCCCTTTCTATATAAGAAACTACTAGTAAAAAAAATTTTGTCATTAAAAAACATAATTTCATCTTTTAACGTACATGAAAATCCATCACTAAAGGAAGTCAATGATGAAATTTCTGTCGTTGATAGTTTATTTTTTTATTGTATAAAAAAACTATCGCTAAAGGGTATCAACGACGAAAATTTCTGTCGCTGATAGTTTATTTATTTTTCATTTTATAAAAAAATCCGTTGCTAAAGGGAATCAACGACGAAAATTCAATCGCTAATGTGATGAATTCCATCACTAACGTTATGAATTTTGTCACTAATTTGATGTATTTTTTCACTAATTTGACAGATTTTGTTGCTAATTCTTATGAATTTCATCAAAAGAAAAGTATTTTGGAATTTCTGGAACAAATTTTATATATTTATATAAAGAGAGAGTAAAACACTTAAAACATTCAAATCCATTAACATAAAACATCTAAAATAAATACAACATTTATACATCAATCCATAAAACACACATAATGAAATAAAATCTACCAACATCTATGAAAGTAATTAAGTTATTAAAGATACATAAACATTATCTTAAAAATAAATTAACTAAAAAAACCTTCTCCTCAGCATCATCATCACTACCACCACCAACACCTCGTCATCTTCGTCGTCATCATCATCTGTAAGTAAAAAAAAACATAAGTATTAAAGTTCATCATATAAAAAAATAATTAACAGCATAAACATAAAAGAAAAATAAATGTAGTAAATTTACAAAAAAAAAAGAGGAAAAAATAGAAGGAGAGAGGGGTAAAGAAAAATAATTGAAAAATGAAGAGATAGATAAGCAAAGAAGATAGGGAGGAGTGAAGAGGAGAGAAAATGAAGAATAAGAGAAAATATAAAGGGTTTGGTGTGCATAATGGAGAAATTTCCGACGAAATTATCATCGGATTAGCAACAAAAATTCCATCGCTAATAATAATTCAAAATATTTCCCGCTATTGCGAAAACAGGAAAATTCAAAAAAATTGGAATTAGTGATAGAAATTTCCATTGCTAATTCCAAATTTTTATTTTTATTTTTGTATGAAACAATTAGCAACGAAATTTTACATTGCCAAAAAGCATTAGTGACAGAATTAGCGACGAAAAATTCCATCGCTGATGCCTTAAATTATGAAAAAAATAAAAATACATAAATAAATAAATAAAATTTTTTTATTAAGCATCAGTGATGAAATTTTTCGTCGCTAATTACATTGCTGAAAAACATTGGTGACGGAATTAACAGCAGAAAATTCTGTCGCTGATGCTTAATGAAGAAAATTTATTTATTTATGTATTTTCATTTTTTTCATAATTTAAGGCATTAGAGATGAAATTTTTCGTTGTAATTTCGTTGCTAATGTGTTTTTAGAGATGAAAATTTTTGTCACTAATGCTTCAAATTTAAAAAATAAAAAATCAGAAAAAAATAAATTTCTATTGGTTGGAATCAGTGACGGAATTTTTCGTTGCTAAAAACTCATCAACGACGAAATTAGTGAAGGAAAACTTCATTGCTGATGCTTCAAATTAAAAAAAAATTGCATTATTTGAAATCAGTGATAGAAAAATCCGTCACTAATTCTAAACCATAAATTTCTTACGTATAGGTTTTTTATTACTAATTTAGTCGCCAAATGAAAAGTAGCTTCCCATCACATTTAGCGACGAAATTAGTGATGGAAAATAGTCTGTTGCAAATTACTAACGAAATTCTATCACTAATCGATAGCTGATGCTAGCTTAAAATTCTGTCGCTAAAGGTCATTTTTTTTTGTAGTGATTGCAGTCTTTTCTCTTTTATTTATAGTTTATAACAAACTTAAGGTTCATTACACACTTTGGTCATTTATATACATACAAGTAAATATAAGCCTCTGGCGCTATATATATAGCCAAATCTGAGTCTCAGGTCCTATATGTATATACATAAAAGATTGGTTTCAATGAGATTAAAAAAATAAAAAATTATTAAAAAATTGTTTTTTAATAAAATAACAAAAAAATTGAAATCAAAGATGATGGAAGGATAATATTCTTCTACTTCTTTTTTTGTTCTTTGGGGAAAGTCCAACTACATTTGTCACGACCCGAAGACCGCGACTTTCATTTCATTCTTATACTTTTCTTAGTCTACAAATTTATGGACTAAATTTTTCTTTTTCATTTTAAAGTTTGTATTCAGTGTCAATGTAGTTACTATACTATCTAGGTGACCTATAGTCATTTCATTTAAATATTAAACTAACACGGAAACGGTCTTAGTTACATCCCGACTTGTTAAATAGAATATGTACTGTCTTAGTTACATCCCGACTTGTTAAATAGAATATGTACTGTGCATCAATTTAAGTCTTACATGTAAACAAGTATTTTATAAGGAACATATACCTCAGAAGACTAGTACCAAGTCCATACACCATCTCCGATGCCCACTTAGCAGCTCACATGGCAGATGTTAACTTCAATAATCTGAAAGAGATGAGATTTAGTGGGGTGAGCAAAACCACGGCTCAGTAAGATACTAATATAAATACAAGAGTAGGATTACACTGTCTTAAACTGCAATGCTTAAAACTTGCAAGTTTACAATTACAGTTAATCCTTTCTCATCGATAACATATCATTATCTCATCTCTTGTCATCTGTCTATCACTTATACTTTTAAATAAATCATCATAATCACTTTTTCAGTCTTCTCGTCCTTACACTATAGTGCATCTCACGACAATCTGTCATATCCAAATTGAATGTCATATACTACTAGTCTATATTTTCCTCTATCTCGAAGTACATCATGTCCAATTGAAGCATCATATCAATTCACTTTATGTTTCATAATCGTACTCCTGTAATCTATCATCTCATATCATTTTTCATATAGAGAAATCATGATTACAATAGTGTAAGTTCACAATTCTCTTCATATCAATCTTATGTTCATGTATCATATCATGTCATCGTCTAGATGAAATATCGCTACCACCGTGTACTGTCATCACATGATTCAATATGTACCGTATAAAATTTGTTTTTTGTATAAAACATTCATTTCAAATCATGTTTCATGTAGTACGTAATCATGTACGAAAGTCATGTAATTTAGAATCATTTGACAGATGCTTTAAAACACATTTCAAAACATATGCAATCTCTATTCATATCATGTGTGGTATAAAACCACATGTACATCATTTCATCTGTCATGTCAAATAAACATGGTTTAAAGCATATAAAGTCTTAAATCATATAATGCGTAATATAAACCATGTTTCAATCATTCAATTTCAATCATTTCATGTATACTGTAAAACATATCATGTCTAGATTTTCATATATAATAAATCATACTCTAAACATTCTTTAGCATTTAGTAAGGGACTAGGCATGAATCCCTATTCTATTATCATATCATCTCTAACCCATTTTAGCTATCAATGGGATAGTTTCCCTCGAAGGATTCCCTATCTATGATCATAGATCGTCCCAGTCCCACTGATCAGCTGGAAACTGAGGAATGTGTCCACGACTATTGTCGGACAGCCTCGACTGATCTCATCAGGCAACATTTACATGTACATATCATATATGTATAAATGGGGTTCCATGCCACACAGGCAAAACCACACAATAAATACATACTCTGTGCCACAAAGGCATATGCCACTCAGGCATTCAATAGGGTACCTGTCGTCTCAAAAATCGAAATCTTTTGATATATCATTTTAAATTCATTTAGACAGCCCTCATAAAAAAACATTTAGAACCGAGTCTTTTCTCAAATCAATGCATAATTAAATCTCATGCTCAATCTGTACATGTCATGAATAATGTCAAAATGATATTAAACATCAAGGTCTGTGGCTGTCTAATCATTTCAAATATTTACTTTCACTTAAAAGATTTCGATGCATCTCTTTTTAAAATATCACTTTTTCCTTTAAAACAACATGAGATCATATGCCATGCATGAATGATTTTCTAAATATATCCAAATGTAGCTCAATACTCATTCAATCTATTGTTGTGCATATTATGACATCAGACTAAGGTATGTCTTCAGTAGCCTCAATTTCTTATTCAAACTTGATCATGACACGAAAGTCATCCGTCATTCATTCTACAATTACACACGTCTTTCCTAGTCCCCAATGGCATCACTAAAATCCACAGTACATTTGTCTGCACGTTTATTCAAATACATTTCAATAACATCCATAGACTATTAGGATCATTCTAGTATATTTTTCCATCAAAGATCGCAAGTTACCTCAAGCTTTCGTTCTCCCTTTCATTATTTTGCACATTAATTAATCAATTCCCAACATTAGCTTTACACATACAAAGTTAACATGCCACAATCAAACATTGATTCGAATCCATTCTATTGACAAAGATATTCCATAATGTGGTATTTATCAAGTACCAAGTTCTCTAAATCTCATTTCATTGCTATTATTTTTTTCAATTTCAGCCTTATGGTATATTAAGATTATATTGTCATATTGCCAGATAGGTCATTATCCATACTTACAATCCTCTAGCTTCGAGGTCATAACACATCAAAATGTCCATAAGATTTCGCGATCTACTTTCTTATGATCATTATCTCAATCATACCACTAAGACGGTCCATTTATTTGAATCTATCAATTCTATAATCATCACTTTTCAACTATGTTCTTCTCTTCAAAGCAATATCATATAATCATCGTTACATCCATCAATACTCCAACTATCGAAATTCCACCTCAATTTCTGCTCGATAGTCAACTTGCAATATTAAATAACTCGAATTATCGACTCTATAAGATTCACAACCAAATTCCTCACATTATCGTGCTCATCCATTAACCTTCTCAACCATTTAAAAATCAATTTTTCCTATGACACAGTAAGATCCTTTCAAGCTTATCTTCAATAATTCTTTCAGGATTCCATTTAAATGAGAACTTAATATTTTTTTCCTTAAACATTTTCGTGGAAATTTCGGCAACATAACGGCTTAATTTTCTCTAAACCTCCTGCAAGGAAACACAATTTATACTGACAGCCGTTGATTCTCACCAATTTTTACCTCTTACTAAGACCCCCACCATCAGTTGTGGGTCCTCTTAGCATTTTTAGCAAAATCAATTTAATCAATATATCATATGAAAATTTTCACAGTTCCATTTAAATTCATTCCATCAATGTATCATATAAAAATCATAAAATCCCACATACAATATGATACTACTAATGCTTTATAAAAGTATCTTACCTATTCGCCAAACTTAGCGCACTTTTCGATTTTCGAGCCTTGGCGAACTCCACCATTCGTCTCATTTCTGTTTTGCTACAAATTTCAAAAATTGACATATATTTTCATTTAGAAAATAATTCAACAATTTCTAATAAATTCCATAAAAATATATCGAAATCTTCTCATTTCATTTTTTTTTCTTACCTATTTCTTTCTTTTCTTCTTCCTTCTTTTCTTTCTCCTTTTCTTTTCTTTTTCTTCTTTCTTTTCTTTTTATTTCCTTTTTCTTTTCTATTCTTTTTTTTTCCTTGCCGAACCGGTTCAGACCGGTTCGGCCGGTTCACCCCTTGCCTGCCGGTTCACCCTCCGGCGGCCACCATCTCCGGCGGTTCGACCACCCCAAAGCTTCCCGCGACGGCCATGAAGTCGGATCTGGTCTCCGTTTTGCGATTGGCGGCGCGGACGGCGATGGATCTGGAGTGGGTCTCGACCTCCTTCTTCCGCCCCTTTTCTCTCCCATTTCTCTCTTTTCTCTCACCGCCGGTCGTTCATCCTGCTTGAACTGACTTCACCGGCACCGATGGTAGCGGCGGCGGTGCCCAGATCGGGCGACTTTCCTCTTTTCTTCCCCTGTTTCGCTTCATCCTCCGCCTGCTTTCCTCTTTCTTTTTTCTTCTCTCCTCTTTTGGTTCTCACCGCCGCCGGCCCCTCTTCTTTCTCTTCCCCGTCCGGCGACGGTTTCCCCTTTCCCCTTTCTCGCCGGCATTGCCGGCCTTCACGCCTCCCTCCCTCTCTTCTATTTTCACAGAGGGAGGTGGGAATCGGGTTGGCACCCCGATTCCCTCCCTTTTTTTTAATTTATTTATTTATTATATATATAATTATATTTATATAATTATATATAAAATTAAAATTTAAACCCATATATATAAATATATATATTTATATATATATAAAAATTAGATTTTTATATATATCATATACTATTAAATTTTAATATATATACATATATACATACTTTATCTTTAAATATATGTATATATATACACTTTGATCTAAATAGTATATATATTGCATATATATATATATATACTTATTTAAAAACGTGTAAAAATATATTATATAATCTATTTATATAATTATATTTTTATTCACATTTTTATTTCTTTAACATTTAAAATATATTTATATAATATAATTTTATAATTATATAAATATATACCTTTTTATTTCTTTAAATTTTTAAATTTCCTAATATCCAAAATTATTTTCTCCATTTCTTTTCTTATTTAATTTGGATTCCAACTTATCCAAATTAAATTTTCCCGGATATTTACTATTTATTTTTCAAAAATTCTCGGTCTTCACAACATTGGTGTCAACCGGGCATCCAACCTGCCTAACAAAGTGAAAATGAGGTGGAAACTAGAAACCTCATGGTGGAAATGGAATATTCCACTGAAGAATAGAGAGTCCAGTCCAACTAGACCTTATGATGGGAATATATTTCCATCCAGTCTTAAATTTTTTTACTTAATATTTTTATTAAATTATTTTTTAAAATTTTAATATATGTTATTAAATTATTAACTTTTAATAAATTAATAATTTTTCTTAACTTTTTACACTTAATATTTTTTATTCCCTTTTGATATCTTTTATTTTATTAAATAATTTTATTATTTTTAATTTATCAAAAAATTAATATAAAATAATTTTAATGATGTTTAATTATTTCACTAACTTTTTAAATATAAAATTTATTATAAATTTCATTATATATAAATTTTAACATAATGATAATTTTTTCTTTTACGATACTCATCTCATCAGCTGATGGTTTACTGTCCATTCTCACAGTTCTTTTAAGTGATTAGGATCATTACATTCTTCTTTACTTGCAAAAAGCAAGTCTCTTGATGATATTCATAATGTCTTCTTTTTCTTTTTTAATCCTTTCCAAAGTTAGTTGTTCAGATTAACTCACTTTAATCAACAGGTAAAAGGTGAGAAATAAATGTCAGTAGGCTGCAACCATTTGCAAAATCTGCATGTTGAATTCTGTTAACAGTAATGTGCTGTAAAATTGCAGCAAATCTTTGAATCTATTGCAACAAATCATTGTATTTATGAATGTGTTGAAATTTATGACCAAAAGAGTATGAACACTTGACTAGAACATGAGCAGAAAATTAAGACTCTCATTTGTAA
Source organism: Heritiera littoralis (assembly GCA_031772115.1). Classification (NCBI taxonomy): domain Eukaryota; kingdom Viridiplantae; phylum Streptophyta; class Magnoliopsida; order Malvales; family Malvaceae; genus Heritiera; species Heritiera littoralis. The sequence continues at coordinate 1,008,422 of JAPDPK010000137.1, read as the reverse complement.
AAAGTCAGTCGGTAGTTTAGTATGCAAGCTCTATAAATATGTACTTTGTCTGTCATTTAGAAGCAAGAAAAATAAATATGAAAGGAAGAAAGTGAGGAGCAAAAACTCTAAACATTTCCAGGCTTGAAAATACCTCCTCTGTTCTTGTTCAATTCTGCCACCACTCTTCCAAATTACTTACTGCACTTTATTGTAACTCTTTGCTGTCATTAAGAGCTGCAAACAGCCAACAATTTCTCTCGAAATTACTGTTTACCTAACACAATAGCTCTCTTTATCTCAAACTCAAATATGCATCTCAATTTTTCTACACAATCATCAAATCTGGTTTTTCTCACCATTATCCTTTTATCGGCCCATCTTCCAATATTTTTATGTGTAAGCAACGAGAAGTACGAAGAATGCAGCAAAGCATTTCAGTGTGGAAAAATCCAAAACGTTAGCTACCCTTTCTGGGGAGTTGACGGGGCAGAGTACTGTGGGCATCCAGGGTTGGAGTTAACTTGCCAGGGAGAAGATCCCGAGATTACAATCATGGCGGTCAGTTACAAAGTTATTGAGATCAACATGGAAATACAAGCTTTCACTGTGGCTAGAAGTGATTATCAGAGAAACCTTTGTCCGCAGCACCTTGTCAACACCACCTTGAACTCCAGCCTTTTGAGTTATGCTTGGAATGTTGAGAACTTGACATTGTACTACGATTGTCCTAGGATTGCCAACCAGTCTTCAGGGTTTCCAAGTCAGTTTAACTGTACCTACAACAATGGAACTGATGCGGTAAATTACTATGTTACAGCATCGGCTTTTGGCAACCTTTCAGCTGAACTGAAGGATCGGTCGAGATCTTGTCATAGCAATGTCATTGTTCCAGCTTTTCATACGGCTGTTGAGACAATAGAGAGAAATCCAAGTCCAGAAACTTTAGTTCTACCCTTTGATAATGGCTTTGGGCTGAAATGGGATGCAAATATTGCTAGCAAATGTGAGGAATGCAATGCTTCTGGTGGGAGGTGTGGCTATAACAAGAGTTTGAGTCAATTCAATTGTTACTGCCCAGATCATACTGATACATCGACTTGTCTTCTATCAGGTATGCAACAAAACCAGATCTATAGTTTTGATTAATTAGAGTTTGTTAATTGAATTTTCTTGGACTAAATGCTTCATAGATGCAATGATTCCCGACGTACCAGTCATTTTTGGAAATTGCTTGGTGGATTTTCTGTTGTTTATTTCTTTCATCATCTCCTTTTTAAGTCTAGAATTCTAGTAGCCACACAATTTTATCTCAATTCTCAAGCCAAACTTGTTGCTTTTACAAAAGTTTAAGCAATGGTAAATTCAAGAGTCGGGGCCAGAAATCACTAAATTCTTTTTCTTTTTCTTTTTCTTTCAAAAATATTAAAAATTTTCTCTCAAATCTCCAACTTTTCCAACCATTTGAGTCAAAATCTAGGTGCTTTCGTGAGCTCCACATGGATTTTTTTAGCTTGGCCTTAGATAGTTTTATGGCAAAAATTAAAAAGCATTATATATCATTCATACGATGAATATTGCTTCTTATAATACATACATACATATATATATATATATATATATATATATATATATATATATATATACACACACTATCTAATACTATTAAAGTTGGAAAAAAACTTGAATGCTGGTGCTACCACGATTGTGGTCTCTCCAATAAACGCGTTTTTACCTTCTCCAACTGCCGCGTGTTTTCCTCGCTCCTGTTGTCTCATGTTTCGTTCCAGTTCCTTGCATTTTGGTTTTTGTTCTCTTCTGCTGAAGTCTTCATTAATTGCGCTGCTGGCTTCTTATCTTTTGCAGCAGTGGATTTTATTATTGAGTTGACAAGTTTAATTTGTTTATAAAAATTGATTCTGTTTTCTGAGAGAGAGAGATATATTGAATTGATAAATTTTGTTTTTCATAAAAGTGTCTCATTTAAAGCCATGTCCCATTGCCGCCCATTTATTTTGCTAAAGATGACAGACTATTATGACAAAAAAAAAAAGTGATTGATTACTACTATTTCAAGTTTACTTAGAAGGAAACTTTTTTTTCTCTTTTCCTCAATTAAGTTCTTTCTCTAACAAAAAAAGCCCAATCGGAAATCTCAAGACTCATGGGATTTGCGCTTTTATGGCTATCGCACCTCCTCCTGTTAGGCTTGAGTAAAAAGATATTATCTAATGGATTGAGGTTGAAACTGAAACTAGATCAGGTTTATGCCGGTGTGGGTTGGAGCAGTCACGAATGAGTTGTTTCTTCAAAACATGCGAATTTTCCTTTCTCCATATGATGTGCGTTTCGGTGAGTATAAAAGGTAACCATTTTTTTTTTCCACTTTGCTGTCATTTTTCCCAAAATATTTTTCTTCCTCTTCAAAAATCTTTAAAATTCCCAGGAAAAGCCGCTGCCTTAGGTCGTTTGCTGCTGCTGTTCCACCAATTGTCGCCATATGTGTTAAATTTGCTGATTGATTCTCATTGAGTTAATGGAAGAATACAAGATCAGTTTATATAGAAGCTCATCAGCTTCTCGAGTGTAAGTCAGTTAACTAACTAACTAACTACCAACGACTAAATAACTTACATCTGATAAGCTATTAACTGGAAAAGGAAAAATACAAAGAAAATTATATTTCTTTATGTCATATACTCCGTTAGCCCCCCTCAAGGTGGAGTGTAGAGGCTGTGGATTCCAAGCTGAGTGATGAAGGAATGAAAGCTTGAAACAGAGTGAGCCTTGGTGAACACATCTGCCAACTGTGAAGAAGAAGATACATGTAGAAGCCGAATCACTCCAGCTTGAAGCTTCTCACGTATGAGATGACAATCAATCTCGATGTGTTTGGTACGCTCATGGAAGACAGGGTTTTCAGCAATAGCAATTGCAGATTTGTTGTCACAAAAGAGTAGTGCTGGAGAGTGATGGTGAACTTGAAGATCAGCAAGCAAATAGAGGAGCCATTGTAGCTCACAAGTCAGGGAAGCAATAGCCCTATACTCTGCTTCAGATGAAGATCTGGATATTGTTTGTTGTTTCTTGGATTTCCAGGAAATGAGACAATCACCAAGGAACACACAGAACCCTGTAACTGATTTTCTGGTATCGGGACATGAAGCCTAGTCAGAGTCACAAAAGGCCTTGAGCTGTAGGGTAGAGGAGGCAGAGAAGAATAAGCCTTGGCCTGGATTACCCTTTATATACCTCAATATTCTGTGAGCAGCAGCCAAATGGATGTCAGTAGGGTGATCTAGGAACTGAGAAAGCTGTTGAACAGCGAAGGAAATATCAGGTCTAGTTGTGATGAGGTATAGAAGCCTGCCAATTAATCTTCTATACGGAAGTGGGTCTGCAAGTGCAATGCCAGAAGACTTAGAAAGCTTGATAGAGGTAACCATTGGAGTGGAAGCTGGTTTACAGCCTAGGAGACCAGCATCTTGTAATATCTCTAAGGCATACTTTCTTTGGCATAAATTGATTCCTTTGGAAGACCTAGCAACTTCAAAACCAAGAAAGTATTTAAGAATGCCTAGATCTTTGATTCTGAAGGCTGTATCAAGATAGGACTTGATGTCTTGAATGGAGTTTTCATCATTGCTTGCCAAGATCACATCATCTACATAAACTAGTAGCAGAATGAAAGAAGAACCAGAATGTTTGATGAACAAGGAGTGATCTGAATTTGCTTGGCGAAAACCCTTGTCCAATAAGGCTGAAGCAAGCTTGGAATACCATTGTCTGCTAGCTTGCTTCAGGCCTTAAAGAGACTTGAGTAGCTTGCAAACCTGTCCTGGTTTAGCGCCTTGGAGGCCTGGTGGAAGTTCCATGTATACTTCCTCATTAAGATCACCATGGAGGAATGCGTTATTTATATCCAACTGGTGTAGATGCCATTGCTTGATGGCTGACACAGCTAAAAGGGTTCTGATAGTGGTCATTTTAGCTACTGGAGAAAAGGTGTCTAGGTAGTCAATTCCAGCTTGCTGTGTGTAGCCTTTGGCTACCAACCTAGCCTTAAACCTTTCAATTTGTCCATCTGTTTTGTATTTGATTTTGTAGACCCATTTACAACCTACTGCTCTCTTTGATGGTGGTAAATCAGTAATTTGCCAGGTGTTATTTGCTTTTAGAGCTTCTAATTCAGCCTCCATGGCCTTCCTCCAACACTCATGCTTTATTGCTTGACTATAAGTATGAGGCTTAGTGGTGGTGGAAATGTTAATGGCAAAAGCTCGATGAAGGGAATTACATTTGGAATAGTTAAGAATAGAAGACAAAGGATAAGGAATACCTGAAGCTGCTGCACATGGAGATAAAGGCTGAGTATGATGGAGTTTGGCTAGATTGCAGTGGTATTCCTGCAAATAAGTTGGAGTATGTCTGAGTCTGCTTGACTTTCTTAGATTTGTTGATTGTTCAGCATGTGGTAGAGTAGAATGTATTATATTTTGAGTGTTACAATTTTGTTCTGATGCAGAAATGGAAGAATCAGGAGTAGTAGTTGGTCTGGTAAAGTGAGAGGGGACAGGATCTAAGTTTTGTTGATTGGTAAAAGCAGGAAGAGAAATATCATTGGAAAATATAGTTGAAGTAACATCAGAACTTTCAGTATAGGAGAATGGAAAGATATTTTCATAGAAATGAACATCTCGAGAGATGAAAACTTGTTGTGTATTCATGTTATAAACTTTGTAGCCTTTGGTTCCAAAAGAGAAGCCTATGAAGATACATTTTACAGCTCTAGGATCAAATTTGCCTCTAGGTTGTGCCAGTGTTGATGCATAGCAGAGACAGCCAAACACTCTGAGATTAGACAGATCAGGAATTTTGTTATGCAAGATTTCAAAAGGAGTTTTACTGTTTAGAACTGGGGTAGGTATTCTGTTTATGATATGAACAGCATGACTCACACAATCTGCCCAAAATTTGTCTGGTAGGCCAGCTTGAAATTTTAAGGCTCGGGCTACACTTAGAATGTGTTGGTGTTTTCTCTCAACAATACTGTTTTGTTGAGGGGTTTGCACACAAGATGTTTGGCGGATTATACCTTTAGAGGAATAAAATGAATCCATGTTAAACTCTTGGGCATTATCTGTTCTAATAACTTTGACTTTAGAAGCAAATTGTGTTTCAGCAAAGAGACAAAAATTTTGTAATAGAGACCTAGCTTCTGACTTGAATCTCATGAGATATAACCAGGTGTTTCTGCTATGATCATCAACTATTGTTAAAAAATAGTGGTGTCCATATAGTGATGGAATAGGATATGGTCCCCAAATGTCAGCATGAATAAGATCAAAGCATTTTGGAGAAACAGAAGTGCTTATGGGAAAAGGAATTCTTCTTTGTTTAGCAAAATGACATACATCACAAGGGGTGTATTGTTCTGTACATATTTCAGAATCTATCTTATTCAGAAGTTTCATTCGAGCATGAGAAATGTGTCCTAACCTATAATGCCATATTTGACTCTTAGAAACAGAATTTGAAAGAGATACAATTTTGTGTTGTGAACAATCAATAGAACTAAGATTGTCAAGTTGATATAAACCTTTGACTTGTCTAGCTAACCCAATCATCCTCCAAGCCTTGATATCCTGTACAATACAAACATCAGATTTAAAGATCAAAAGACAATTAAGTGTTTCTGTTAACTTGCTCACAGATATTAGATTGAAACTAAAACTGGGAACAAACAAGGCATCTTTAAGGATTAATTGAGGAGATAAATGAACATCACCAATAAGTGTAACAGACACATATTGGTTATTGGGCAATTTCACAAAGGAATTTGAAACTGGTTTGTAATGGCTAAAAAACTGAAGGGAAGAAACAATATGGTCAGTAGCCCCAGTGTCAAAAATAAAATTTGAAGAAAATGGCTATTGACTGTTGGTACAAGAATAAACAAAGATACCTGGTTTGAGAGAATTCGAATGACTTATATCAGTTACTGCATTCGCATGGTGAGTTGAGGAAGATGCCGTGTTAGATGAATGAAGCAGTTCAAGCAACTTTGCATACTGATCTTTAGTAAAATTCATTGAAAAAGAGGCAGAATCAGACTCAATCTTCTGAGTTTCTGAGTCAGTCTTGCAATTCTCATGATGATCCAGGTTTGCATTAACATGATTCACAGATCCAGATACAGAACCTCCCTTGGATCGTGATCTGAAGCCTGGTGGATATCCATGCTTCTTGTAACACTTTTCCACCGAATGGCCAACATAGCCACAATAGGTACAGACCACCTTCTTGTTGTTTGTACCAAACTTTCTTGAAAATTTTCCAATATTGGAGTTGGAGACAAATTTCCCAGCAAATGCACTGGAATCTATCTTCTGAGGAACAGAAACAGATGAATTGAATTGCCTTTCTTGTTGAATGACTAAGGCAAACACTTTATTAATGTTTGGCAAAGGCTCCATCAACATAATCTGAGATCTTACAGTAGAGAAATGATCATTAAGACCCTTGAGGAACCTGTTAACATAATCATTCTCTTGATATTTTCTTGCAGCTTCCAATGCTCCACATTTGCAAGAAGGATCACATCTACAATTAGGAATGGATCTCAGGTTCATTATCTCATCCCACAGAACCTTCAATTTAGTAAAATAGTCTGTAACAGACAATGAATCTTGACGAAAAGAATAAATCTCTTCTTGTAGCTCAGATATTCTGAAGTAGTCCCCTTGAGAGAACCTATCCTTCAAATCTTTCCACACGTCCACTGCATTGTCCAACCAAATAACACTCTGTGTAATTGAAGGTGACAGAGAATGCAAGATCCAAGATAGGACCATGGTGTTGCACCTTTCCCAGGCTGAATGAAGAGGATCATCGTTTGAAGGAATTGCAATCGAACCATCAATAAACTGGAGTTTGTTCTTCGACATTAGGGCCATACGCATTGCTCGAGACCATGTGTGGTAGTTAGAGCCATTCAATAATGAAGAAACAAGAATCAATGTTGGGTTTTCATTCGGATGAATGAAGTAAGGACTGGAGGCAGATTCTTTAGGCCTCATTGTCAAGAAAAGAAAAGAAAAGAAGTTTGTGTAGAAGAAACAAAATGAAATAGAATTTGTTTGGTAAGTGAGAAAATCAGCAAGAAAACCAAAAGATTTTCGAGAAAGAAGAAAGAAATTACTGTTGCTCTGGTACCATGTTAAATTTGCTGATTAATTCTCATTGAGTTAATGGAAGAATACAAGATCAGTTTATATAGAAGCTCATCAGCTTCTCGGGTGTAAGTCAGTTAACTAACTAACTAACTACCAACGACTAACTAACTTACATCTGATAAGCTATTAACTGGAAAAGGAAAAATACAAAGAAAATTATATTTCTTTATGTCATATACTCCGTTAATATGGGTGGCCAGAATCCTTCCAAACGGTGCAGAACTAGTCTTCAAGACTTCCTTATTTTTAAATCTTAAACTGAATCATGAAATTTTGGATCATATGACACTAGCGGAAATTGGATGACGATCCAGCAGCTAATGAAGATTGATCTCAAAGCTCAAAGGTTTGATGCATTATATTTTTATTTATCTTGCGGCTCCTGTTTGGTAATTTTTTGTCTTATTAAATTATTTTGTTGTTGATTGTTATTTTCATTTGAAAGATATTACTTCTTTAAGGACAAAGAGAAGAGATTAAGAACTTTGACTTTATGTTATCTCTATTTTTGTTTTTGGGATACGTGTAGTTTATGGCCTCGACAAAATTTGAGTAGTGTTGCACTCATGTTGAATCTGTTCAGTTTGCGAGGATAGTTATGGAGTTCTGGTGCTGATACTCAGAAAAAGGTTCATGCTATAGTCTCTTTAAAGCTTGTCGTTTGGTTTTATTGATAGCCACACATCCTTTATCACCATAATAATTTTATTTGGATGTTCAATTAATTACTACTTAGTTGGAATCACTTATACCAGAAATTGTTGATGTAGAAGAGAAAGAAGCTCTTTTAAAAGCTTGGTGAGGGTGAGTTGAATCTTAAATTTTGAACCATGATGCATGGTTTGGTCAACTGTATATGCACTTCCGTTATAATTTAATGGAATGGAAAATGATGTCTAGCAATTTGAGCCTTTAAATTTGAACCTTTAGTTTTAAATGATGGAAGAAAGAGCTAATGCTTGATGTCTAGAATTTTGAATTACTTTTTCAGGAGCCTGGAAGTTATATGGAGTTCTCCTATATGTCAAGGCCCAACTTGCAGATAATGGTCTCTGAATCATAGTGTTCCTATGTTGACTTATTGATTTCCTTGAGCTTATGTATCTACAATTCCTAGCAGCATTGAATGAAATATTGAGATTTAGACTCAACATTGCTTAGTTTCTTTTATTTATGTTTCTTTTTTTTTTGCAAGTTGGCAAGGAAATTATTGAGCAACATTTTCATCAAGTCATTTGAATTTTCACTTAATCAAGTTCAAGGAAAAGAGAAATGTGAGTGCAACCAAAAATATCATTTTAAACAAGGACCACTCCATATCCTTTTCATTGGCGTTGTTAATTATGAAAATGTACCAATAAATATATTGAACTACTGTTTTTCTCTACTGAATACCAGTGCTTGGCTTCTTGACACTATGAGTTTTTCCAAGTGAACCCATCTAACTAAACAAGGTAAGAAATCTTCTTAAGAATGACCAATTTCTTTTCTTTCTTTTTCTGATGTGATCAATATTGACTAAAACTAAAAGGAAAATTCACTATTCGATATTATTATTTTTCACATAATAAGTTAGAATAAACTATAATACCGTTAACACTCTTTCATAGGAATTTCAAAATAGATTCTTGATTTGTCTGCATTTTTGCATATTTGATAAGTTTTATAAGTACTAACCCAGGTGAAGCAGGTTTTTTGGTTATTTCAATTCTACTTTTTTTGTATTGTCGTTAAATTGATCCAAAGTTGTTCTTTTATGATGTTAAGCCTACATGTTTAATATTTTTATTCTTTTTAGAAAAAAGGATCAACACAGAAGTAGCAAAAGTTCAAAATCCCAACTCTATAATTGTTGTTCATGAATATTTTTCAATTAATTTGTATGTGTTATGAATTTTTTCTTCATTTTAAAATTTCTTTAGATCTTATATATGTTATGTTTTTGATTGATGCGTTTTCTAATTAAAACATATATTATTGTAGGAAAATGAGATGATAGAGTACATTTGTATTCATTTATCAGTGCAGGCAAAGGTTAGTGGTAGCAAAATTGTTAACTCTTTAATTGCTATCGTACACTGATGAAATCATCCATTTCTTTTTATTAATTGCTGCAGTCATAGATGGTGGTAGTGCTCTAATATTATTTAGACATATTGTTTGTAATTTCAATGACTACAGGTTTAATAATTTATTGTTTATGTTGCTTCTGAACACTTATATATATATATATATATATATATATATATTCAAGTTTTGCCTGCTTATGGTAAGGATAACAATAAAAATATGCAACTACAAAATTATCTAAGTAGTTTCTGTAACTTTTAAAGCATTTGTGATATTGCCAATTAAGTTTCTTGGAAGGTCATATTGCCATCATTTGTGCAGAAATGCTAACAGGTGCTTAAATTTCTTTTCTGGTTTATGGAAAAAAATTGTCAATCTATAATCGGATCAAGATTGTGATTGATGTCGTTTAGTTAAAATTCAGTCATCAACTATTAAAGTTACAATCATTGAATATTTGAAGGCATGTTATCTTTTATGTTATTGTTTTGAAGATTTCATTTTTTTGTTTTTATTCTGCTGAATTCAAATAACTTAGAGAGAGATGCATGTCATCTCTATGCTCTTTATCCCTTTTTTGTATTCGAATAATTTCAATCTTTTAATTGATAGATAATTTTGAAGTGTTAATGGATGCATGATAACCTTAGCATTACTTTTCTACCTTTGTAGCATGTTCTAAGATACTTTTACAAAAATTGCATGTCGAAACACTCAGTTGATTTTGCATTCTTGCATTTTGTTTACTAGATGATATTCAAGCACGGCAAGTCAAATATTAATAGCACTCGCAATAAATTATTTTCTGCTGGCTGGAAAAAATTCTTGATCAACAATCGCATAGAGATTGGTGATCAATGCATCTTTGTTGAAACTCAACTATCAATTATTGAAGTCACAATTTATTATTGCTAATCAGGCATATTTGAAATTATGTGACTTTTTATGTTGTCGTCTTAAAAGGCTTTTATGTTAATTTCAAATCTTTTGATTCAGAACAACTTGCTACATCTTATGCAAGTCTTTTAAAATGAACATGCATATATACTCTGTCGGTAAATTAATGTGGAAGTCAATAATTTACAACCTGATTTTTAGGAATTAGTTGTAATCTGATTCCTAGGGATTAGCTTTTAATAATTAACTTAATTTGTTCCTAAAATAAAGGGATATCAGATATGTATCACTGATTCCCAGATCTTCTGTTTCTTTCCTAATTTATAGTTACTTATCATACTATTTAAGATTGTAACATTCAGCCAGAAGGATATAAGATTATTATTTCTTCTTCTTATCCCTCTGTTATTATTTTCTACATGGTGTCAGAGCTTCTAGGGCTCGATCATGAATTTTAAGGCTGCCATGGTTGGCTCGAATACAGCCTCTTCAGAAATTACTAGTGGCACGACATCTTCAGAGGGAATTTCTCAACCACTTTCAGCTATTTCTTTCACTGAAAATTCTCTTCAGATTACTATTCACAAACTGAATGGTAAAAATTATCTTGAGTGGTCTCAATCTGTGCGTTTGGTTATCGACGGTAAGGGGAAACTTGGGTATTTGAATGGCGAAGTGAAACAGCCAGATATTAGTGATCCCAAATACAAGCAATGGCGATCAGAAAATTCAATGGTTACTGCCTGGTTGATCAACTCCATGGATCCAGTTGTGGGAAAACCTTTCATGTTTCTGCCAACTGCACGAGATGTTTGGGAAGCGGTTCGAGAAACTTATTCTGACTTGGAGAATCATTCTCAATTGTTCGAATTAAATACCCAGATGTGGCGGATGCAACAAAGGGATCGAGAGGTAACAGCCTACTATAACGAGATGATGACGCTTTGGCAGGAATTGGATATGTTTGAAGATGAAAAGTGGGAATGCACAAATGACAGTATTCGATACAAGAAGAAGATGGAGAGAAGTCGTGTGTTCGTATTTTTAGCTGGTCTAAATAAAGACCTTGATGAGGTTCGAGGGCGAATACTAGGACGAAAACCCTTACCTTCTATCAGAGAAGTCTTCTCTGAGGTGCGTAGAGAAGAAGCTCAGAGACAAGTGATGTTGAAGAAAGCCGAGGAACCAAAAATAGACATTGATGGATCCGCCCTTGTCGCTCAGGGTACTAATTCGGAAGGAGATAGGCGAGGGGGTAAACAAAGGCCTTGGTGTGATCATTGTCGGAAGCCTTGGCATACACGAGAGACTTGTTGGAAGCTTCATGGAAAACCTGCAAATTGGAAGAAAAAACCTGGAGGTGATGCACGGTCAGGGGGAGATTCTCATGCATTTCAAGTTAGCAATATGGATCAAGGGCAGCAGTCATCCTCAAATTCTCTTCCTTTCACCAAAGAGCAAATAGAGCACCTGTACAAAATGTTTCAGTCCCAATCTATAGGAAATTCTAGTTCAAACTGCACTTTAGCACAGTCAGGTAATTTTTTCAATGCAGCCATCGCTTATACCAATTCTAATGACTCCTGGATCTTAGATTCAGGTGCTACTGATCATATGACAGGGACATCGCAATCGTTTTCGTCATATATACCTTGTGCAGGAAATCAAAAGGTTAAAATTGCTGATGGTTCCTTTGCTACAATTGCTGGGAAAGGCAAAATTACTATTTCCCCATTTTTAACCCTTAAAGATGTTCTTCATGTTCCTCATTTGTCTTATAATCTCGTCTGTCAGTAAACTAACTTGTGATCATAATTGTCGAGTTAATTTTTGGCCTTCTTATTGTGAGTTTCAGGATTTAACCTCGGGGAAGATGATTGGCAGTGCTAGACAGGATGGTGACCTCTATATCTTTAATAAAGGATCAACCTTTGGAAGGCAAGATCTGCAAACTTGTTTCAATTCTATTTCTAGTTCCAGTGACAGTGAGATTATGTTATGGCATTATCGATTAGGACATCCTAATTTTCAATATTTAAAGAATTTGTTACCCAAGTTATTTATGAATAAAAAACCTTCTGTTTTCTGGTGTGAATTTTGTGAATTAGCTAAACATCATCGTGCTATTTTTCCTTCTCAACCTTATAAAAAATCAAAGCCATTTACCATCATTCATAGTGACATATGGGGTCCTTCTAAATGACAACATTTTGGAAAACGTTGGTTCATCACATTTATTGATGATCATACTAGGGTTACTTGGGTTTTCCTTCTAAAAGAAAAATCTGATGCTGAAAATGTGTTCAAAAATTTTTATACAATGGTTCAAACACAATTTCAGACTCGAATTAAAATTTTTCGAAGTGATAATGGAAAGGAGTATTTTAACAATGTGTTAGGAAATTTTTTTGCTGAGAAAGGGATTGTGCATCAAAGTTCTTGTAATAATACACCTCAACAGAACGGGGTGGCTGAAAGAAAAAACAAACATCTGCTCGAAGTTGCTAGAGCTCTAAGTTTTACAACTAAGGTTCCAAAATATCTTTGGGGAGAAGCAATTTTAACAGCCACATATCTGATCAATAGAATGCCTACAAGAATTTTAAATTTCAAAACACCAATAAAGGTTTTCAATGAATGTTTTCCCACCTCTCGGCTAACAACAGTCATTCCCTTAAAAATTTTTGGAAGTACTGCTTTTGTTCACAATCATGACCCTAGACGTACAAAACTTGATCCAAAAGCACATAAATGTATTTTTGTAGGCTATCCTACAAATCAAAGAGGTTACAAATGTTTTGATCCAGTTTTGCAAAAAATGTTTGTGTCAATGGATGTCACCTTCTTTGAAGGACAGTCATATTATAGCAATTCCCATCTTCAGGGGGAGAGCAGTAGTGAAGATGTATTGTTAAATGGTTCTGATTTAACATTTGAGTTTGATCATGATGATTTTCCAACTAAACAATCTCTTACAGAAAATGAAGAAGAAAACGCAAAATTTGGGAAAACAAATGAATTAAATGTTGAAACTGTTGGACAACCTTCATTAGTGCCATCTCAAAATCAAAATACTGAAACAACAGAAATGGGAGAGAAACGATACAAAGGTCTTGTGTATTCAAAGGAGTATCAAGCGCAAAAAAGAAGAGGCACTATCTTGCAGCACCACCAGGAATCTAATCAGTGGTTAGATCATGAGATCAACAATAACTCTTCAAAAATTCCTGACAATAAGCTTCCAGGTAATTTTGTGTCAAATTCTGCAAATCAACTTGATCTTCCCACTGCTCTTAGGAAAGGTGTTAGGTCTTGTACAAAACATCCTTTGTCTAATTTTATATCTTATAAAAATGTGTCATCTCCTTATCATGCTTTTATTTCACAAGTGTCTAGTGTGGTCATTCCAAATAGTGTACAGGAGGCTCTAAATGTTCCTGAGTGGAAAGAAGCTATATTTGAGGAGATGAGAGCTCTGGAGAAGAATGCTACTTAGGAGAAGGTAGATCTGCCACATGGTAAGACAGTTGTTGGCTGTAAATGGGTATTCACTGTGAAGTATAATTCAGATGGATCCTTGGAGAGATACAAGGCTCGTTTAGTAGCTAAAGGCTTCACTCAGACTTATGGAGTTGACTACTCTGAAACTTTTTCTCCAGTGGCAAAAATAAATACAGTTCGAGTACTCTTGTCTGTTGCAGCTAACCTTGATTGGCCATTAAATCAGCTGGATGTGAAGAATGCTTTTCTGAATGGAGACCTAAAGGAGGAAGTGTATATGGAGCCTCCACCTGGTTTTACTGAGGGGTTTGGATCCAAGGTATGCAAGCTAAAAAAATCTTTATATGGTCTTAAACAGTCACCTAGAGCTTGGTTCGAGAGATTCACAATGTTTGTTAAAAGCCAAGGCTATAGCCAAGGACAATCTGATCATACTCTTTTCACAAAGAGTTCTACTAAAGATAAGATCTCAGTTTTCATTGTTTATGTAGATGATATAATCTTGACAGGAGATGATATAGAAGAGATGAGCAAATTGAAGCAGAGTCTAGCCAAGGAATTTGAGATTAAAGATTTGGGCCAGTTACGATATTTTCTTGGAATGGAAGTTGCAAGATCAAAAAAGGGTATTGTAGTGTCACAACGAAAATATATATTAGATCTCTTGAAAGAAACTGGGATGAGTGGATGCAAACCTTCTGACACCCCAATAGAAGTTAATGCTAAGCTTGGAGAGGTGAAAGATGGTGTTCCAGTTGATACAGGGAGATATCAAAGGCTGGTTGGGAGACTAATTTACTTGTCCCATACTCGACCAGATATTGCTTTTGCTGTGAGCATGGTGAGTCAATTTATGCATTCCCCATATGAGGAACATCTTGAGGCTGTGTATCGAATTCTTCGATATCTGAAGGGTACACCAGGGAAAGGACTCTTCTTCAAGAAGAATGAGAAGAGAGGAATAGAGGTGTATACAGATGCTGATTGGGCAGGTTCAGTCATTGATAGAAGATCAACATCAGGGTACTGTACGTTCCTATATGGCAATTTAGTCACTTGGAGAAGCAAGAAGCAGAGTGTTGTTGCCAGGAGTAGTGCTGAAGCTGAGTATAGGTCAATGGCTCAAGGAGTTTGTGAGGTACTTTGGCTAAAAAGGGTACTGGAAGAACTTAAGAGGCCAATTAGTCTTCCTATGAATTTGTACTGTGATAACAAGGCAGCTATCAGCATTGCTTATAATCCAGTTTTACATGACAGGACGAAACATGTTGAGATTGACAGACACTTTATAAAAGAAAAACTTGAAGGAGGAGTAATTTGTACTCCATTTATTCCTACCACACAGCAGGTTGCAGACATTCTAACCAAGGGCTTGGTGAGACAGCAATTTGAGCTTCAAGTTAGCAAGTTGGGCATGACAGACATCTTTGCACCAACTTGAGGGGGAGTGTTGGTAAATTAATGTGGAAGTCAATAATTTACAACCTGATTTTTAGGAATTAGTTGTAATCTGATTCCTAGGGATTAGCTTTTAATAATTAACTTAATTTGTTCCTAAAATAAAGGGATATCAGATATGTATCACTGATTCCCAGATCTTCTGTTTCTTTCCTAATTTATAGTTACTTATCATACTATTTAAGATTGTAACATTCAGCCAGAAGGATATAAGATTATTACTTCTTCTTCTTTTCCCTCTGTTATTATTTTCTACATACTCTTTCTTACCTTTTTTTATTTTTGATCTGTTAACGAACATGAACTCTTACTTAATGAACATGAACTCTTAGTCTCTGCTCTAAACTTCTCATATTTGACATTTTCGTGATCTTCTTGCGCAACGCGCGGGTCTTCCCTAATCTTCTATGCAATAAAAGTTGGAAAAAAGCCTGAATCCTCGTGCTTCCAAGTCGTTTGCTCTACTGATTGCCGCGTTTCCGCATTCTTGCATTGACACGTCGTCTTGATGTTCACTTCAGTGCTTGCGTTTTTATGTTATTACTGTTTTGTTATTCGTTTATTTCCTCCCTTCTCTTGATGTGTCGCAGAGAATTCTTTTTTCTTTCGTCTTGTATTGTAAATATACTGTGCATCCATGTTCATCATTATTGGCAACCGCCAATTATCTGCCAAATCTCATTTTTGTCCTATGTAGTTTTTCTTTTCTTTTTGCTTTACTGTTTTGCAAAAAAAAATTTATCTTTGATCCAATTTCGTCATTTTCCTGTTGAATAGCCTTTGGAGTTGGTTTTATGGATTGATTAGTTGTGGGTCCCTTGGTATAATTAAAAGAGAGAGCTTCTAAATATACTCCACTTTTTACTTTTCATACCCCATTTTCTTCATACGAGTTACTGTTCATTATACAAGAGTTGGGGTACAGAGAGTAAAAAATGAAGTATATTTAGAAGTTCTCTTAAAAGAGAGTACATGGATTATGTTGTTGACATAAAGAGAGTACACATCTGCTCTTGCTCTTGAACCTTCTGTACTATCTTTCTCCTCCTCCACTTCTGAGGTTTTTGTGTTTCGAGGGGGATGAGTTCAAGACAAAATGGGTTTGCCCTGTCTGTTTTCCTCTTTCCTCCTTGACTCTAATAGGTATTTTCTTTCCTTTTCTTCTTTAGTAATATCTTGAATTATCCAATACTTTGTTGGGTTGTTTTTGTTTTAGTGTTTATTCCTTTCTCAGGTTTATTTATTGATTATGTTCTTTTCTTTCTATATTTGACCAAATTGATGCTCTTTTTGATTGAAGGAGAAGGGTAAGGAAAAGTCTTGTGCGAGAAAAATAAAAAAAAGATAAGAAATGGGTTTGGTTCGCTGTAACTTAGCTTGAACTTTAGCCCAAGTTTTGTACCCAAAAAGAATAGTAATTTCTTAAGGAGGTTTCACTAATTAGAAACGTTTATGGTAAGGTTTTTAAACTCATGTTTTTGTGAAAGGGTTGGAAGAAGAAATGAGAAAGATTGATACTTTTAGACGTGAACTTCCTTTTTGCATGCACCTTTTGAATGATGGTTCTTTTCTTCGACCCATTTAAATAACACTTTTTTTTTCTTATTAATGGGTTTTCTTTTTAATTTTTTTTAAGGAGAAAAAAGGCTCCACGGTTGAGATTTCGATTAAAAAAAGTTTGTAATTGGCTTCGTTTTTCTTTTAATTTTTTTTATTGTTTTGGTTTAAAAACTTTGTTTTTGTAAGTTGGGTTTTGGTTATTTTGTAGATTTTGATAAATTTATTTAATGCAATTTGATTTTCTGTTTTGGTTGTAGCAATTGTTTCCTTGAAAGAGGAGTTTTTGAACTACATCGATAATTCTGTTCTCTCTCAAAAGCTTTTTGGTCCGAAGCTCGCTGACTTGGTAAAGTCTCAACCTTGCATGTTCCTCATTTATTTTTTATGTTCTTTTTAATTCTTTCTTTGTTTAGTCAAATTTTAACCAAAAAATAAAATAAAATTTGGATCCAAACACATCATCGAATTGAACCAAATATTAAAAAAGAAAAGTCCTAAGTGAAAGAAGATTTTTTTTCCTTATTTTGGAGTTTTGGGTATATTAAAATAAGTCCAAATCTGAACTGAAAGAAGATGTTTATTTTTTTTTTTTTACTTTTTTTGGAGCTTTGGGTTTTGTTTTTGATTCCTGAGAAACAAGCATTCCCATATCAACGTCCAATAGTTATTGTTAAATTGACTTTTATCGTCATATTTCTTTTAGTTCTTTGGAGATTAATTTATTTTAATTGGATTTTTGTCTTTGTTTTTGGGCAATTGACTATTCTCTCTCTCTCTCTCTCTTTTTTGCAAGCTAAAGTTTTACTCAATGTTACTTTAATTTGGGTAAGCATGTACTACATTTTATTTTGGGCATTTCTCCTTATGATCATAAGCTGGTGATTTTGTTAATTCTTGCTTTAAAAGTGATTGTTTCCATTGTATCACTTTGAATCTCTCTACGTTTTGTTGATAATCTGGGTAATTTTTGAGAATTTGATGATTTTCTTAACCAATTATTAGTTTGAATTTCATCAACATTTTCAAGGCCTCTCTCTCCAGGTTTGTTAACAAATTTGCATCTTTTACTCTTAAAAATTGTTAAATCTTATGTTAAATTTAAATTTAATCTATATTTCTAAATGTCATGTTCAATTTATTTTCTTAAACACCTTATTTTTATTCTGATTAGTTTGATTTATGATTACAGTACATTTCAATGTTACTTCAAAAATCTCAAAGTGACAAGGCTTGGAATTCAAGCTTGGTCATAAGGTTACACCAGCTGCTGGAACAGCTTAAAATTGGATGTTAAAGTTTCACATTTCATCTCTTAATTTGGTATGCATTTGATACCTTTATTGATAGCGGTATAATGTTTTTCTATACAACTGAAGTTTATAGTTAAGGATCATAAATATATTGGTTTATTTATTTTATTTTCTTTATTTGGAAGAATATGATGGTGATTCCATTTTGCAGCAATCCTTTGGTGCCATAAAATCTGAAACTCTACTGGGAAGGTACATTTCTCAAATTTAATTGAGGAAAACATTCTACTTTAATACCTCACTGAAGGGGGAATTATCTTGCTCTATTTTTGTTATTTGCCTGCTTGCTCTTCTAATAAACTACATTGATTTTTAAAGATTTATAAATGAAAGGGAAGAAGAGAATCCAGGTGTGGAGGTTGTTGTTGCAGCAAAGTTTTCAGCTCTGCCTTGGAGGTCTGGTCTTTAGAGTGTCCTCAATGCACTTAAGCATTATAATAATTTGCTACTATGTGTAAATTCAAACCATACTCCTTTTGACAGCATTTTTACTAACCCAATTAATTTCCTAGAATTCACATGGAGAAGTATGCCTTTATTAAAAACTTCTGTTTTTAATTTTTTTTAAGTGATATCGTAAATATCAACTGAATGGATTCTCCATGAACTGTGTTGGATGTTTACCAAGACATCAGTTCCATATCCGTGTTCTTTGCCTATGCTTTAATGGAACTAATGTCTAATTTTCATTTGGATTGTATTTAATTTTCATTTCTGCATGATTCCTAATTCCATAGTTATCCATGACTAATTTTCATTTCTGCATGATTCCTAATTCCATAGTTATCCATGACTAATTTTCATTTTGGTTGCCTTTAATTTCTATATTTTCATTAGTCTCTTTGGGTTTTTTTTTGACTTCATTCAACTTTTCTGCAAATTAAATGCTTGATATAGAGATTTGATTTGAATTCCATCTTTACTGATTTACAGAAGTGAGCTTATTTGGATGCGGCAGTGATTGTTGGACTAAACCTGTTGAGTTCTTAAGAAAAAAGGTATTTAAACTTTTGAATTCAATATTTTGTGGCTAAGAACAAAAATATGAATAGCAATCCCTTTGTTAATATCTTTGTTTAAACTTTTAACCTTTCAATATCCTTCATAATTGGATTAAGCAGGAGAAATACTTCACAACTGGATTGCAGCACTGTCTTTGTTGTTTCAGTGATTTATACTGAATCATACTTGAATTATTATTTTTATTTTTTTTGTTTCATGTACTGGTAGAATAATGAAAAATTAGAGTCTAAAGTGATGAAGTGATATGAAATGTTTAGGAGCCACAAATAAAATATACTCAAAAAATATAAAAACAGCTGTCAAGAAACTTTTTTTTTTTTAGATTTAATAAAAATCAATGTACCTTGTGTTAAAACTCAGTTCTGTCAAAATTATTGGCTGTTTGGATGACAGCTATACAAACTATTTGTTTAACTTAATGTTTCTAAATGCCTTTTTGTTTGCAAATTTTACTATCTATTAAGAAGTCCAATCATCATCTATAAGTTAAATTTTGCTTCATTTCACTTTGTTTAACTGTTTTAAAATCTCCCAGCATTCAAATGAATTAGACCTCCACTGCTTGATATTAATCATGGAAATGAAGAAGGAAGCAATGGAATAGAATCATTGGAAGGCAAGAAGGTGACCGATGTTATAGCGCTTGACGCGTTGAAAGGCAACTTTTCATTGAGAAATCCGCAGCTGCTATGCAAAATAAGGGAAAGGATAGATAAGTTTTTCTTACAGTTTGACCTTTTCTCTTTCCTTTCGTTCAAGTAAAATGGCAGGTTTCATGTGTCCACAGATTGAATTGCTTGGGTTGTAAAATCAAATGAGAAATTGTCATTACTAATGCCATGGTCTGAAGCCTATAAAAACACCTCACATACACTTAAATTAAAGCTCAAAGCAATGTAAATTATGTGGTTAAGGATTCAATATTTGTTAAAGCAATAATATGTGTGGCTGTGGATATTTTTAATTGTGGCTTAATTGCCAAAAATATTTAGAAACAAATATTATAGTTCTCAAATTTCTAAGGTAAGTCATTATGTAGTTTCTAAATTTGCTTGCTAAGCTTCTCAGTTCCTCATCAATGAGTTGAGTTAATGAATATGGAAATGTGTAATTAAGGTTAAACACTAGAATTTTTTTGAATGATGCTTAGGAGGAAGTGTAGCTCTTCTTCAAAAATTAAGCCTTCTTTTTTTTTTTTAATGATGCTTAGCAAAGAGAATGGTTCGTCTCCAATTTTAATTTGGGTTAAGGACAAGTTAACTAACAAGACTTAGATGACAATCCCTTATCTTTGAAAATAAATGATTTAACAAGTTCTAAGATTGCTACTTTATTTAGTTGCCATTTTAGAGTATCATACTTTTTTTTTAATAGCAGAGGTTATCACACAAGAAAAGTTGCTGTTGTAGTTGTTATTGTTGTTGTATCACAAACGTTGCCGCTTTGAAAGCCTTCATTGCTTTGAAGCTTTGCGTTTTCAATTATTTTGTTTCAATGGTTAAGGAAAACAAACATAAAACCTATGCTTGAGGCTGTGGAGAAGATGAAAGAAGGTATATCCATATATTTTTACGTCCAACTCATGATATTTTCGGATTCAGTGTTGACTAATAATTTCTTATAAACTAACTTCACTAACTTTTCATTTTGTCTGTCATATTATATTTATAAATTATGATCACTTTATTTTGCACTTTTGGACTTCTGTCTTCTGAGTTAATGTTGCTTTGATTCATATCATTCCATGATAATCAATATTTGCATTCAATCAAAGTTTTATCATAGTACCTTTGCCCCATGCACTAGACATGTATCTTACAGTTGCTTAACAATGTTATTTGCAATTGTGAAGGTTGGGCCTTTGATTTTAATAAAATAACTCTAAGCATCTTTAGTATATGATCTGATTGGTCTAATGAATTTCTACAATTGGTGTGTTTTTCTTCTTAGTAATTTTGAATGATTGATATGATGAGTATGTTGTCATTGCTGGCTCTTCCATTACTTTTAATTTCATCTACACTGCTGTTGTACAATGTTTTCCCTATTCCATTTAAAGTTTCATTGGAGTTATAAGGGTTTGAGTTAGAAACACCAAGCAACACTGCTTATATAGATTTATACAAGTAGAAAACAAACATGCTCAAAGTTGTATTTGTACTATGCTTTAGTTTGGGCATCAAAATACAAGGAATGTTGTAGGATATGTTAAATGTTTTGAATATATTTACTTTGAAGTTGTATCGTTGAAATGTTGAAATCATTCTACATGGTGTATTTGGACTTTTCTTTCTTCATGCCTTTGATTGTCAAGGTTCTGTCTTGGAATGTCAATGGGCTAAGAGCATTGATGTGTTGTGTTTGTAAGAGACCAAACTACTAGTGTAAAATTTCACATTTTGTTGCTAAGAAAATTTCAACTTAGTATAAATAGTTTGTTAGAAAATCTCATTGAGCATACAACTTTTTCTGCTTTAGCTTACCATGATCTCTGCATTAATTAGATGCCTATATATTTAATTATATTGAAACTTGACCTTCATCATGCCATAAATTCTCATTATTATTTGTTGGCTTCATTAGATGGAAGGTATAGAATCTGATGCTAATACGAAAACATTCTATTTTTTCTTGACACGTGTAAGTTGAGTTTTTGTTTCTAATAGAGGAATCATAATGATAGGTATTTGTGGGTGTTAAGCATCTTCTGTTTCTCCATTTGGATGAATGTGCATAGTGATTTGATGATGGTTTATTCTAATTTTTTTAATTAACTTTATTATAGTAATCTTCTTTTCCAACTCGATGAATTTTTAGACTTTAATGGTTCAATTAAAAGCTTTTCACTTTTTATCTAATGTTAAAACAATCTTCAACTATTAATGTTTGCACGTTAAATTATTCTACCGCTGCAACGCGCAGGTATTATCTAGTATATATTAATGCCAAGTATTCAATTAGCCGTCAGCATGTTTGTCACGTTGAAATATAGTTTATGCTGAAATATCAGATTTTAACTTGACAATTGATCATCCTGATATTATTCTAATGTTACACGCTTCCTTTGATACAAATAGAAAAGCAGGAAGAAGGAAATTGTTGAGTTAAATAGTCAAAGAAACAGCTACATCTTTATTGCTAAAAAACCCTTTTTGACAATTTTAGCCATGGAATTTGACACTTTGTTTCATAAAAGTTCCTTTTTCATAGTTACAAGTGTTGGGCACCATTAGGCCTTCTCAAGGCTAAAAGTTAACTTAAATAATGAGATTTTTTTCTGCCTTTTGACATTTTCGGTCATGAAAATTACACTTTTGTTTCATGAAAGTTAAAACCCTTATGCATAGTTACAAATGTTGGGCGTTATTGGGCATTCTCAAGGCCAAAAGCTAGCTCAAAGGGTTAGATTTTTCCTGACGTATAAACAAACTTTTAGTGTTTTCTTGATACATAAACACGAGAGATATTGGTAACTTGGGTTTTGATATCATTGTTGGAAGCTATTAAGTCTTTTCAATCCCAAAAACTAGTTCAAGTGGTGAAATTTTTCTTTACACTTATAAACACACCCTACTCCTTTCACAGTTACAACCGACCTGGAAACCCCAACCTCTGTCACATTATCTAGTTTCCATTGCAAAGACTATATCTCTATGCATCTATTTCCACATATTCTTTATTAATGCAATATTCTAGTCGTACAGTAACTTGGTTACTTTCGTATAGGAATTTCCCTTATCAGAAAGAGAAATTACTAATTACTAATTTTTTTCCTTTTCTTTGTGTTTCAGGGTCATCCAATGGTACCCGTTTGAACATTGTACTAATCATAGGTACTATACCAAACTTATTTGATAACAATTTGATATGCATTTACTCACATTTTATACCTATTTGGAAGAGTGAAAAGCAACTAATTAATATTTCTAACTAAGCTAACTGGCCATTCTCTTCTATCAGGGTTGGCATTGGCTCACTACAAAAAAACACTAGTTTTAGGGGCACATATTTTGCAGCGGTTTTACAAACCGCCTGCACTTTCCCTATTTTCTCGGCTCAAAGTAAACCGTCGGTGTTGTTAAAGCTTAAACTGGCAGTTTCACCTTAAATAAGCAATGACCCAAACATCATTTTCACTGAAATAGGATATCCTTTTCTTCATCTCTCACGCCTTTTTCATTTTCATTTTCTTAATTTTCTTAAATTCCTTGAAACCAAACAAATTCCTTCTTTTTCTTCTAATTTTGAAAATCAAAATCACTACCTATCACTCTCACTCTCACCATCTACGCCACCATCGTCAGCATTATTGTCACCGCGACATGGCTTCTCTTGGTTGCTATTTTCTCTGCCGCCGTTCCTCAGGTAATTGCGCCAAATCAGTATTTTTGCACTTCTATTTTTAAAAGAATCCTAGCTGAGCCTTTATTATTTTTGTCTAATTTCAAGTTAGATCTAATCAAATCTAGCTTTGGTTAGTGTTCTTGCTTCTTATCCGCAAACGAGCGAGAAGACATCGATGACGACGAGATTTATTTGAAGCCATCGACAATGCTATTTCGATTTTTCAGATTCTCGCTATTGTTTTGCTTGTGAGTTGTGATTTTAAAAAGCCGATGCATCTGGCTATGGTTCTCATGAGAAACAAGTTTGGGTACAAAAATCGAGTACTGGTTCTTAGTGAACTTTTAAAATGGTAAGCATTTGATTATTGTGAATTTTGCCGTTTACCAGCATCATTTATTTATTGTGATAAAAAATTGTTGGCCAATGTTTTAACAAGATTAAAAGTTTTATATTAGTATAGAGAATATTGAGAAAATTTGTTCACGGAAAGAGAGTATGGTTGTTAGAACACTTTCAGTGTGTTGGAGTAACTATATTGGAAATTCAGGGAAAATCAGTAGTTAGATTAGTAGTCAGTTTTGCTTCTTTGAGTAGAGTAACTTTTTTCGGGGAATGCCTTGGATATTTACCTTAAGATTTAGATGCGAAGTTGACTCAAGATTTAGAATCTCTATTAAATGCGTTGCTAACTTGATTGAACTTCATATAAAGATCTGGGGCTATAGATCTTTATAGCAAAATTCAGTTTGAAGCTTGTTTTTAGACTGACATGCTGTGTTTTGGTAATAGGATCTGGGCTTTGTGCAAAACTTGGGTTCGTGTGCCTTTTTCTGGGGATTTAAGAATCTGTGTTCTCTATCATTGCTAGATGCCTTATTCTGGGAATAGCATGCGTAATTGTAAGTTCTTGGGTCTTCAATGTTGATGAAAGGAGAAATAGAATCTGCAATTCTTTGATCTGTTTCTGTTCCATCCAGTTTGCTATTGGACTGTTTAATTCGGTGGCAGAAAGATGGAAATCAACAAGAAGTATGCTGCTGATCTCTCCTCCATCAGAGAAGCGCAAGCACGCATCAGTGATGAATTGTAATCATTTGTTACCTGTTTTAATTTCTTGTTCTCCAAATTAACAATCTGCTATATGTTGCTTAACAGGGGAGCATTCAAATTCAGAGGTGCTTGCAATGCTGTATATTCCCTTGATGACCATCAGGCTGCTAGAGGAGTTGTAACTCATAGCAGGTTTTCTTTAAGCCTATCTATGAACTTAAATTGTTTCTTTAGGCTTTCTTTAGGTAGTTCCCTTTTGTTGGTTGTTAACCTTTAGCCTTGAATGTTACCTTGCTATTTGGTGGTTGTATGTGCATATAATATAAGCTTAGCATACTGGTAATTTTCGTTCTTTTCCAATCATTGTGTAAAGTTTGCTTGTTTTGTCCCACAAACACCTTCAGTCTTTATTTTCAATGAGTGGTGTAGTAATTCATCTCCTAGTTCTCTTAATCCTGTCAACTCTGAGATGCAAGAACCAATAATTAACACGCATGCCAAATTTAGAAATGATGTTCTTCCTGGCATAAAAAGAATTGGCTATAATGCTGTTCAGATGCTATTCAAGAGCACTTGTATTATGCTAGTTTTGGGTTATCTCCATCAAATCTATTTTGTTGATGTTTATGTCTTTTAACTCATTATAAACTGCTATGTTGTGGATGTAAACAGAAATATTATAAACTGCTATAGCACTCGTATTATGCTAGTTCAAGTTGTTTTACTATTCAGGTTAATTCTTGTTTTGAGAAGATTACATTAACACAATTTGTATGTATCCTTCTTTCGTTGATTCTTTAGAAAAATTTAATTAGTTAATTCGATTATTTATTGATCTTTTGGAAACAGTCAAGTTGTGGGATGGCCACCCATAAGGGCTTATAACAAAGGCTCCAAGTGCTGAACAAGACAAGGGAATTGGTGACAAATCCCCGAAATTTAAAAAAAAAATCCATAGTTCCTGAATTCCAATATTATAGCCAGACGTGGAGGTGTCCTGAGAAATTCCAATATTATAGCTAATTTTTGTGACCATTGGGAGTATAAGATTTGAATGTGATGGAACTTCTTGCCATTAAACACGGCCTTGATTTCATTTTCAAAGCATGCTGGAAGGAGTCTAAAGCCTAATTATTAAATCTGACTTTGTGGTAGATGTTAACTGGTGTAGGAAAGAAATCCCATATTAAGTGTTTTCATTCTCTCTTATTGCAGGTTTCAGATGCATCTAGTTCATTTGGGTCACTACGTGTAAATACTTAAGTGAAGATGGAAGCTTCAAGGATAATTGGTATACAATTCAGCTAGAAGTTTTATGCTTGTATTGAACTTCTAGGAAGTTTAGAAAACTTTGTGACTATTGTGATAGGTAATTGATTTTATTTCATTTCCCGTTTTCATATGTTTTTGTTCAGGCTGAACCATGTTTCTCAAACAAACTCAGTTTATTCTGTTTTTGAGTTTCTTATAATAGCTAAATGGCTATAGCTTTGAATGAATCTTGAATTGAGTGCACAAGCTTGATCACAAGTCCCTTCCATTGTAAATTACTTTATTAACTTGCATTAAGAAAATTTGAATTAATAGTTCAAATCATTTTATTAGACTATGAGTGAACAATGGCATTAATACAAATAATTAATCAAGCTTTTAAATTTAAAATATAATTCAATAAATATAAAAAATTTAAATTTCAAATAAGACATTTACTAGCACTTAAAAGTGCCGGTAAAAGCTTTTAAATTTCAAATAAATTCAAATTTTCAAAAAGATTTTTTTCGGCGCTTTAAAGTGCCGGTAAAAACTTTTAAATTTCAAATAAATTCAAATTTTCAATAAGATTTTTTTCGGCATTTTAAAGTGCCGGTAAAAGTCTTATGCTTGTAAAAGCATTTAAAAGCACCGGGAAAAGGACTGCCCCAATTCCCCTCCTCTTTACCGACATTGGAGTACATGACCGCCGGCAGACCTTCACCGGCATTCACCTGGCCGGCGGTCAGCCGGCAGTTTGTTGAACGCCGGTAAGATCTTTGCCGGCGCTTGTTTGACCTTTTACCGGCACTTATAAGTGCCGATAAAAGTAAATTTTTTTGTAGTGGCTGGGGCTACTATTATGGCAGTTTGTGTTATACTGTTTACCTTGAGGCTTAAGAAAGTATCATTGTTAACTGCAATTCTGACGAATTTCCAGCAAGGGAAAAGGAAAAACAGTGAAAGGATTGAGGCATTCATTAGGAATTATGGTTCTGATCTTGCTCCAAAGCGATATTCTTATTCAGACATCAAGAAAATAACTAAATCATTCAAAGACAAGCTTGGTGAAGGGGGATTTGGCACTGTCTACAAAGGTAAATTACCTGATGCTCGTCTTGTTGCGGTAAAAGTCCTGAGAGAATCAAAGGAGGATGGAGAGGAATTTATTAATGAAGTAGCTAGTATTAGCAGAACCTCTCATGTCAATGTAGTGAATTTTCTTGGTTTCTGCTATGAAAGCTCAGTGAGAGCTTTAATCTATGAATTCATGCCTAATGGATCTTTGGATAAGTTCATCCGTCAAAAAGGTTCCCCCGATGAAACTCATCTGCTAGACAAGAAAACACTGTTTGAAATTGCAATTGGCATTGCTAGAGGACTAGAATATCTACATCGAGGTTGTAATACAAGGATTTTGCACTTGGACATAAAGCCTCATAATATCCTTCTAGATGAGAGCTTTGGTCCAAAGATTTCAGACTTCGGTCTTGCAAAATTATGTGAGAGAAAAGAAAGCATTCTTTCTATGATAAGTGCTAGAGGAACAATTGGATACATTGCTCCGGAGCTACTTTGTCGAAACTTCGGAGGTGTCTCTTACAAGTCTGATGTTTATAGCTATGGCATGATGGTCTTGGAAATGGTTGGAGCAAAGGAAAATGTTCATGTTGCAGGGTCTCAAACTAGTGAAATGAGTTTTCCTTTATGGATTTATGAGCATCTCCAGGAAGAAGCATATTTCGATCTTCAAGGAATCACGGTTGAAGAGGAAGAAATAACTAAGAAGATGATTATTGTGAGCTTGTGGTGCATTCAAACTAATCCATCGGATCGACCATCAATGACAAAGGTGTTAGAGATGTTACAAGGAAGCCTTCAATCTCTGGCAATACCTCCAAGACCCTTCCTGTTTTCTCCTCCAAGATCGCCCCCAAACTCCTCAAAAATATCATTATTTGCTTCATCAATTACCATGAATAGTTACGAATAATAAAGGATTATATATATTTTTGTCAATCATAGTAGTTGTGAAAATATTTTTATTCCTTCTTCAGTCTTCTGTTCACTTCTTTCTTTTACTTGTTGAATTTCAATATATAATTAATGCAAAAATTTACTCCAATGTGTGCTGCAAATGTCATTTTCTTTAATGCTTATTTCATCTCACCAATTACTGTATACAATAAAAGTTTGTCAAATAGTCCTAGAAAATGATAAAGCCACTCTTTGAAATTACCTTGCATTTTTAAAGACCTTTTTTTTGGCCTGAACATTTTTAAAGTCAAACCACTAAATATCCTTGATAGGTATTAAAATATCTAATCTTAGCTATTTTTTTTTTGCAATAAACAATGTCCAAGAGATTTTTTTCTCTTGTAAGAATGAGAGAAAAAAGAGAATGTAAGAACTTTTAAATAGTTCAAAATGCGTTTAAATTGAATTTTTGACATCTTTATTTATAAAGATTTAATCCAAAAATTATGACCTCACAATCGAATTTTGAAAACTTTTTATTTTGTTATTTAATTCAACAAACTTATCTTTTCGATAAAATAAATCACAATATTTGAAAATCACTGATTATCTTTTTAACTATTCACAACTGAGAGAATTCCTTCGAAGAGAGTATGTAACTGTTTCAAATTTTGATGACCACAAGTGTACAAGATATAAAGAATATACATGGTATGTATAGCTATATCTCCTCCGGGGGTCCTGATATTTCATCATTCAAGGCTTCCGCCCGCTGAGTTAGGCATCCATGGATCTTGAACTACTTTGCTTCATCTTGCAT
Organism: Heritiera littoralis; assembly: GCA_031772115.1. NCBI lineage: Eukaryota > Viridiplantae > Streptophyta > Magnoliopsida > Malvales > Malvaceae > Heritiera > Heritiera littoralis. Next base: position 979,944 of record JAPDPK010000137.1, on the reverse strand, counting down.
GAAGCCTGAGCGATTTAGAACTATACTATATAAGAAAATATTAGTACTACACTATTAAAAAATAAAAATCCTGAGAGTTCCACGGAAACTAAACTATTAAAAAAAATTAATCCCTTTCTATATAAGAAACTATTAGTAAAAAAATCCTGAGAGCCCTTCGGAAACTAAACTCTTAAACCCTCCCCTCTGACAAGTTGTAAAAGCACTAATGCTACGAGGAGTCCGCGAACAGGTTTTTTTCAGCTTGAGGCGCTCGTCAAAGGCGGCACAGATCAATAAAACAAGGACCACCAGCTTGATCGTGGAGCAATCATAAACTAATTAATGGCTTTCGGTATGCTTTCAACTCACTCTTGAATCTTGAAGGATATGAAGCAAAGAAGAATAGGAGAGAAAAATGAAGAAAGAGTTCAGTATTTTCTAGAAAAAGCCTTTGTTTTGGGCTGCATTGTTCATAATTTATACAAACATTTAACAAAAGTTTAAACTTAACAACTCCTAACAACTACCTTACATGTTTGCCTAACAAAATGGATTACTATAACCTTATCATATCAAGAACTACCTAAAACCTGATGCAACAGGACAAGTAATGGACAGAACATGTCAAAAAGTGACAGTAGAAATACCACTCAAGCTTCTTCAACTGCTAACACTCCTCCTTGGCATTTCTACTGGAAACACCAAGGCTCCTCCTTAATGTTTCAAACCTTGCTTTTGACAAGGCCTTGGTTAAAATGTCTGCAATCTGATCTTCTGACTTGCAGTGCACTAATTTCACTTCATTATCAGCTTCAACTTCTCTAAGAAAATGATAATCTTTATATGCTTAGTTCTCCCATGAAACACAGGATTCTTAGCCATAGCAATTGTTGATTGGTTATCACAATAGATTTCTGTTGGACCTTCTTGCTTCTGACTTAAATCTGCCATAATTTTCCTTAACCAAATTGCTTGATTTACAGCAGCTGCAGTAGCTATGTACTTTGCTTCTGCTGTTGATTGAGCCACGGTTCCTTGCTTATTTGCTGATTGGTGTTCTAACATGCTTATTCCGTCTCAAAACCCTAACATTCTTTTTTTTTCTTAGTTAATTTGAGACGGAATTTTTCGTTGCAAAATTCCGTTTCTAACTTTAGAAACGGAATTTGTCACGGAAAATTTCGTCTCAAATAGGGCTGTAAACGAACCGAACACAAATGAACGAACTGATGTTTATGTTCGTTCGTTTGTTTTTCAGTGCCGTTCATGTTCGTTAAGGAATGCGTTCGTGTTCGTTCGTTTGTTTGATATGGATTGTTCGTTAATGTTTGCGAACAGTTCGCGAACATGTAAACGAACGCGTTTTCGAACATATAAACGAACGCGTTCCCGAACACATGTTCATGAACAAGTATTCATGAGAACAAACTAAATATTAAAGATTAAAAATCCTACATAAAGATTAAATCTTACATAAAGATTAAATTTCACATGCAAATTGAAATCATCTAACATAAAATCTTAAATACAACACAACTTAAGTTAACAGTGTTTTATTAAAATTGATAATTACTATTTTAAGTACAATTTGTATCATACACATATACATATATTGGTATACATATATTAAAGTATCATCTATATGTGTGTATATACACACCTCATCCCCAGTTATTTAATATTCCTCTTGTAACAAATATATATATATATATATATGTAAATGGTCAATGGATAAAATCATAAGAATGAGATCTTAACTTATTATGAGACTTTTATTAATTTTATTTCACTATATTATGTTTAAAATTTTAAAAAATAATTATTTTAAGTATAATTAACCAATTTAATTTTATAATTATTTTTTCATTATATTTTATTAATTTTTTAAGCCAACAAAGTTATATTGTATAAATATATTATTTTAGGTTAATGTCTTAAAAAAAGGTATATATTATATAAATTATATAAGTAATTTTATTATTTTAACAAATAACAAACAAACAATAAACGAACAACAAATAACACTTTGAATGAATGAGTTATAAACAAACATAAACGAACGAACAACAAATGACACTTTAAATGAACGAACAACAAATGACACTTTAAAGGAACGAACAACAAACGAACATAAACAAACGAACAACAAATGATATTTTAAACGAACGAACATAAATAAACCTGTTCACAAATAAAAACGAACGAACCGTACCTCTGTTCATGTTCGGTTCGTTTAACAAACGAACACTAAAATATTGTTCGTGTTCGTTCGTTAAGCTTAATAAACGAACATAAACGAACAGAAACCGAACGGATTCACGAACGGTTCGTCGAACATTCTGTTCGTTTACACCCCTAGTCTCAAAACCTTATATTCTATTTTTTATTTCTTGAGATATTTTGAGATGGAATTTTCTGTCACAAATTCCGTCGCAAAGTTTTAGAATCGGATTTTGCAACGAAAATTTTGTCTCAAAATCTATCAAAAATTTGGTGGGATATAATATTGTTCACTCGCGCCTCTTTAGCTTCAGAATTTGTGACGGAATTTATTCCGTTACAAATTTGCAACGGTTTTTCCATAAAAAATCCGTAGCTAAATTTGTACTAACACTTTTCTTTGTTCCGTCACTAATCCGCTGTAAATTCGCAAAAACTTGTGACGGAAATTTCCGTGTCAAAAATTCCGTCACTGAAAGTGCAATTTCTTGTAGTGATTGAAGGATATGAAGCAAAGAAATAAGAGAGAAAAATGAAGAAAGAGTTCGATATTTTCTAGAAAAAGCCTCTGTTTTGGGCTGCATTGTTCATAATTTATACAAACATTTAACAAAAGTTTAAACTTAACAACTCCTAACAACTACTGTTGACACCTAATTTTGTCCCATTTTTGTTATTATTATTATTATTATTATTATTATTATATATTTGTACTTGTTTTTATTTTTATTATTTGTTTTTTATTTTATTTATTTGTTTTATTATTATTATTATTATTATTATTATTATTATTATTATTATTATTATTATTATTATTATTATCTGTTATATTGTGCATTTAATGGGTTTCCTTCCCCATAACCGCCAGCCCTCCTCCCTACCAGCCCCTCTCTCGAGGCTGCCATCAGCCACTGCCACCGGCAAGCCTGTCACCCATCCATCAACCCCTGCCAGCCACCATTCCAAAACCCCAGATACCAGTCCCCCTACAAAGGCTTCCCTGAAGCCTCAGACTGAAAGGAGGAGACAACCCAAAGGAAGCCCCTCTTCATCATCACCGAAGCTAAAAGCACTCCCTCTACCTCTGTCGAACCGACAAAACCATCACCACCAAACACTACCCTTGAACCGACACCTTCAACCACCAGCCACTGCTATTATCAAACAAACCACCAATCTCATTATCACTAACCGAATCCCAAAATCCGAAAACCCTTACCACCCTCGGCCTTAGCTACATCACCGAGACCCCATTCTCACCACCGAAACCACTGTCGAAACCCGAACCACCAACACCAGAAAAACAAATCCAAGACCCTTAGGATCTCAGATCTGGAAACCCTAGATCTGAAACCTAGATCTTGAAACCTGCAAAAAAAATAAAAAAACAACAAGCAACCTCGAGAACCAGCCGAACCATCAACCACAAAAAAAAAACAAAACAGAAAAGAAAAGGGGTAAGGAAGTGGTTTCGGTGAAACTTAGATCCAGGTAGTTAGGAGGCTTTTTGAGTGAATCGGAGGTCAGAATCGACCTCAGGGAGTGGAAAGCTTCCGAAAAGTGGTGTCATTTTTTATTTTCGACCACCGGTGATGGCTGCTGACGGCGAACCCAGCGGCGGCCGGGAATCGCCTAGCCGAGAGCTTCAAAGGCTCTGAATTTTTTTTCAGAAAAAATCAAGAAAATGAGTTTAAAAAAAAAGCTAGCCTTTTATTGTGTAAAAAAAAAGGAAAAGAGTAAGGTGACCAGCGCCTGGACTCGACCCGGGTCCAAGATCCGCATGTCTGCTTGGTCCAGCAAAGGAGGCGACCTGCGCCCCGACCCACGTTCGACCCGCTCTAGCGTTTGGGCCCGTTTCAACCTTGGCCCAATCAGCCAATTCCAACTGAGCCCACACCTCTGGGCTGTCACGTTTGGGCCTCCATGCTTTTGGGTTTAAAACCCACATCATTTGGGTATATTTCCTTTAATTTTAACAGTTTTTTTTGTCTTAATATTTAACTATTATGTTTTATTTATGTTTTATTGTTGTTCATTGTTGTTGCTGCTGTTGTTGTTGTTGTTGTTGTTGTTGTTGTTAGGGCCCCGGTTCTCGTTGGTCCGGTCCCACTCAACCGTATTGTCCGCTCTGGAGTGCACCTGGAGCCACAGCGCCACATGGCGTGCACCCACAGGCCAACGCTCCTCACGGATTTCTTTCGCGTCCCGTCGCGCTCGAACCCCTTACCTCTTGTAAGTGTCGAGACATGACTACCATTGGACCTAGGTCCAATGGTAGTCGTGTCGAGGTCCAATGGTAGTCGTGTCTCGACACTTACAAGAGGTAAGGGGTTCGAGCGCGACGGGACGCGAAAGAAATCCGTGAGGAGCGTTGGCCTGTGGGTGCACGCCATGTGGAGCGGTGGCTCCAGGTGCACTCCAGAGCGGACAATACGGTTGAGTGGGACCGGAACAACGAGAACCGGGGCCCCACAATAAAACGCGCGTTTTATTGTGAGGCCCGTATCCTAGTGGCCCATACCTCACTCATCCGTATTGTCCGCTTTGGGAGTATCATGTGGGGCCCCCTCACGGATTTCTTTCGCGTCTGCCGCTACTCGAACCCCTTACCACTTGTAAGTGTCGAGTAACAACTAACCATTGGACCTTAAATCTGTCACGACCCGAAGGCCGCGACTTTCCTTTCTACTTATACTTTTCTTAGTCTACAAATTTATGGACTAAATTTTTCTTTTTCATTTTAAGGTTTGTATTCAGTGTCAGTGTAGTTACTATACTATCTCGGTGACCTATAGTTATTCCATTTAAATATTTCACAACCACGGAAACGGTTCTTAGTTACATCCCAACTTGTTAAACTGAATATGTACTGTGCATCAATTTAAGTCTTACATGTGAACAAGTATTTTATAAGAAACATATACCTCAGGAGACTAGTACTAAGTCCATATACCGTCTCCGATGCCCACTGAGCAGCTCACATGGCAGATGTTAACTTCAATAATCTGAAAGATATGAAATTTAGTGGGGTGAGCAAAACCACGGCTCAGTAAGATACTAATATAAATACATGAGTAGGATTACACTGTCTTAAACTGCAATGCTTAAAACTTCTAAGGATGCAATTATAGTTAATCCTTTCTCATCGATACATCTCATTATCACTTCTCATTTTCACTTTTCATTTCATAATCATACTTTGGTTTGCTATCATCTCATATCAATTCTCATATTTACTTTTCATTTCATAATCATATTTCTGTATTCTATCATCTCTTATTGATTCTCATATAATCTCTTATCAATTCTCATATCATCTCTTATCCATTCTCATATTGTGGATCATGATCATGGTGGTACGAAGTCATAATTCTCTTCGTGTATTTCTATATTAATGTTTCATATCATATCATGACATCATATAGATGAAATATCGTTACCACCGAGTCATGGTACTCCTCATATATTCTTCATGTTTAATTGAGATATCCTATCGAGTCACTTTACATTTAACAATCATATTCCCGTCTTATATCAATTCATATCACTTATCGTATGGGAATTTATGATCATGATAGAGTAAGATCAGAATTCTCTTCATATCAATCTTATGTTCATATATCATATCATATATACTTTAGGACATGCTCAACATATAAATTTTCAATTCATTTCAAGTTTGCCTTTAAGGCATAATAGAAACATATTCAATTTCAATTCATGTATTCGTTTTCAGAGCATGTCTAAAACATGTGCGGTTTTAAAACATTTTTCATATACTATAAATCATATCAGGTTTAGAGTTCATATCAAATCAATCTATACTCTAAACCGCATGTCATTTCAAATTCGACACAATTATATATAAATCATGTAAGTATCGAAATCATTTATCATATACTTTTAAAACATTTACTGTAAATCATATAAGGTCTAGAGTTCATATCAAATCAAACTATACTCTAGACCGCATATTATGCCATGTTTGACACAAAATCACATATAAATCATATAAGTGTCGAATTCATGTCTCATGGACTTTTAAAACATGTTTAAAACATGTACTGTTTCAAAACATATTTCATTTCAAATTTGTTTTATGTACAGTATAAATCATGTCAAGTCTAGAGTTCATATCAATAAAATCATACTCTAGACTTCATATCATATCGGTTAGAGACTAGGCTAAATCTCTATCATCTCTCTATCAATAAAGACTTAAATCACTGTAGCTAGCAGTGAAAATCATGTCATCGTCCCCTGGAAACCAACTAGGGCGCTATCTATGGCCATAGACCTCATCTCTCTCAGCCCCACTAATCAGGCGTGACTGAGACCTGTCCACGACTATTGTCGGACAAGCATCTCTCTGCCTAATGAGCAAAGCTCCAATTAGGCGGTTTCCACTATGCTTTATTGAATTTCATTCTTTTAGGATGCCTACAGTCTCATAAAACATTTAAATCTTTAGCTTTTCTATTTAAAATCATGTAAAGCATATGGTGAAGTTCTTTAAGAGGTTTCGTATATGAAAGTACGTATATACCATATACTTTCTTTTTAAAGCTAATCTATACTTTATAGCATTTATATAAATGCTATTATAACATCTGAAAACTGTAGCAAATTATGCTTAAAAGCAATGCTATGAAATCATTTCCGTATGTAATTTTGGTAATAGTTTCAAATGTCAATATAAGTAATACCTTCATCTAATATGGTGAAACAATTCATTTAACTTTACCACCATCAATCATTCGATTTCAAACTATCCTTCTGACACATCAGTAAATCAGTGTTCAAATCAATTCAATATTCATTTCATTCAGTTTTCAAATTATTCAGTACTCCAATTATTCAATAATCAGATCATTTGGTATTCAAGTCATTCAGTATTCGATATCCTTTTCGATAGCGATAAACTATAACAATCATTTCTACCTTTCACTATTAATACTAAGACCACATCACTTACATGAATCATCTTAGTATTCATAAATATTTAAATATCATGTCATTATATAGCCATCAAAATACTGAAATCATGCCAACGCCAATATCATCGTTCGATATCAATTCCAGAGTTGACATTGAAGATAATTAAGATCGCGAGATCAATAGCCATCTATCAAATTTTATTTATGGTTTATCATGCTAGCACTCCATCGAAATTTTCGACTTGCAGTTCAATTTCATTCACTATCATAAAATCAGATCACAATCCTCAATTCACTTTTCATATGGCTTGTAGAATGTAATATCATAATAAAATTATCTATAAAACATCATCAATTAAATTTTTGATTGGCAATTTATCCACTTAAAAGAATTTGCCAATTTCCACTATCAATAGTGTTTCTATCATTTAAGTCGCCTTGCGACTACCATATTATTGCAAAAATCTCATTTCACATCTATTTAGCATCGATATGTACAAGTACATTTTTATGTAAACATATGTTCTATCAAATGTCCATAAGATATCACCATCTACTTTCTTATTATCATTATCTCAATCATACCACTAAGACGGTCCATTTGTTTGAATCTATCAATTCCATAATCATCACTCGATTGATAATTCCGCAAATTCTATCATTTGACCATCTAAATCACAACTTCGATTTTTTTCTCTTTTAAGTTGTATCATATAATCGTCGTCACTTTTATCCGTGATCAATGATCTATCTTCTCTTCGATTTCAATATCAAACTTTTTCGGTAATACCATAAAGTCCTTTCAATGTTTATTTTTCAATAATTATTTCCAAAATTCCATTTACTTGAGAAACTTAAAATTTTTCCTCAACGTTTTCCTAGGAATTTCGGCAGCATAACGGCTTAATTTTCACTAAACCTCCTGCAAGGAAAACACAATTTATCCACAGCCGTTGATTCTCACAAATTCCTACATCTCTACTAAGACCCCCACCATCAGTTGTGGGTCCTCTTAGCATTTTTAACATCAATTTAATTAATGCATCATGTAAAAAAAATCACAATTCCATTAAAAATCATTCCATCAATGCATCATATAGCATCATAAATCCCACATACAATATAATGCTACTAAGGCTTTATAAGAGTATCTTACCGAGCGTCAAAGCTCAGGGCTTTGACGAACATCCAACTTCTTCGAATTCCAAATCGCACCTTCTACGTTTACTCTACAATTCAAATCTAACCCATATTCACACTTAGGAAATTTTTCAAAATTTATTCAACAATATAGTAATAATAATAATAATTTCCTTACCAATTTTTTTTCTAACATTTTCTTTCTGTCTTGTATTTATTATTTTTTTTTCTACTGAACCCATCAAAATCGGTTCAACCTAGCCCTGCCGGCGGTGAGCAACGCCATGGCGACGGCAACGTGCAGCTAGAGGCAACGCCGGCGGCGCTGGTAGCTCTTCCTTCTTCCTCTCCTTCCTTTTCTCTCTTTTTCTTTCCTTTTCTTCTTCCTTTTTCCTTCTTTTTCGATCTACTGTTTTCTCTTTTTTTTTTTTTTAGTCACCGGTCAGCCATTTTTCTCTTCTTGGCCGGCGACGTCTCCAGCCTCCCTTCCTAGTCAGCTCCTCCGATCTGCTCTCCTCATTCTATCTCTTCGTTTTCTCTCTTTTTTTTTTATCGGGTCTGCTTTGTGCGCAGCAAGCTTCTCGTAGAAGCTTGCTGCGATTTCTTTAATTTTTATATATATTTTTTTTATTATTATCATATTTTTTATATTATTTTTTTTTAAATTTGTCTGCTTTAGCAGACGTCAGTCTGCTGAGCAGACTTTGTAAATCGGGACAAGCGGTTTAAAAAACACGTTTATTATTATTTTTTATTTTTTTATTTTTATTGGACTGCTCAGAGCAGACTTGTAAACTGGGACAAGCTTCCCGCTTGTCCCATTTTTTTTTAATAACACATATAATATTATATTTATAAATAAATATTTATAAATATAAATATTACCAATAATATATATTATAATTATACACATAATTATAATTATATATCTATAATTATTTTACTTAAAATTTGTATTCAAATATATATATTTTGTATCAAATACATATATATATGTATATATATATATATATACATATATATGTATATATATATATATATATATATATTTTTTATATACTATACATATATATTTTATATATGTATATCATATATACGTAATGTATAATAAAATACATACATATTCATTCTATGATATAAAATAGTATTTCAACATATGATATGTACATATAGTTATTTAAAAATATATTTATATAATAACCTTATATAAATATATAAAATTACATATCTTTATTTCTTATTAAATTTGGATTTCTTTATATCCAAATTTATTTTCTCCATTTTCATTTCTTATTAAATCTCGATTTCAATTTGTCCCCCAATAAAATTCTCCAGATATCTAATATTTATTTAAAAATTCTCGGTTTTCACATTATTATTATTATTATTATTATTATTATTATTATTATTATTATTATTATTATTATTATTATTATTATTATTATTATTATTATTGTGTTTTTATCGTTATTATTATTACTATTATTTTAGGAAATATGTGGATTATAATATATGTTGAATAATAAATTTAGTAAGACATGGTTAGTAGATAGGTTACATAAATGTTTTTAAATAAATATAAATCAATAAAATATGAAAAAAAAATACATAATTTCTATTTATTATGTTATTAAGCAATGTTAACAAAAACAATCGTCCGATGATGGGATGTCATGAAACTCACAAGTAGAATTTCTTGACTGATCCCTAGGTGAGAAGAGTCGTACTAAATGTTACCAGAGTATTGGGATATTTAGTATGATTTTTCAATAATTTAAATTTTATTAAGAATGAAAATAAATATTTTTTTAAATAAAAAAGAAGAAAAAATAATAATAAAATTTAAATAAATAAATTCTTCCAATGATGGGATGTCATGAAACTCACAAGTAGTGATTTCTTGACTGATCCCTAGGTTTGAAGAGTCGTACTAAATGTTACCATAGTATTGGGATATTTAGTATGATTTTTCAATAATTTAAATTTTTATTAAAAAATAAAAATAAATAAGTTTTTAAAAGAAAATCCAAAAAGGAAATTAATAATAAAAATTTAATTTAATTAAATGAAATTCGTCCGATGGTGGAATGTCATGAAACTCACAAGTAGTGATTTCTTGATTGATCCTTAGGTGAGAAAAGTCGTACTAAATGTTACCAGAGTATTGGGATATTTAGTATGATTTTTCAATAATTTAAATTTTATTAAGAATGAAAATAAATATTTTTTTTAAATAAAAAAGAAGAAAAAATAATAATAAATTTTAAATAAATAAATTCTTCCAATGATGGGATGTCATGAAACTCACAAGTAGTGATTTCTTGACTGATCCCTAAGTGAGAAGAGTCGTACTAAATGTTACCAGAGTATTGGGATATTTAGTATGATTTTTCAATAATTTAAATTTTTATTAAAAAATAAAAATAAATAAGTTTTTAAAAGAAAATCCAAAAAGGAAATTAATAATAAAAATTAAATTTAATTAAATGAAATTCGTCCGATGATGGGATGTTATGAAACTCACAAGTAGTGATTTCTTTACTAATCCCTAGGTGAGAGGAATTAGCTAAATGTTACCAGAGTATTGGGATATTTAGCTAAATTTTTCAATATCAAGAGTTTCATTAATAAAATCAAAATAAATAAAATTTCTTTTAAGTTTCATATGCATCATTTTTTATCTGTTTGCATCATGTGCATTCATAATAATTTTCGAAGCAAGTGTGAATCTTCCGATGATGAGATTCTATAGAACTCACAAGTAGTGATTCTTAAGAAATCTCTAAGTGAGTAAATTATCCGAAATGCTACCAGAGTATTGGGGTACTTCGGAATAATTTTCAATACAAAAGATTTTCACTTATTTCAAATAAAAAATAAAGTTTAAATGTTTCAAAATTAAAAGAATAAAATTGATTGCAATAAAAATAGAAATTATTTTTAAATATCAAATTAAGACCATTTTATTGAAATCAAAGGATAACACATGATTATTATGGTACCATTTTTTAATGGGCGTCGTGGGGGTGCTAATCCTTCCCCACCCGTAATCGTACTCCCAGACCCGATTTTGTTTTCGCAGACCAAAAAATTGTCTTTTTAATAAAACTTAATTAATTTTGAGATTTTGTTAAAAAGATAAATATTTTAGGTGACCAATCACACCTAGACAAAAAAGATTGATGGCGACTCCCTTTGTTTTTAAACTGTTTTTCAAAATCGTCGAGCGCGAAGCCGTTACGACAGCTTGGCGACTCCACTGGGGACTTTTTGAGAGTCAAGTCATTTATTAGTCATGTGTTATCCTAAGTTTTAATTTAATGGTCTTAACTAAATTTATGTCTTTAATTTTAAATAATTTGTTGCATTTGTGTTTTAGTTATTACGTTTATTTTACGACATTCTTTATTTTGTATATATTATTCTTAATAAATTGTTGGGGCATGTAGGATAAGGGATATGGTTTGATGAATGTTTGATGTGTTCCCCCTACACACGCTTACACTTGCATTTTCATGACATGAGCTCTATACCTGAGTTCCGTCCTTCTTAGGAGGGAGTAGAGTATCTTTGCCCTCGTGAGGTAATCACCTCCGCAATGGCAAGTGAAATACTCCCACTCAAATTAAATCTTACTAGTCCAGTGTGGATGACAATAAGGTATAATTTGGGAACCTTTAGATCTTTATAAGTCCCAACCCAGCATGTAAAAGGCCCTAAGAAGCCAATCCTAGCTAGAGCCATGTCCGATTTTTGTAGAAATTATCTTGAAATTAGGACACATGAGGGAACATTTTACTACCTTTTTTCATATCATAACTCTATTGATTTTTCAAATTCATGCTCTCATAAAATCAAAAGATATTTGTTTTCAAATAAAATTTCACATTTTTACAATTTTGTAGAATAAAACAAAAACTTATTCAGTTTCTCTCCTTTTTCAAAAATAACATGAAAACATCCATTCATTCTTTAATAATATTTGAAAAATAACAATAATGTTTTTTTATTTTTTTAAACTAATGCATAGACATTAAAAAGAAAGAGGAATTTTGATGAGAAAATAAAAGGTAAGTGCATTGTCACATTCCTTTAAAAATAGATTAAATAAAAAAGGAAATTAAAGAAAATAAATTGTGGTGTGAAAATAAGATTTTTTAAAAAAAAAGGAGAGAAAAAAGAAAATTTATTCTTAAAAAAAAGGGAGGAGAAATCATCAAATTCTAAAATGAAAAAAAGAAAGAAAGAATTCATTGAATTTAAATGAGGAAAAAAAAATTTTCTTTTATTCTTAAATTTTAGCATAGCATATCTCATTACATTAATACATTCACATCACATAATAAGGAGAGTATTTGTCTTTTTAGATTAAAGAAAGTCAAAGATATCGGAGATCAATTTGAAGCTAGACTTACTACTTTGGAGAATAATCAAGAAGAATTTTGCTGATGTGATATACGGGAGATGAAAGGGGAAGCTAGCTAAGATAATGGAGATGACTAAGAGTTTGGAGGGATTAAAATGGTTCATTTTCAAGGGTCGTTGTCGTTTCCAGAACAACTACATGTTGAATCATTAGCAAGTGGAGATCGATCGACTTTTCATGAAATGGTCAACCAAGAATCTGCCACGCTTGCTTAGAGTTTGGAAAGTGATAAAGGTGGCTGTTGTTGTGAAATTCGTTTTTGAAAGACTTCGAATGTAGAGGACATTAGAATAAGGGAGAGCTAGTAAGGAATTTTGAATCTTGTAAACGATTCTCGTATGAATATGAAAGTTACAAGATTTTATTTAAGTTTGCATTCACTTCATTCATATGTGCATGATATGATTTTGATAGAAGAATAATAAGGCTAACAATAATTGTTTCCTTAAAAAAAATGAAAAAAAATATAAAAAAAAAAGAAAAAAAACAGTTGATCAAAACAAAGGAATGGTCAAATGACAATTTTCAGTTTATAATTTCCCTTTCTTTTTCTTGTAGTGTACAACTTGTGATACTCTGAAATAATAACAAGGTTGAATTTTCCTTTTATTTCATAATTTCCATACAATAAAAGCTTCATATTAGCATGGCAAGCATGACATCTAATTCGGGGTTATGACAGATTAGGTGCCAAGTGGCTCGAACATTGAAAAATTTTGGGCAGATCAATCTAGAGGGAAACGAAGATTTTGAGATTTTGAAGTCTATATTTTGTTGGAAAATGCTTGTCATTTCCATTGGCCTAGGTGACAATTGTATGAGCACAACTTTTTGCATAATTTATTTTCCAGTGGCATATGACAATGTGTCTTTTTTTCACAATAATGATAAAATGATTCTAAGAAAATTGGTGATTACTGTCGAAGATGAATGTTGTAAATCATTCCCAGATCATATCTCAATAAAACCTAAGTCACTCGGGAGCCAAAAAGCTAAATTGGGGCATAAGATTTTGCAAGTGCAATTTGTTTTCCATTTGATCATGACAGGGTTTCATTGTAAATAATTTTCAAAGAAACAATCAATTTGCAAAACTTTTTGAGAATTTTTTGGAAATCAATAACAATCTCAAAGATTCTGGACAATGGCGGTCGAATATGTGGCAAGATTATTTTGAAATACATTTCCACCTAAATTCTTGTACAAATCCCGAATTCTTCAATCTTGAACTCCCGAGATGCCTTTTCGCCCATGTTTTGGGGCAAGATACAAAAAAAGAAAAAAAGAAGCAAGGAAAAAAAGAGAGAAAGCCAAAGTTGAGGATTTTTCACTGTTGTCAATCTATATAATACCTTGAGTCGCATATCACCTCTTTCCTTAAATGAATTTTTGGTGTGTGAGGTCAAGTTCTGTCATATTAAAGTGTCGCATTACAAGGAAATCAAAAAGAAAGAAGAAAGAACAAAAGAAAAAAAAGAGAAGAAAAAGAAAAAATGAAATGGATTGTGACACTATGCAAACATGATATTCAAATGATTTAAAAAAAAAAAAAAAAAAACTTGTCCTAAGAACTGCTTTTCAATGGAAGCATCTTAATTTGAGATGATGAATGACCGTCTTTCATATTCCATTCACAAATATAAACGTTATCCTCTTGCTGCCCCTTTTGAGCCTTATAATTTCTTTCATAATAAACCTCCTCCAAGGATCACCCTCCACACTGGGGGGCATGTGCAGAAAATATCTCTTCAAAAAAAATGAATGACTAAACTTTTTTTTTCGATCAAATAAGATTCATTATGTTTTAAAATATTAGACATGAATCAACGAAAAAAGAAAAAAAGAGAGAAAGAAGAAAGGATACATGTGAAAGTACACAAAGAAAGGTGCTTCAAAGAATGAAAATGATTTCAAAAAAAAAAGAGAAGAGGAGAAGAGAAATAAGAAGAAATGCATGGAAAAAATGAGAAAGAAAAGTGCTTCGAAGAATGAAAATGATAGATGTCCATATGAGAAGAAATGATCCTTGGATTGATCACCTTCAAACACATTTTTGGGCCTATTTATCCATTCTTTCAAAACCTAGAACCATGGCCTACATTACGTACTTAAAAGTCCATTTTGATCAAATATGGATGTTTGTATCGAAGAGCTATTCTTTGGAAAATTCTTGCCATTATCTAGTTTGAATGAAATATGAATTCTTGAATGCATGGTGGAACAATCAAAAACAAAAAAAAAAAGAAAGAAAAGAAAGAGTGGAGCTCTAGGGTGAAAACTCGAAAAGGGCAGTCTAGAGCAAACAACGAACTCTTAGAGCAACAAATCAAGCAATGACACGAATTGAAAACATGGAAAAAGACCCAATAGTCCTTGAGAAATCCTCGAGATATCCAAAAATTCTAATGTCACTTGATTGCCCGACATTTTTCTAAAAAAGTTTGAACCTTTCTTCCTGTACATACTTTTCCTAAACAGAAAGGACCTCAGCCATTCATATCTCATCTTGGCATCTGTAGGACGCCATTATTCGAGAATTTAAGAGATTGTCAAACCAAGTTGTAAATATTTTGTTTCTTTTCTCATTCAGAATCTTGTTAAAAAAACAAAAAAAAAGGGAAAAGCGATGGTATTTTAAGAAAACCATTTTGAGCCAAGAAAGAAACCATTGTTTTTTGGATAAGTGGCAAAGTATGCCCCAAACAAACATCCTGGTGCATCAAACTTTCAATTGTCCAGTTGAAAAGATCTGAATAGGATTTATGTCACTCATCTTGAAAAGTAATCACTAATTCTCGAAAGGATCAAATATCACTTGTGAAAATTAGATTCATTTCCCTTGGAAAATACTTATGAGGAAAGTTTTTAGTGCTTTTCGTTAAAAGGCTATGATGAGAGTACAAAAACTCTGCAGAAATGGAAAATAGAAAAGAGCTTTCATGATCATGTTGGGGCAAGGAAGATAAAAATGGACAAAAGATGCGCCTCTTTGGCAAGATAGGAAAGAGATTTAAAGTTAGAAAATGTACAAGATTGAGTGCCATGCATTCATGCATATATATACAATATCATACAGCATCAAATCATATAACATCAACATTGAAAGTTTTTGTGAAATTTTGAGATTAAAACATGTTTTTCGAGCTGAAGGCTCGACACCATCCAATCAAGATTTTGAAGGTTATGCAAACTTTTTTCAAAACAAAAGGGTCAAGTTTGCTCATGATAAAGAAAATTTCGAATCCAGTTTGACCAGTGCCATGTTTAATCAAGATTGAAGATTGATTTTCGGAAGATAAACAAATTCTAAGTCCTTCGGGCAAAATTGTTAAAGTTTCATTGCCTCTGCTGCAAGAGGAGCCTTTTTCATTTCAGGAAGAATTTTAAAGTTTCATCGCCTCTGCTGCAAGAGGAGCTTTTCAGGAAAGAGGGATTTTAAAGTTTCATCGCCTCTGCTGCAAGAGGAGCTTTTCAAGAAAAATTTTAAAGTTTCATCGCCTCTGCTGCAAGAGTAGCTGTTTCAGAAAAGGACTTAAAAGTTTCATAGCCTCTGCTGCAAGAGGAGCTTTTTCGGATGTGAATTCCCGAAACCAACAATCGGACGAGAAATTCCCGATATAAATTATCCAGATGAGAATTCCTGGACGTTTGGGTGTGAATCCCTAAGTCAAATTTTTGGATGTGAATCTCCAAGTTAAAATTTTGGGTGTGAATCTCCAAGTCAAATTTTTGGATGTGAATCTCCAAGTTAAAATTTCGGATGTGAATCTCCGAATCAAATTTTTGGGTGTGAATCTCCAAGTTAAAATTTTTGGATGTGAATCTCTAAATCAAAATTCCAAATTTCGGATGTGAATCTCCGAATCAAAGATTCGGATGTGAATCTCCTAATCAAATTTTCGGGTGTGAATCTCCGAATCAAATTTTTGGATGTGAATCTCCAAATCAAATCAAATCTTTGGATGTGAATCTCCAAATAAAAACTTCAAATTTCGGATGTGAATCTCTGAATCAAACTCTTCGGATGTGAATCTCCAAGTTAAAATTTTTGGATGTGAATCTCCAAATCAAAATTTCAAATTTCGGATGTGAATCTCCGAATTAAACTTTGGATGTGAAACTCCAATTCAAAATTTCGAATGAGAATCTCTAAAATTTCGGATGCGAATTTCTAAAATGGATATTTGGATGTAAATCTCCAACTCAAAATTTTAGATGAGAATCTCTGAATTTAAGATGCGAATCTTTATATTAAAGTTTACGTTTGGAATTTTCAATACAAATCCTCAAATTGAGTTCCTAAATGTATCCTTGTCAAGAAAATTCAAGATTAGAATATGAGGTTGGAAGAATAAGATCTTGAAGTGAAAAAAAAAAGGAAGAAGAAGGTTTAAAAAAAAAAGGGAGAAGAAGAAGGCTTAGGGCTATATTTTAAAGAGGAGGTTCGAGATTAAATTTGAAATGAGATTAAACATAAGATTTAAAGATGAAATTGAAGAAAAATCAAGATAAGGAATTTTAAGATAGGGAAATGCGATTTGGATGTGAATCTCCAAATCAAAGTTAAAATATTAGGTGTGAATCTCCAAGTCAAATTCTTGATGTGAATCTCCAAGTCAAACGTTTTGGATGTGAATCTCCAAGTTAAAATTTTGGATGTGAATCTCCAAATCAAAAATTTCAGGTGTGAATCTCTGAATTCCAAGTTGAAATTTCGGATGTGAATCTGCGAATTAAATCTTTGGATGTGAATCTCCAAATCAAAGTTAAAATTCTGGATGTGAATCTTCAAGTTTAAAATTTTGGATGTGAATCTCCAAATCAAAATTTCAGGTGTGAATCTTTGAATTCCGAGTTAAATCTTTGGATGTGAATCTCCAAATCACAGTTAAAATTCTGGATGTGAATCTTCAAGTTTAAAATTTTGGATGTGAATCTCCAAATCAAAATTTCAGGTGTGAATCTCTGAATTCCGAGTCAAATCCTGGGTGTGAATCTCTAAATCAAATTTCAATTTTTGGATGTGAATCTCCAAATCAAAATTTCAGGTGCGAATCTCTGAATCCCAAGTTAAAATATTGGATGTGAATCTCCAAGTTAAAATTTCGGATGTGAATCTCCGAATCCTAGATCTTTGAATGTAAAATCTTTCAATTTAAAGTTTCATTGCCTCTACTGCAAGAGGAGCACTTTTCAAGGAAAGAATTTAAAGTTTCATCGCCTCTGCTGCAAGAGGAGCACATTCCGAAAAGGAATTTAAAGTTTCATTGCCTCTGTTGCAAGAGGAGCACGTTCCAGAAAGGAATTTAAAGTTTCATCGCCTCTGCTGCAAGAGGAGCACATTTCAAAAAAAAAAAGAAAAAAAAAAGGAATTTTAAAGTTTCATTGCCTCTATTGCAAGAGGAGCACGTTCCAGAAAGGAATTTAAAGTTTCATCGCCTCTGCTGCAAGAGGAGCACATTTCAAAAAAAAAGAGAAGAAAAAAAAGAAGGAAAAAAAAGGAATTTTAAAGTTTCATCGCCTCTGCTGCAAGAGGAGCACATTTCAAAAAAAAAATTTAAAGTTTCATTGCCTCTGCTACAAGAGGAGCACATTTCAGGAAAATTTTTTAAAGTTTCATCGCCTCTGCTACAAGAGGAGCATATTTTAAAAAATAATAATAATAAAAATAAAAAGCAAAAAAAAAAGAAGAAAAAAAGGAATTTAAAGTTTCATCGCCTCTGCTGCAAGAGGAGTACATTTCAAAAAAAAATTTTAAAGTTTCATCGCCTCTGCTGCAAGAGGAGAACGTTTCAGGAAGAATTTCATAGTTTCACTACCTATGTGGTAAGAGAGGCACTTTTACAAGAAAAAAAGAGAGAAGAAAAAGAGAGAAGTGGGTCATAAGCGGGACAAAATTGTTGTCCTTTGTCTTTGCTCTATTCCTGATTCTCAGCAATGAGCAAAGAGGGGCAGCTGTTGACTCCTAATTTTGTCCCATTTTTGTTATTATTATTATTATTATTATTATTATTATTATTATTATTATTATTATTATTATTATTATTATTATTATTATTATTATTATTATTATTATTATTATATTTGTACTTGTTTTTATTTTTATTATTTGTTTTTTATTTTATTTATTTGTTTTTTATTATTATTAGTATCTTTTTATTATTATTATTATTATTATTATTATTATTATTATTATTATTATTATTATTATTATTATTATTATCTGTTATATTGTTCATTTAATGGGTTTCCTTCCCCATAACCGTCGGCCCTCCTCCCTACCAGCCCCTCTCTTGAGGCTGCCATCAGCCACTGCCACCGGCAGGCCTGTCATCCATCCATCAACCCCTGCCAGCCACCATTCCCAAACCCTAGATACCAGTCCCCTTACAAAGGCTTCCCTGAAGCCTCAGACTGAAAGGAGGAGACAACCCAAAGGAGGCCCCTCTTTATCATCACCGAAGCTAAAAGCACTCCCTCTACCTCTGTCGAACCGACAAAACAATCACCACCAAACACTACCCTTGAAACCGACACCTTCAACCACCAACCACTGCTATTATCAAACAAACCCCCAATCTCATTATCACTAATCGAATCCCAAAATCCGAAAACCCTTACCACCCTCGGCCTTAGCCGCATCACCAAGACCCCATTCTCACCACCAAAACCACCGTCGAAACCCCCAACCACCAACACCAGAAAACCAAATCCGAGACCCTTAGGATCTCAGATCTGGAAACCCTAGATCTGAAACCTAAATCTTGAAACCTGCAAAAAAAAACAAAAAAACAACCAGCAACCTCGAGAACCAGTCGAACCATCAACCACAAAAAAAACAAAACAGAAAAGAAAAGGGGTGAGGAAGTGGTTTCGGTGAAACTTAGATTCAGGTAGTTAGGAGGCTTTTTGAGTGAATCGGAGGTCAGAATCGGCCTCAAGGAGTGGAAAGCTTCCGGAAAGTGGTGTCATTTTTTATTTTCGACCACCGGTGACGGCAGCCAGTGGCGGCTGACGGCGAACCCAGCGGCGGCCGGGAATCGCTTGGCTGAGAGCTTCAAAAGCTCTGAATTTTTTTTTGAGAAAAAATGAAGAAAATGAGTTTAAAAAAAAAAGTAGCCTTTTATTGTGTAAAAAAAAAAAGGAAAAGAGTAAGGTGACCCGCGCCTGGACCCGACCCAGGTCCAGGATCCGCATGTCTGCTTGGTCCAGCAGAGGAGGCGACTCGCACCCCAACCCACGTTCGACCCGCTCTAGCGTTTGGGCCCGTTTCAACCTTGGCCCAATCAGCCAATTCCAGTTGAGCCCACACCTCTGGGCTGTCACGTTTGGGCCTCCATGCTTTTGGGTTTAAAACCCACATCATTTGGGTATATTTCCTTTAATTTTAACAGTTTTTTTTTGTCTTAATATTTAACTATTATGTTTTATTGTTGTTCATTATTATTATTATTATTGTTGTTGTTGTTATTGTTGTTGTTGTTGTTGTTGTGTTATTATTATTATTATTGTGTTTTTATCGTTATTATTATTACTATTATTTTAGGAAAATATGTGGATTATAATATATGTTGAATAATAAATTTAGTAAGACATGGTTAGTAGATAGGTTACATAAATGTTTTTAAATAAATATAAATCAATAAAATATGAAAAAATACATAATTTCTATTTATTATGTTATTAAGCAATGTTAACAAAAACAATCGTCCGATGATGGGATGTCATGAAACTCACAAGTAGTGATTTCTTGACTGATCCCTAGGTGAGAAGAGTCGTACTAAATGTTACTAGAGTATTGGGATATTTAGTATGATTTTTCAATAATTTAAATTTTATTAAGAATGAAAATAAATATTTTTTTTAAATAAAAAAGAAGAAAAAATAATAATAAAATTTAAATAAATAAATTCTTCCAATGATGGGATGTCATGAAACTCACAAGTAGTGATTTCTTGACTGATCCCTAGGTTTGAAGAGTCGTACTAAATGTTACCATAGTATTGGGATATTTAGTATGATTTTTCAATAATTTAAATTTTTATTAAAAAATAAAAATAAATAAGTTTTTAAAAGAAAATCCAAAAAGGAAATTAATAATAAAAATTAAATTTAATTAAATGAAATTCGTCCGATGATGGGATGTCATGAAACTCATAAGTAGTGATTTCTTAACTGATCCTTAGGTGAGAAGAGTCGTACTAAATGTTACCAGAGTATTGGGATATTTAGTATGATTTTTCAATAATTTAAATTTTATTAAGAATGAAAATAAATATTTTTTTAAAATAAAAAAGAAGAAAAAATAATAATAAAATTTAAATAAATAAATTCTTCCAATGATGGGATGTCATGAAACTCACAAGTAGTGATTTCTTGATTGATCCCTAAGTGAGAAGAGTCGTACTAAATGTTACCAGAGTATTGGGATATTTAGTATGATTTTTCAATAATTTAAATTTTTATTAAAAAATAAAAATAAATAAGTTTTTAAAAGAAAATCCAAAAAGGAAATTAATAATAAAAATTAAATTTAATTAAATGAAATTCGACCGATGATGGGATGTTATGAAACTCACAAGTAGTGATTTCTTTACTGATCCCTAGGTGAGAGGAATTAGCTAAATGTTACCACAGTATTGGGATATTTAGCTAAAATTTTCAATATCAGGAGTTTCATTAATAAAATCAAAATAAATAAAATTTCTTTTAAGTTTCATATGCATCATTTTTTATCTGTTTGCATCATGTGCATTCATAATAATTTTCGAAGCAAGTGTGAATCTTCCGATGATGAAATTCTATAGAACTCACAAGTAGTGATTCTTAAGAAATCTCTAGGTGAGTAAATTATCCGAAATGCTACCAGAGTATTGGGGTACTTCGGAATAATTTTCAATACAAAAGATTTTCACTTATTTCAAATAAAAAATAAAGTTTAAATGTTTCGAAATTAAAAGAATAAAATTGATTGCAATAAAAATAGAAATTATTTTTAAATATCAAATTAAGACCATTTTATTGAAACCAAATGATAACACATGATTATTATGGTACCGTTTTTTAACGGGGGTCGTGGGGGTGCTAATCCTTCCCCACGCGTAATCGTACTCCCAGACCCGATTTTGTTTTCGCCGACCAAAAAATTGTCTTTTTAATAAAACTTAATTAATTTTGAGATTTTGTTAAAAAGATAAATATTTTATGTGACCAATCACACCTAGACAAAAAAGATTGATGGCGACTCCCTTTGTTTTTAAACTGTTTTTCAAAATCGTCGAGCGCGAAGCCGTTACGACAACTACCTTACATGTTTGCCTAACAAAATAGATTACCATAATCTTATCATATGAAGAACTACCTAAAACCTGATGCTAGGACAAGTAATGGGCAGAACATGTCAAAAAGTGATAGCAGAAATGATACTCAAGCTTCTTCAACTGCTAACAAACCTTCTTTATATTCACCAGCCTGCAAAATTTTCAATGCATACAAGATTATTACCGTTTCCATAATTGTTATTTTTCTTTCGGTTGATCCATAAATACAAGGCTGCATCAAGGTGGTGTTAAGTTCGAGCAATTTGAATGTGTTACTGATTTCTCTGATCATTATTTTTACCTCAATGCCAAGTCAAAGAAGGAAAGCGGCGGCGATGGAAAAGTGAATGACAAGAGTGTTGTAAAGAGGATCATGAAAGAGTGGGATATTCTTCAGAAGCATCTTCCTGAATCAATCTTCGTGAGAGTCTACGAAGGAAGGATCGATTTGCTCAGAGCTGCGATCATGGGCGCTGACAAGACTCCTTATCACCACGGGCTCTTTTTCTTTGATATGATTTTCCCTTCCGATTACCCCAGCAAGCCTCCGGTAGTGCATTACCATTCGTTCGGCCTCAGGTTGAACCCCAATTTGTACGCCAACGGCTATGTTTGTTTGAGCTTGCCCAACACTCGATCTGGCAGTCAGGGGCGGTCCGCAAGCCTCTCTAGAGGGGGCCTTGGCGCCCCCAAAGATTTAAAAAAAATAATATATTATATATTATATATACATGTATATACATACTTATATATAAAGTAAACTTAAATATGTATTTTAAATTAAAAATAAAATAATATTTATATCTATCCATTTACATTTCTCACTAATTACTATTCACAAACATTTAAATTAAAAACGCGGCTCATAATTTTAGATAAATTTTTTTATATCATATATTTTATTTTTATGGTTTTGTTATGAATTGATAAAACTTCTGATTTTATAAGTTTTTTATTTTTTACTAATATATATATATATATATATATATATTAGTTGTATACTTTTTTATGAGTAAAACATAATGGATAATATTTAAATAAGTTTTAGAGCTCTACTCAATAATAGAAATAAATCTATGATTTTTTATTGCATGAATTTTAATTTTATTGTAATTAGAACTTTGGAAGCATAAAATATTCAATTATTTAATAAACTTTTTTATTTGAATGATTTAATTTGTAAAAAAAAAATTATTTAGATTTATTTGGATATGCTGAATTACAAATATTTGAGAAAATACTATTTTAAAAATTTTATCAATTGAATGTTATTCTCTCATTTTTAAGATTTAATAGGTATAATTACAATGAAATAAAAGTTCATAATCTTAATTTTATGCAACAAAAGAAAAAGCACTTGTTTATATTTTTCAGTAAAATTTAAGAATTCATTTGAATATTAAACTTGGAACATAGTGATATAATTCAAACAATAAATATATGTGTATATAGTTTTAATCATTTAGTTGGCCCCTCAAAATAAAATGTCAAGATCCGCTTCTGCTGGCAGTGGGAATGAGCTGTGGAGCCCTTCGAGGTCGACGATTCTTCAGGTTTTGCTTTCGCTCCGGGCACTTGTGCTTAACGAGAAACCTTTCTACAACGAGCCTACAGCATTCAAACCAGCTTGGTCCTGGGAAAGTTATAATGCTGATGTTTTTACGTTGTCTTGCAAAACAATGCTCTTTCTGCTCCAAAAGCCAATCAGGAATTTCGAGGCTCTCATTGCAGCACACTTTCGCCAGCACGCAAGCGCTATATTGAGTGCTTGTATTGCTTATACAGAAGGTCGTGTTCGCGTCCGCTTCTTTAGTGGTGATGACGATGCTAATGCACCATCTTCGATCAGGGTCTCAAGGAAATTCAAGAACTCCATGGACAAACTCTATCCTGATCTTTACAAGGCCTTCCATAGAATTGGAGCTCCTTTGCAGAACATGCCTGAAAAGCCTGTGATTAATGAAGTTAACGTTGAAGAAATGCGACAGGGATGTATTATCAGCGTGCTGAAAAGGCTTTGGGAAGAGATGACAACTTAGATACCAGGCGAAGAAATGTTTCTTAGGACTCTAGGCAACAGTATATTTACTAGATTAGTAATCTTGCATTTCTGTTAGTTCATAGTTCAATATTGCCTAATCATATTGATTAACTAGCATAAAATTTATAGGATTATCAGTTGTTTATGCTATATCACTACATATATCAGCCCTGGCTGATAATTTTGCAGTATCATAAGCTGATGGTTAAGCTTTCTCTTGGGAATTTGTTCTTATTTCTCCAAGATTAACAAGCTTCCTAATGATCACGTCATATAATTAATGAAAAGCCTGCATTATCTTCTGTTCCTTGGTAACAAGTCGAAAATTAAGCTTAAGCTTATTCTGTTATGGTTAGGGCTAGCTTTAACTCCCTCTTAACCAAAGGAGCCGAAGTAATAGAGAAGGAAAAGAGAAAGCAATAAGGATTTTTCTTTACTTTTAAAGTGTGGAGACCTCTATTTTACCTAAAAAAAGAAAGCAATGAAGATTTCATTCAAGTGAAATCTAGCTTTAACTTCGCTTCAAACAAAACATTTGACCAATGGTGACACAGTTCAGCCATGCCTTAAAACTTTTTTTCAAGTATAGGCAGAAACACCCACGGAGTTGCTTCATTATTATTAATTATTATTAACACTGTCCTGAAAGAAGCTAATCTCTGTGTTTTAAGGCCAATTGGCAGAAAAGATCAAATAATTTCCTTAAAGAATGCCGAAACTGACATTATTTTCCATGTGCAATTAATTGCAGAAGATTAGTTATTCGGATCCTTACTACTGTCAAAGATACAAGATGAGCTAATAACTATTCATGACCCAAAACTTTACCAGATAAGGTGATCAACCATGGATCCTCTATCATTCTTTACCATTTACAACCGTAGAACTTAGCAGCCATGAGCAATAATTTTCATTTCTATTTTCTCATTAAACATTGGCTGAAAACGTTTTGCATTTATACATACAGATATGGAGTTAATTCACATGCATCTGTGACCATATGAGCTGGAATCATAGCTTGATTCAGCAAACTCAGTTAATCTGGCAGTGACTTACAGAGAAAACTTGATTTCTAGGCCCATGTTCGACCAATCCAAGTTGGTTATGGTCGGAACCATGGACGGTTAGAATCACTAGGGTCCTAGCCACTAGCCAGTTACCACTGCAGCTTAACTTAAAGAAAACCACCCTACCTCAGTAGAAATACAAGTAATCAAAAAAGTATCAGATATCCAGCATCTTACTGATGATTTTTTCAAAACTGATCGACATCAGGACGAACAAGTTATCATATCAGCTTTGTCAAGTGAACGTCGGAATTTGGACTCATAGACGAATAACACATGTAATATGCACGTTTTGATACCTAGAATGTCATCAAATTGGCCCCATTTTCCCCCTTGCGATGTTACTGCTTCGATGGCTGCAGGAACCAGGCACCGAGCTGGACGGAGCTTTTGCGTAGCTTATTTGGCCGAGAAGATTGCTTTTGGCTGCAGTGTTCCCCCAACTTGATGCACAATGACTGTTCAAGAATAGAAATCTAAAGACTAATTTAACAAATTCCCTGTCTTAACAGACCCCACTAAAGAAACTGCGGGGACAAAAACTTTTTTCTTGTTGAAACTAATCGACTACAGACCATTGGCAGAGTCAATTCATGTCATTATCTTGTTTATATGGCAAGCAGGCGAATGCCGCACTAGAAAAGTGTTTCAGCCATGAGCCATCCACTTGTTCAAAAGTTTGAAAGTTTTTGAGAAACTTGTGTTTTGAATAGTTATTCACTGGTATAATAGAGTATTCTGATACTGATAGAAAAGAGAATGCAAGTATTGAAATTTGAATCTTTGCAAAACACTAAGAAAAAGAAAAATTAAATGCAAATGCTAAGATTCAAATCTTACAAGATTTTCACTTTTTAAAATTATGAACATGATCAGTTGAATCAATATTTGGTGGCTCAATTGAATTCTCAGCATCCAAAATGGGAAGCAGGTGTGAGATTTTGCATGGCAGAAAGTAGTGGGTATCTGATATCAGACGTGAATAAGAGCATGAGCCAAATTCCAGGGTCACAAATGCTACAAAAATGAGTGCTTGGTTCATTTTCAAGCTGCATCAGACGACAAATGCCTCAGAAGTGCGGCAAATGGGGCCAATGACAACAGTATGGCCATGGAGGCCTCTTTCAATGGTGGTTCTTTTTCATCTTCCTCTGGCAGCAGCAACAGCTAGCAACGATGCTGATGTCTCAATCTAACTGCATTTCAAAGTGTGACCACACACTGAGACTCGGAAGGCTGAAGTAAATTCTCAACATCCAGAGTTTAGGCCTTCATTATTCCCCAGCGACCAAATCAGACGTAGCATTCTTTAATACTCCCATCTTCTGTGCCGTTGAAAAAGGAGTTACGAAGGGACCACTGCCATTCTTAAATGTCAACTCAAATTTAAAATAAAAAGAAAAACTTGTATTGGATGAGACATTTCGTTGTAGAGCTGTCACTCTATTCGTGCAATTAAAAAAAACACCTAATTTGATGAAACGAATAATTCTAATGTGATTTTGTGCGATTGTGTTTTTTATTTTTAAAATGTAAAGTTTTATAAATTTATTCACCAAAAAAAGTTTTATAAGTTTAAAATTTTAATTTCGTTTGCAATAAAAAATCCTTATTTTATAAAATTGATAAAACAGATTCAAATTAGATAAGTTGTTCGAATCGATTAAATCAAATTCGAAATAATTTAAATTGATAAAATTTCAATTAAAACAAATTAATTTGAAACTATCATAGCTCGAATTTGTAACTACTGGAATTCGAAATCAATTCAATTGTTTGTTCGGAAAAAAATTGAATTTATAAGCTGGAAAAGCCCAAACTATAATTTATACCTAGAATTTAAGACAAGCTTAATCTTCAAATCCAAGCTTAGATCATCATTAAACGTAGAAACGAAATTACTTTCGAAGAACAGAAGGGAAGGGAAAGAAGGGGAAGAAACCAAAGAAAAACAGCAAACCCAACATCGAATAAAGAAACGAGTAAGAAAACAAACTGTCTCCGGATAAAACTGCGGAATAGACACAAGCTTAAGAAGCACAAGAAAACTGGAGTAATTTTCCTTTGCTTATGCAGTAGAATACAAACAAAAGACATTGAAAATAACACCCATCTTCTCAAAGAGAAGCCACCCGAAACAACCGACCCTCCTCTGTTCCTCTACCACCGAACACCCAACACCCCCTAACTTACGCCCCTCTCCTTATCATCAACCCCCAACCTCTTATCCTACACACCCTCTTTCTTTTCCATCTCGTATAATTGCAGTCAATCATCACATCATTCTTTGATTCCTTGTGTTAGGACTTGGGAGTTTTAGGTTCTTTGGAAAGTGATTTTCCTGACGCAGAAAACCGAAAGCGGTCACTTTTTTTTTCTTAAAAGCTCAGATCACGTCATCAGATTGTGAAATTTGGAATTGTACGGTGGTGTAGGAGATTGGGTTTTTTTCTTACGAGAGATGTCTGATGCTCCAGGGATTGATGAATCTTCTCTCGCTCTGCTGGAAGCCATTGGGGCATGACGGGGAAAATCACGATACAAACGGCGTTCTTGGCGGCGGCGGAAGTAGTGGTGGGTCAAGAGAAGGTAAAGACGGGTTGCTTTGGTTTCGGGATATTGGGAAATATGGTGCCGGGGAGTTTTCCATGGCCGTGATCCAAGCAAACCAGGTGCTTGAGGATCAAAGCCAGATCGAGTCCGGCCAATTCGGCACTTTTGTTGGGATCTATGATGGACACGGCGGGCCGGAGGCTGCTCGTTACGTTTGCGATCACTTGTTCAGGCACTTTCGAGGTTCGTCACTTTCATTGGGTATTCTTAATTAATTCTAAAGCTTGCCCAACTCTGTCGAAGGAATTTTTAACTTTGATTTGTTGCTATTTAGGTTTTGTCTTTGGATTTGTTCATTCTTGAATTGGTAAATGGGAACTATATGGTAGTAATTTTCAGTCAGTTTCTGCTTTTAGAAAAAGTTCAGCTTTTGATTGGGTACTTTTATTGAGCTTGAGAGCATAATATCTAGTACAGTTGCAACTGAAAGCAGGCAGCAAAATACTATTTGAAAACTATTTTGGTATTTTGGCTAGTGTTTAGTAAGTTGATCTTTGTGGCTAAAATTTGAGTGATTTCTGTCTTCAAAAGCAGCCAGATGTAAGGTGTTCTTTGGATACTTTTAGAACTAAAAATGAATGAAATATCCGATCTTGAAGACAGGAAATTGAGATGCTTACTGCAAATTGCCTTTAATATAAGAGAATTTCCTTTATTCTTTAGTTTATTCTTTGGGTTATGCCCTGATCTGCTCGTTTCTTCTTTTGTTTATGTGGTTAACTTCTAGAAACGGAGCTGTTCTTATGTTTATGCAGCAATAACAGCCGAGTCACAGGGAGTTGTGACTGCCGAGACCATTCAAAGAGCTTTTCGTCAAACGGAAGAAGGGTTCGCTGCCCTTGTGTCAGAGTTATGGAGTACTCGACCCAACATGGCAACAGTTGGGACATGTTGTCTGGTTGGAGTAATATATCAGCAAACACTTCTTATTGCAAATCTTGGTGATTCGCGCGTTGTGCTGGGCAAGAAAGTTGGCAACACTGGAGGAATGGCTGCTATGCAGTTGTCAACGGAACACAATGCAAATATTGAGGCTATCAGGCATGAACTTAAGGAATTACACCCAAATGATCCGCAAATCGTTGTCCTCAGGCATGGAGTTTGGAGAGTAAAGGGCATTATTCAGGTTACAAACACCCATATCCTGTTTAACTTTCAAAATTCAGCATATTCAGTCATGCATAAATTCTTTAACTTTAATATTCCGTGTCTTTCTATTTTTCCCTTTTGTTGGAAGGAGGGGGGAGATTATTCTTCAAGTCATTGGTGCTGCTGAAAGCTTCATAATGCTTCTTAGCTTATATGGTCATCCATGAAAACCAGCACAGAGATTCTGGTCTAGGTCTCGTGGAATGAAATGTTTTATGTCCACTGTTCACATTCTAAGAATACTCTATTCCTCTATGGTCAAAGCATTTATGCAAATACACCTCTGCTTGTCAATGTCTTTATACATGCTTCATGAAGAGTTAAGGAAAACTATAATATTGCCTCAGATGCTTATTCATGATTAATTAGTAGAATTCTTAGTATCTCTTATCTTAAATTCAAACTAAAGTGATTGTGGCATCTTGGTTTCTGAATCACCTAAAATCAATGAATTCTTATGCTTGTTTGTTTTCATTTTCACGCAAGTATTTCAGAACTGATTAGATGTAACATGCCTTTCATAATCATATTCCTTCATAAATCATCGTGTCATGTCTTCGATTTTGTGATTTTATTTGATGCAGGTTTCTAGATCTATAGGCGATGTTTATATGAAACATGCGGAATTTAACAGGGAACCAATTAACGGAAAATTCAGACTTCCTGAACCAATGAACATGCCTATATTGAGTGCCAATCCAACTATTATTTCTCATGCTCTCCACCCAAATGATTCTTTCCTTATATTTGCATCTGATGGTCTATGGGAACACTTGAGTAACGAAAAAGCTGTGGATATTGTCCACAGTCATCCACGTGCTGTAAGATTTTGTCCTTATTTCTATGTTTATTGAAGGCATCATTTCTTGCATTAAAGCTTTTTTGTTTTCACACCATTTACTGGAGGCACTAGACAAATTTCTGAACTTGTTTAGGTGTCTTCTTGATGTCATTGCATTCCAAGGTTGGTGTTGTCATGTTCATACAAAATTTCAGTTTTCTGATAATTTTCTGACCAATCCCATTTCTTATTCTTTTGTGATTGATACTAAACTGCTTTTTCTTGATCCTTGGTTGACAATTTGTTGTTAGCTCCCTCTCTGCCTCTGTCTGTTAGAATCTTCCCCTGTTCTATACCCTCCTTTGGATCAAACAGAATACACTTTTAGCTGGCTTTGTAATTCAATAATTTGTATGGTCATATGATCATATTGATAGTAAATTTCTGTTTATTTTCAATTATTATGAGTTCCTCCTTTTCCAAATTCCATGTGTTTATTTAGTTAGCGAAGCTACTCTTTCTCGGTTACCATTGGTAAGCCCAAGTGCTTCTAGTTGAGTTTTATTAGGATATGTGATAGGTAATCAATGGTTTTTAAGGTGTTTCTAATGAGCCTCTACAAATGCAGGGGAGTGCCAAAAGGCTGGTCAAGGCTGCCCTACAAGAAGCAGCCAGAAAACGAGAAATGAGATATTCAGATCTTCGGAAGATTGATAAGAAGGTTCGACGCCATTTTCATGATGATATAACTGTTTTCGTGTTATTCTTTAATCATGATCTTATATCCAGAGGAGCTGTCCAAGATCCTCCAGTATCCATTCGAAGTGCACTAGAACACAGATAAGTTATTCTTAAACCAAATAGATATCTGCTTCCCCTGGGTTTTGCCCAACACTCTCAAAACTGCTCTACCAACTGAAGACATTTCCTGATGCGCTGTGGAGCTCCGCCCTGAATATGGTAGATGCACACTGCTCGGATGCTGATGTAGAGAGCAGTTGTTTAAGAGGATTCAAATTTGTAACATGTTAAAAGAGTAACCAACATTTACTGCAAAGTCTATGTAGTTCCTTAGTATAATCTAATTCAATGCATGTGGTCTTGGCTTTCAATGGTATTCTGTGATCAAGCAATTCAAGCTCAGTACTAATATAGTGTCTGTCGGTCAAAGCTAAGAACATGACGTGCTACTTACATGGTTGCAACGTGCAAAATGCAGGCAAACACGTCGAGATCTGCCGCAGTAGATAGCACAACTTGTGAACATCACTCTAATCTGTCTCTTAATTTGACTAAGGTTAAACAGGTCAAGTGTCTGCATGTCAACATGATCACTGATGAATCATGTTTGGCTTAACGTGTTTATCTTGTCTAAATCCAAATGCTAAGGATTTCTTATCTAATAATCAGCTGCCAACATATCAATTGGATTGCAAAAAAAAAAAAAAAAGCATGTTTATTGTTTTCCCATTTTCTACCCACCACTACCGTCATCATCACAATTTCAGTGTTGAGGTGATTTCAAGGCATGAAAAGAGAAAAACAAGGTCAGGGAACCTCTCGTAGTTAGAATTTTAAGACACATTTCAATAATCAATGTTTATTTGAGGTTTGAGGAAGAAGAAAAATAAGAGAACTTAAGGATGAAGAATAAGAGAGAGGCTAGGGATGTTGTGAGAATAAGTGAATGCTCAAAGCAGTGTTCACTTGAGGTTTGAGGAGCAAGAAAAGAAAGAGAACTTTAGGATGGAGAGAACGCGAGAGAAGTCAGGGGAGTTGTGAGAATGAGTGGATCTATATGAGTGTATTTCAGAGATCTTTTCTATATCTGCGTGTTGCTCTTATTTAATAAATAATAACTGCTAACTCATCAATTAGATCGAATCAAAAAGTTTATTGTTTCCCTCTCAATCTCTACTCACCACCACAACCATCATAATTATCACTTGTTGAGGTGATTTTAGGTCCTACGAAGAGGAAAAGAGGATCAGATCACGTGGAGTTAGGATTTCTTATATTTTATGCGGAGGAAAAAAAGAAGAGAACTTAAGGATGGAGAGAAGGCGGGAGAGGTTAGGGAAGTTGTGAGAATGTGCAACTCTGTATATTTTACAGGTCTGTTTTATATTTAGGTGGTATCTGTCTCAGTGTTAAGTCCACCATTCTAAGGATATACAGTTTCAAGTATTAAATCTAAGGATATACAGTTTCAAGTATTAAATCAACTCACGTGACTACGATTTGATAGAGATTTGACATGATCAATCAGAAACACAACTTTTAGTCTTTTAGACGATGACGGGCTTGATGTTTCATGTTTGACCAACTGACGGACCTAATGCACATATGGGTCTAGCCTAATAATAATATGGCTTAATAGTCAAATAAATCTTTAATTTTTAGTTCAAAATAAAACTCAGTCATCAATATTTTATCGCGTAACATTCAGTCTATAAATTTTTATTTCGATGGAAATAAACTCTCAACTTTTTAAAATTATGCAATTAAATCCAAATCTGTTAAATGACACTAATTACCGTTAGTATATCTAACGTGAATAGTTTAGTTGACTGTCACATGTCATGTCACGTGTGCAATACTAACGGCAGTTAGTGTCATTTAACATATTTGAATTTAATTGCATAATTTTAAAAAATTGAGAGTTTATTTTCACTGAAATAAAAGTTTATGGACTGAATTTTTTGCAATAAAACGTTGAATGTTGAATTCTATTTTAAGCTAAAAGTTAAAGATTTATTTGACTATTAAGTCAATGTTATGAATAGTAATAAATATGGATGTCCATTCATCCCTCATACTCTTCATAACTTCCCCTTCATTAAGTTTGTAACTATCCCTTCATTAAGTTTATAACTTTCCCTTAATTAAGTTTGTAACTATTCATCTTCCCTCTTTATTCATATATTTGTAAAACCTATAAATAGAGGCTCACCATCCATGTACACACTTGAAGAATAAGAGAAAATCTCTCTTCTTGCTCTCTCTCCTTGTGTTCTTTCTATAATTTTATAATACGTTATCAGCATGAGACTCTAAAAACCCGTGAGAGATTTGGAGAATAGGCTTTCAATCACAATTATCTATCTCTTCTTTTACGGTAATGAAACTATTTTTATTTAGCTCCTCCGTAATTATTCAGTTGTTGAATTTTTGTTAATTATTTTCTCCTAACTTATTAAATATACTTGTGATAGTTCATAATGTCAAACCTTGCAAAACTCGAATTTGTGGCTCTTGACATTACGGGAAAGAACTATTTATCATGGGTGTTAGATGCTGAAATTCATCTAGATGCAAATGGTCTCGGTGATACCATCAAAGAAGGGAACAAAGCATCTAGTCAAGATAAGGCTAAAGCGATGATATTTCTTCGTCATCACCTCCACGAGGGACTTAAAATTGAATATCTGACTATTAAAGACCCACTTATTCTTTGGACTAGTCTAAAGGAAAGATATGACCACCAGAAAACTGTGATACTCCCTAAAGCTCGTTATGATTGGATGCATCTGAGATTACAAGATTTTAAATCTGTAAGTGAATATAACTCATCTATGTTTAGAATCAGTTCTCAATTAAAGTTATGTGGAGAAAAGATCACTGATGAGGATATGTTAGAAAAAACATTCTCCACCTTTCATGCATCGAATATGCTCCTGCAGCAGCAATATCGTGAAAAAGGTTAAGAAGTACTCTGAACTGATTTCATGCCTCCTTGTGGCTGAGCAAAATAATGAGCTATTGATGAAAAATCATGAAGCCCGTCCAACTGGATCTGCTTCATTCCCTGCAGTGAATGCAGCAACATATAATGAAAAAAATAGAGGTCATGTCAGTAGTCATGGCCGGGGTCATGGACATGGACGTGGACGTAATAATCGTCGAGGTGGTCATTTCAAAAACACATATACCTACCAGAAGTGGGAACATAAGGATGGAAAACGCAAAGATAAAAGTGGGAAAGACAAAAAGGTCGTGGAGAATTTGTGCTATCGTTGTGGAGGCAAAGGCCATTGGTCACGTACCTGTCGTACGCCAAAACATCTTGTCGAGCTCTATCAACAATCACTAAAAGATAAAGGGAAGAAGATAGAGACTAATTTTGTTAGTGATGATGGAAAAGATGAGACAAATTTTGTTTATGGAGATGATGATTTTGATTATGGTTATGTTGATGCCACCCATCTAGATGTTGTTGATTTTTTCTCACACCCTGAAGGAAAAATTGACCATTTGATTGGAAATGAGATTGTCCAAAAATAAAGTTCTTAGATCTTACTTAGATGTTATTGGACTTTATTTTAAGCATGCTTCTTATTAATAGGATTCTAATTATTAAGTATTTGTCATGTTTAGATGTTTCATTATGTTTTGGTTATTTATGAGATATTTTATTAATCTGGTTATATATTTCTTATTTTTCAATGAAGAACATAGATACTCTCCTGGTTCGATTTGCGATGAGTGGTGGAGATATATGTCTTGCAGATAATGCCACTACACACACTATATTAAAGAATAAGAAATATTTTTCTTATTTGATAATGCAAGAGGCCAATGTTAGTATTATATCGGGTAGTGCAAAATTGATAGAAGGCTCCGGAAGAGCTAACATATTCTTGCCTGGAGGAACAAAATTTGAAATTCATGAAGCATTATACTCTCCCAAGTCTCAAAGAAATTTATTGAGTTTTAAGGATATTCGCCGAAATGGATATCATATTTAGACAACAAGTGAAGGAGAAATTGAGTACCTTCACATTACGAGTATAATCTTGGGTAATAAAATTGTATTAGAAAAATTACCGGCCTTTTCCTCCGATTTGTACTACACAAGAATTAAAACAATTGAAACAAATGTGGTCATTAACCAAAAGCTTACAAATCACAGTAACTTTGTTGTTTGGCATGACCGGTTAGGCCATCCCGGATCGATAATGATGCGAAGAATAGTTGAGAATTCATGTGGACATCCATTGAAGAGCCAGCAGATTCTTCAATCGAAAGATTTCCCATGTGCTGCTTGTTCTCAAGGCAAGTTAATTGTTCGACCATCACCAGCTAAGATAGGGATTGAATCCCTTACTTTTCTGGAACGAATACAAGGTATTATATGTGGACCAATACATCCACCATGTGGACCTTTTAGATATTTTATAGTTTTAATTGATGCATCAACTAGGTGGTCACATATATCTTTATTATCAACTCGCAACCTGGCGTTTGCGAGGTTACTTGCTCAATTAATTAGATTATGAGCACATTTTCCAGATTATCCCATCAAGACAATTCTTCTTGACAATGCTGGTGAATTTACTTCCCAAACTTTCAATGATTATTGTATGTCTATTAGGATAAGTATTGAACATCCTGTAGCACATGTTCATACACAAAATGGCCTTGCAAAATCATTTATTAAGCGTCTTCAATTGATTGCAAGGCCATTACTAATGGAATCAAAACTCCCAATTTCTGCTTGGGGTCATGCTATTTTACATGCGGCAGCACTAATTCACATCGGGCCAACAAGTTATCATAAGTCCTCCCCTTTACAA
This sequence comes from Heritiera littoralis, assembly GCA_031772115.1. Taxonomy (NCBI): domain Eukaryota; kingdom Viridiplantae; phylum Streptophyta; class Magnoliopsida; order Malvales; family Malvaceae; genus Heritiera; species Heritiera littoralis. Next base: position 944,692 of record JAPDPK010000137.1, on the reverse strand, counting down.
TTGGTTTTTGGTCAGGAACCAAATATTTCCCATCTAAGAATTTTCAGATGTGCTGTATATGTTCCAATTCCTCCACCACAAAGCACTAAGATGGGTCCTCAAAGGAGGTTGGGAATATATGTTGGATATGAATCCCCATCTATAATTAAATATTTAGAACCATCAACAGGGGATTTATTTACAGCTAGATTTGCTGATTGTCATTTTGATGAATCAGTCTTCCCAACCTTAAGGGGAGAAAATAGGCAGCTGGAAAAAGAGATAAGTTGGAATGAATTATCATTTTCTCATCTTGATCCTCGTACAAAACAATACGAACTAGAAGTTCAAAAGATAATTCATTTACAAAGTTTAGCAAATCAATTGCCAGACGCATTTACTGACCCAAAGAGAGTGACAAAGTCACATATACCAGCTATTAATGCTCCAATTAAAATTGATGTCCCAGAAGGACAACCTTTTGTTGCCAATGAATCTAAAGAACGCCTGAAGCGTGGTAGACCAGTTGGTTCCAAAGATAAGAATCCTCGAAAAAGAAAGGGAGCAAAGATTCAAGATGGCCAGGTCGAGGAAATTGTAACTCCAGAAGAGTTTACAGAAGAGCCCTTAGACATGACTAAAATTACAATTCCAAAAGAAAGTCAGGTACCTGAAATTACTAAAAATGAAGAGATCTCGATAAATTATGTCATGTCAAGAAAAATATGGAATCGAAACAAAATCGACGTCGATGATGTTTTTGTATACAATGTAGCGCTAGATGTTATGGATGATGACGAGGATCTTGAACCAAAGTCTATTGAAGAATGTAAGCATAGACATGATTGGCCAAAATGGAAAGACGCAATTGAGGCAGAATTGAAATCTCTTGAAAAGAGAAATGTTTTTGGACTAGTAGTCCGTACACCTAATGGTGTAAAACCAATGGGTTATAAATGGGTCTTTGTGCAAAAACGAAATGAAAAAGGTGAAATTGTGAGACATAAAACACGTCTAGTTGCACAAGGTTTTTCGCAAAGACCTGGTATTGATTATGAAGAGACATACTCCCATGTGGTGGATGTGACTACTTTTCGATTTCTAATTAGTCTGGCAATAAAAGAGGGACTTGATTTGCGTCTAATGGATGTCGTTACAGCCTATTTGTATGGCCCACTTGATAATGACATTTATATGAAACTTCCAGAAGGATTTAAACTGCCAGAAGAATGTTATTCTAGTTTCCGAGAACATTACTCAATCAAATTAAACAGATCTCTATATGGATTAAAACAATCTGGTCGCATGTGGTATAACCGCATTAGTGAATATTTGTTAAATGAGGGATATAAGAATGATCCCGTTTGCCCATGCATTTTTATAAAGAGATCTAGATTTGAGTTTGTTATCGTTGCGGTATATGTTGATGATCTGAATATCATTGGAACTCCTGAAAAGATTTCAAAGGCAGTAGAGTACTTGAAGAGAGAATTTGAGATAAAAGATCTTGGAAAGACAAAATTTTGTCTTGGGTTACATATAGAACATTTAAAGGACGGGATTCTTGTGCATCAAACAACTTATATAGAAAAGGTGCTAAAACGATTTTATGTGGACAAAGCACATCCGTTGAGCACCCCAATGGTTGTAAGGTCACTTGATGTAAATAAAGAGCCGTTTTGACCTAGGGAAAATGATGAGGGGATTCTTGGTCCTGAAGTACCATACTTGAGTGCAATTGGAGCACTAATGTATCTCGCTAGTCATACACGACCTGATATATCATTCTTTGTTAACTTATTAGCTAGATATAGCTCTTGTCCATCCCGAAGGCATTGGAATGGGATTAAACATGTACTTCGTTACCTACAAGGTACAAAGGATATGGGTTTGTATTTTCCTAACCTACCCAAAACAGATTTGATTGGTTTTGCAGATACAGGGTACCTATCTGATCCTCATAATACTCAATCAAAAACTGGATATGTATTCACATGTGGTGGCACCGCCATTTCATGGTGTTCCATGAAACAAACTATGGTAGCCACATCTTCTAATCATGCTAAAATTTTGGCAATACATGAGGTTAGTCGTGAATGTGTATGGTTAAGGTCTGTAATTCAGCACATACGAGGAGCTTGTGGTTTATCTTCAAGAAAAGAGGCACCAGCGGTCTTACATGAGGATAATGCAGCATGCATCGCCCAACTGAAGGAAGGATATATCAAAGGTGATAGAACAAAACACATTTCACCGAAGTTCTTTTTCACTCATGACCTTCAGAAGAATGGTGATATAAATGTTCAACAAATCCGTTCAAGTGAAAATTTGGCAAATTTATTAACAAAGGCGCTTCCTACCACTACATTTGAGAAGTTAGTCCACAATGTTGGATTGCGTCGACTCAGAGATCTCAAATGGTATAATCATGAGGGAGAGTAAATACACGCTGTACTCTTTTTTCCTTAACCATGGTTTTGTCCCACTGGGTTTTCCTGACAAGGTTTTTAATGAGGCAGCATCTCATGTGTATTTTGAAGAATAATGTACTTTTTTCCTTCACTAGGTTTTTGTCCCATAGGGTTTTTCCTAGTAAGGTTTTAATGAGGCATATTCTTTAGTAATGGACATCCAAGGGGGAGTGTTGTGAATAGTCATAAATATGGATATCCATTCATCCCTCATACTCTTCATAACTTCCCCTTCATTAAGTTTGTAACTATCCCTTCATTAAGTTTGTAACTTTCCCTTAATTAAGTTTGTAACTATTCATCTTCCCTCTTTATTCATATATTTGTAAAACCTATAAATAGAGGCTCACCATCCATGTATTGAGCACACACTTGAAGAATAAGAGAAAATCTCACTTCTTGCTCTTTCTCCTTGTGTTCTTTCTATAATTTTATAATAGCCAAATAATAATAACAACAACAATAATACTATTTGTTGGGATGGGCTGCTCCAAGTTGAAAATCTATCACCCAAATTAAAAGCCCATTAACTCCCATCACAACATCTTCCGACAGCTCATAATTTATCCTCAAAAGCAGGGACCATTTTGGAAACTTAGAAATTAATTCAGCCTCCTCAGTTTTCACTAGTCTGACCGCCATGGCTGGCAAGAAAGCTTTAGCTCGTTGAAAATTAAATGGTAGTATTTCACGATTCCTCCTCTCTTTATCACTGAAATTTTAGCAAAGGGAATCAAGATCAAGGTTATCATCCATGTTATCGTACGCGTTATTTCTCGTTGCACTGAGTGGACTCGCAATTCACTCCGAGTCTGCTCAACAAGCATTCAAGAGAGATCCCGGTCACCTTTACTGGCACCATAGCGCCTTCCTCGACGTCCGCGACAGCGTCCGATCCGATGTTCGCCGCACCCTCCACACGCGTGCTGAGGTACCTGATTCTCGCTCAAAAAATCTTAGTAATCACTAAGAAATTAGTGTAACTCCATTTTAGAACGTTGAAGTTACGAAAATTAGGACTCGAAATGACTGTTAATCTCTGCTAAAATGTAATTCAAAATTCCAATTACTTTCTAGAAATCTATAGATACTTGAAGAGTTAGCGCCTGTTACGTTTGTTTTACTTATCTCTGGTTATGATTAGAATAGTTTCTCTTGCGCAGGTTCCCTTTCAGGTTCCACTCGAAGTGAATGTGGTGCTAGTTGGTCTCAATGGAGATGGTGGCTATCGATACACAGTTGATGCACCGAAATTGGAGCAGTTTCTGAGAATGAGCTTTCCCTCCCATAGACCTTCATGTCTCGAGACCGGGGAGCCCCTCGATATAGAACATCATGTCGTTTATAACGCGTTTCCTGTAAGCCTTTTCATTCCTTATTGCTCCTTAATAATTACTATTGGTTTAAGCTTCAGCTAGATATCCAAACTGAGTTGCTAATGTTGTTCTTCACGTATGTTGTGTACTCTAGGCAGGACAGCCAGAATTGATTGCACTTGAGAAGGCACTGAAGGAGGCCATGATTCCTGCTGGTTCTGCAAGAGAGGTTTACTATATTGCTTCATAATTTACTATTACTCTTGGTTATGGAAAGAAAAATTAAGTATATTGAATCTTTTAGAAATGAAGTTCTAAATTTCTTTATTTACATCTTAGACTGATTTTGGGAGAGAGGTGCCCTTATTTGAGGTGGATGCAACAGCTGTGGAGCCAATATTCCAAAAGCTATACTCATATATATTTGACATGGATATTGGGGTATATTCTGCTAAAGAGATGGATAGACCTGTACCAACTGCTATATTTATTGTTAACTTCGACAAGGTATAGTCTAACTATAATTTTCAAATTTCAAATTCAATGCTGTATCTGTATGAAAGTTCACTGATTAAGATATCACTTTTGGTCCATCTCACATGTCTAGAAAAGCTTAAACAAATTCTAGAAACCCTTGTGATTATTTCTAGTGATTTAGCTTTTTGTTTCATGGCTGATTTGTTTGAATTTTTCCTTTATGATGCAATGGTGAATGATTCTGCCGCTTTATTAGGTTAGAATGGACCCAAGGAATAAGGAGGTTAATCTTGATAGTTTGATGTATAGCAAACTTAAACCACTGACTGATGAAGATATGAAAAAACAAGAGGGAGACTACATTTATCGATATCGATACAATGGAGGAGGAGCAACTCAAGTTTGGCTGGGCTCTGGAAGGTCTGTTTTTAATTGCATTACTTTGTCAAAAGAAGTTTAACTTTTTGAGTTTCTGATATATGGACTTATGAGTAAGAAATGCTAGGTAAGAAATATGAAGATGATTTTTGATAGCATAAAATTTGACTTCTCAATCAACTATTGTGTAACCTCTCTTTTTTTTTTTAATCTTTTATTGATGATCTCTTTCTCTGGGTTTCATTTCTTCCTCTGCTGTTCAGATTTGTTGTGATTGACCTCTCTGCTGGCCCTTGCACTTATGGAAAGATTGAAACTGAAGAAGGAAGTGTCAGTCCTAGAACATTGCCACGAATAAGGAGTATGTTATTTCCAAGGGGTCTGGCTTCTGTCAGTGATCATGCTACCCATGATAATTTCATGGGACATCTTGCTGCTTTAGTAGCAACCACAGTTGAGCATCTTATAGCTCCAGATGTTAGGTAATTATATTCGATGTTCATTCTTAAATTATTAAAGATGGAAGCATAGCTTGTGTATGATTGATGAATCATGCAATTCAAGTTCTGTTCTTTACAAGCATTCTTATTTACTGGGATTAGTGCCTACTCTGTAGCCTTCTTATTTGTTTGTCCCTGGTGAACTCAGGTTTGAAACTGTTGATCTGACCACAAGGTTGCTTATTCCTATTATTGTCCTCCAAAACCATAATCGGTATAATATTATGGAAAAAGGTCATAATTACAGCATAGATATTAAGACAATTGAAGAAGAGGTAAGTTACTTATCTAGAATGGCATCTTCATATCAGCTTATGCTTGTAATGTTTGGTTTTAGCCCTTTATTCTTGTCTCATTGTCTGGAATAATATCTACATAAATTTTAGTGGATTTTACCGTGGTGATAACTGATACCCTGACTAACTACTGTGTTCCATCATACTTCAGTTCTCAGAGGCTACTTTAAAACCTTCTGATTAAAAGCAAAGAACAATCATTCTAAATATAACTCTGCATTATATGTTCATTGGATCAAACTTTCTTACATTTGCATTGAGTACAATCAGATCTAGAATTGCCTGGGTTGATTTTTCTAGCTCTGTGGAAGGCACTATATTTATTTTTACATGATGCTCAAGAGCTAAGTTAATGAGTTTCACATGCGGGTATTTGGTTTTCTTCAGGTGAAGAAATTGGTTCATGATGACCAAGAAGTAGTGATTATTGGGGGGTCACATGCATTGCACCATCATGAGAAGTTGGCTATTGCTGTATCAAAAGCTATGCGGGGCCATTCCTTGCAAGAGACAAAGAAGGATGGACGCTTCCATGTTCATACCAAGACATATCTTGATGGTGCCATTCTTAAAGAAGTGGGTTTTCCTCTTTTTCGCCAGTCTTTAGCCCATATACATTCTAAGAGTATTACTTTCATTATGTTACATATTATCAATGTCTTCTTGTTATTACTGTGTTTTGAAGTAAGTTTTCTAAGGAGAATGATGGATGGTTATATATAGTTAATTTGCTTTTTGTTGGCAATGCTCACTCATTGTTATCATTGTGTCTTGAAGCTTCCATAGGATACTGATCGACGGTTATATTTATTTTGTGTGCTTTTTATTGGCTTATCACAGGAGATGGAGCGGTCTGCAGATGTGCTTGCTGCAGGTTTGCTTGAAATGGCAGATCCATCTCTTTCAAATAAGTTTTTCATTCGCCAGGTCAGTTTATATTCACTTATTCTTTTACTTGTTTGAACAAACTATAAATTTGCTGTATGACTAATGGTTTTGCAAGTTAAACTTTTCTCTTTCATGGTTCTGAGATTAAACCCTCTTTTCACTCATGCTTCTCTCCCTATCTTTGTCTTCCCTCTGTTGCCATAACATGAATTTTACATTCAGCAGCACTGGATGGATGAATCCGAGGGTTCAACTGATTCACTTCTGAAGCATAAACCTCTATGGGTTACTTACAACTCAAAAAGTGGCAAGGATAAGAAAAAGAAAAAACAGAAGAAAATGGGGGATCTGCACCCAACTTACGGAACTAGAGTTATTCCTGTGTGAGTAGACGAACTCATCTAGCATTTGTAAATTGTAATTATGCCCAAGTTGTCTGATAAGATATTTCAATAGAAGAATCTTGTATCATTAGGTTTTCTTTATCCTTCATGATGATCTTCTATTTTGTAGTTATTGCTCTGTTTATTGGGTTAAAATGGTGTTTGCTGTTTCCATGTGAGATTGAAAAGTTGAGCATCAAGAAATTGTGGCCTTGTGGCTATCAGTGATGTTTTTAATTGCAATTTATTCATGGTTTAATTGAACTGCTAAACCGTTTTATAATACTGGTTTAACCACCAAATTGGTTTTATGATCCTTTTCAAGAAACATTGGAGAACCTCCAGTTTGCATGGGTAGTACTTTTTTGGAGGTTCATATATATATATATATATATATATATATATATATATATATATATATATATATATATATATATATATATATATATATATATATATATATATGCAAATTTTTATGCTCTTCACAAAATTAGAACATCCGTTGCTAAACCACTTTTTCTGATCTTTTATTTTCATATTATTAACATATTAGCATTATATAAATTTATGATAAACAACTGTACAAAAAGTTTTTAGTATGTATCTGAATCAACTCTTTGCATTTGTGTTATAATATTCTGGATAACATGTACCCAAAAAATAATATTCGGGATCATTCGGTAGATAGTATAATGGATATAAGAGAACTATTCTTAAGACAAATCAGTTATTTTTCTGCAGCTTTGTGCTATCATTGGCTGATGTGGATCCACAACTTATGATGGAGGATGAAAGCCTTGTTTGGACCAGCAATGACGTTGTCATAGTACTTGAGCACCAAAGTCAAAAAATACCTCTGAGGTGAGCGGAGCTTTTTCATCATTCCTTTAAAATCATTGCTGTATAATTTTGAATTTGAGCCGTATTATATATTTGACTTTGCTAGACTGAGGAGCTTTCTAATGCCTCTGTTTTCCATTCTTTCCTTGTGCCTTGCCATGGCCTGTTGGCCAGTTATGTTTCTGAAACTGAGAGAAGGCATGCTATTCCGTCACAGGCACAGCGCCACATTTTAGCGGGGCTTGCTTCTGTTGTGGGTGGGTTGAGTGCACCATATGAAAAGGCTTCTCATATACATGAAAGGCCTGTTGTGAATTGGCTCTGGGCTGCTGGTTGTCACCCGTTTGGACCATTCTCAAATACATCTCAAATCAGTCAAATGCTTGAGGATGTTGCACGGGTAAGCTAACTTCATCGTTTTAAAGTTCTTTGTATCACATATGAGACAACTATTGCACTTTTCAACTTGATGTGTATTTGGTTGAAGCAACATTTCATATTCTTGATTAGGATTACTAGTTAATAGGTATCCATAAGTTCTCAAGTAGACTATAATGGACACTGGCATCTGAAATACGATACATCTTGTTGGCAGAGAAACACGATTTATGCACGTGTAGATTCTGCTCTCAGAACCATTCGTGATACATCGGAGGTAATGCTATCTTCGTCCAGCCATTCATTCTTTGCGTAATGTGGCAATTTATAGTTGATATTTATCAAGTCTTTCCTATTTTCTTCAGGCTGTTCAATCTTTTGCTGCTGAATATTTAAAGACACCACTTGGTGAGCCGGTGAAGGGAAAGAAGAACAAGTCAACTACTGAGCTATGGCTGGAGAAGTTTTACAAGAAAACAACAAACCTGCCTGAACCTTTCCCACATGAATTAGTTGAGCGAATAGAAAAATACTTGGATGTAAGTTACAACTAATCTAGCTAACCAATCGAATTATTTAACTTTGTGGTTTTTGATTTTTTTCACTTCTTTCCTTGATTAAAACAGAACCTTGAGGAGCAACTTGTTGATCTTTCCTCTTTGTTATATGACCACCGACTGCAAGATGCACATTTGAATAGTTCCGACATCCTTCAAAGCACCAAGTTTACTCAGCAGTAAGTGAGCCTGCAGTATGGCATCGTTAACTAAGAGTGTTTTTTTTTTCCTTCTTTCTAATTTGGTGTTTCACATAGCAAGTAACAGTTCGAGTACATATTTATCATTCTGTTCCGAATCCTTTATCATGCAGGTATGTTGACAATGTTTTGGCCGGTGAGAGGGAGAGAATGAGATGCTGCAACATCGAATTCAAATATCCAGTGCATTCTTCTCAAACTTTCGTCTACGGAGGAATTCTTCTTGCCGGCTTCTTGGTATATTTCATTGTCATTTTCTTCTCATCACCCCCTGGCCACTGATAACAAGCCAGAAGATTGCCTGGAAATCCCATGACATTTGAAGGTTAGCTTACTCTCATCTTTAGGAAACACATCCTAGCAGATAAATTTCAGTGGGAAAAGAAAAGAAAAGAAAGGAAAGAAAGAAGAAAGTTTTGTATTTAGTGTTTTTTTTTTTAGTCGAAATCTCCTAATATCCAAAGGCTATTTTAGACCCCAACTAATCCGGTATTTAGTGTTTCTTTGCTTTGCTGCTATTACCACCATAGTATAACAAATAGCTGAATCTTTGTTAAAGCCTCTGTTTCTTTGGTTACCGTAAATCACAATCGATCCACCAGCAATTATGGTGTGGTCATCCACCATGGTGGCGACACTGAAGGTAAGAGCATGACAGTTGAAATGAGATAGCTATTTAATGAATTTACTAATTTAGGTATTTTGATTAAAAGCTTACAGTAGTGAAGCCAATTACGCTTTGTCATTGGTGAAGGACAGGTTTAATTATGGACATAATGATCCAAAGTTGGTGGCTATTTGGGCTTTTTGTGAAACTTTCAAGTAATCATACAGTTTGAAGTAGATCTGACTATTTTAAGCTATCTAGCGATTCAATATAAAAACGATATAAATAAAAAATACAAAAATATAAATTAAAATTTGATAAAAATTATATATGAATATGATTAAAATTTATAAAATTGTTTTTCGCATATAGTTAAGAATTATGGCATGAAATTTTATGTATTTTACATGATACGAATGTGTATATAATGAATTGTCGAGAGAAAAATTAATATTTAATAATCTAAAATCGTATCTAACAATTTAGGTATTTATGTTACGGCTTGTCTCTTTTGTGTGTATTAAATAAACAAAATTTATTGTGTTACAAGCCCTATTAACAAGTCGAATGCAGTAATTTTTATCAATTTCAATCAAATGCATATATGCTTTGTCCATATTTTATTAATCAAAGTTGTTTTTTCTTAGAATGTCTAAAAATTAGTTTTACATAAAAGTTAAAACCATTAAAACCGTGGATTTCAGCCTAACAACTCTCGAAAAATTTGCCTAACGTGCCGAGTGGCGCGGAGAACATGAATATCGTCCCGTTCACCAAAATTATGCCAATTCCATAAAATTAAAACAAAAACTGATGCTGAAGTAATGCCTGAACTGACCGAAGGTATTGGTTTGGCACCAAAGGCTTCAAACTTCAAAGGGAATACTCTTTCGTTTCAGAAATCAGTGCTTTCGAAGCATTTATCGATCAAGTTCAAGTGACCGCGTGTCCCCTGCTAAGCTTATCACCAGAATTATTTCTTTCACTCTAAGCTAATGTCACTTGACATTTGTGTCAACAAATTCATATTTAACTCAATTATTATTGGGCTTGAAGTTTTGAATTATTAAATAAATCGAAAAGGATGATTCCCCCATTCAATTTATAATTTATAAAACCAATCTAATCAAACTAATCAAATTCTAATTTTTAAGATATTTTTATTATTTTTATTATTAAACTATAACTTTACTTCAATATATTCATATAATGTTTATATAAAATTTTAAAGAAAATTAAAATTCAAACACGAATGAATAAACGAATAATCAAACATGAGATCGGATATCAAAATCAAAAACATGTTTTTATTTAATACGAGATATTAATTAAGTTGGAATAGCTTGATGTTTATCTTAAATCGTATTTGAGTTCAAAATAATAAAATTCAATCTAATTCAAATAGAATCTTGAACTCAAGTCAAATTCCAAAGTAGCGTAACAAATGATAGGATTGAAAAAGCTGAAGTATCAGACAAGCTTTCTAGGCTGCAATGTCCATCAAATTAAGCAGTTTCATTGAACTGCTCAGAGCCCAGTGCATATTTCATCATCTACATAAAGCATACACCAAGATTTATAAAATCAAACAAATCCAAACCAAAATCTTCTTGTTTTCTAAAAAAAAATGTATCTTAAGAAGGGTCCTCAGTGATTTTGCTTATGGTTGTCATCAAACAAAACAAAATGATCAGGTCTCAAAGATTCCATGCCATCATTGGAGCCCTTAATGTTTGCCTCAAAATTGAAGTGAAAAGCTTAAAACAGAAGAGTTTCCAAAAGAATTTGGCAGGATGTTATTCACTGCGCCTGGTAACACAGAACAAAGGCGAAGTGACTCAACTTGCCTGCAAAAACTCTATGCCTCTTTCATAAAAATCGATGGCTAAAATACCCTGAAACTATGATTATCAGATTGCAGGGAACCCATCAAGAGGCAGCTTCTGTAATTCAACTTTCACAGAAATTTTTAAGAGAACAGGCTTAAAAATAAAGAGACCGAAAACTTTGGTAATTCTCATAGAAAGAAGAATGGCGGAGAACAATATATAATGGGCAACTGAAATTAGGGTTTTTGAAGGTGAAGATGTGAGTGACTTGAGTTACCCAAAAACTCCTCCAACTTCCCCGTAGTGGTTGTATCACCATTTACCCAAACCAATAGCACTTTTGAAGGCTCAGCCCAATGAGTTATGCACCATATGGAGGAAAAGAAATGGCCCAAACTTCAATTTTCAAGCCCTATTGTTCTGACCCATTTCTATTGTTTTTCTAAAGTTTTAATTTTGAAGGTATGTTCCATGCTCCATTTGGCATCATTTTTTTTTTATGGAAAATTATGTTATTCGTCTTACGTGGAGTTAAGAAGATGATATATATTTTTTAATAAATATTTTTAAAAAAATTAATTTCAATTTGTTTGGTATAATGAAGATCTCTAACCTAAGAAAATAAAAATACAGATAATGACTCTTGAATCTAAAACTTACCGAACTCTCACACTTTGGAAGTAGTGATACAATCATCGAAATAAATACTTAAAGTCGAAATTCAACTCTTTGAATGAAAGAATATTTGCACAAATCATTGAGTGTATACTCAAATATGATAATCAAATGCCTTTAAATATTTTTTTAACATAATGTAAATTATTACTAATTAAAATAATTTTGAAATTGTGTTATTATAAGTGTAATCATATATTTCAGTTTAATAAGGAACAAGAACCAAGGCAAATATTATGTTGCATTCTCAATAGGAATCTTCTTTTCAAAAAATGAGTAGAGTGAAGAAAAAGTTAAATGGATTTAAGAATCAGATGCCCTATGTTTCTACTTGGGTCATGAATTTTCCAATTGAGAGGAATAATGGAGAACCAAATTTGTTTGTAGCTTCGAAAATAAGACAACAAAAAGTAATATGAAATGTTTACTCTAAATCAACCTATATTATTTTGATTCAAATCATGTTATAGTCATATTATTAAAAGATACCAATCATTAATCATCAAAATTGTTAATGAATTTATTAAAATAAATATTTACCATTTAACTATCATGTGTAATACGTAATAAATAATTAATTTTTTTAATAATACGATTACTTGATATAATTTGAATAAAAACAAAATAAATGCCAATACAAAATAATATATTCATATAATTTTTTTCAAATTATACTAGTCGATGACCACAAAAAGCTGGGAAGACTTTTATTGTTAGCTAAAAGCCACAATAAGCCATTGCATTGTTAATATTATCACTTTGGTGGAATCCAATACCCCATTACCAAGCAGATTCCGAAGAAGATTCCCATGAGAATTCCTAAGTCGTCAAGTCATTTTCTGCAGGGAATTGTAACAAGTTTGACAGCTTGGTTGCCAAGAAAGAAATCCCCCTGTCATCCTTCTCTTTTCTTTCGACTCCCCAAAGTACTTGTAACCAATAGATTTTGTTTTCCATAGAATTGAGAAGTCATAGAAAAGAAGAGGTTTGGTAAGCAAAGGATATTAATCATTAAACTAAACTTAACTAATTAAGATAACTAAGGTACAAGTCATTGATCGATAATAATTTCTTTTTTCCTGAAACCGATCCTCAATTTAAAAAATCGGTCTATTTAGGATTTATTTAAATTTATTTGTAACTTATTGGTTAAAGCAAATTAAACATAACTTTTGAATGAATAATTCAAAATTTGATAGTTTATTTTATTGTACGTCACTAACCAAAAAAATAATCTAACCATTAACCTTTATTAATTAATATCCATATGTTTGCACAAGTTCGTATATAAATATAAAATAAAACCTATTAACTTCCTTGGTAGCCAAGCTTTCAACAAGTTGACTTTAACTTGAAGAATTGTTCAATCCATTTCTTCCTTTTTTTTTCCCTTGGCTATCATTCTATCAATTACAGTCTCGAAAGGAAATTTTCATCCCTATTATGGTTAACAAACAAACAAGTTAATTATATAAAAAAATCATAAATTCCTTTTCCACATTTTTTTATTAAGAAACTACTAATAGATAGAAAAAAAAAATTCTTAATCAATCAAACTTTGATTTTTATTGAAAACATATTAAGAATATAATTTTAAATGTATTACATATAAATCTTTAAAATCGTATGATGAAAATATTAAATCAAAATAAATTCGAAAGCATGAATCTTTAAAAAAAAAAAAGCAATTCTGTAATTTTTGTTAAAAAGTCTGGAATCTTCTTAGACTCTTCTGCTTGCATTTGCACCTCAAATGACAATAATCCCACGTGAGCTCTGACCATTCCACTGGTTCCAAAAAAAAAAAAAAAAAAAACTAAATCAAAACAAAAAGTAACCAATTTTCGACCGACTGTTCATCTACACATGACGTCACTACATACGTATGATCGAAGAACAACACCCAACGTGGCCACCTCCAGTTTTATGGGGTTCCACTCTCACCGCTCTCTATTTATAATCCAACCGCTCCCTAAACCTTTCTCTCAAGCCATAGCCAAAGTTTGTACGTGTTTCAGTTTCGGTTGAATTCGACTTTTGCTTGCTCCGAATTCCAAACAAAGCGAAGCTGTCGGCCGGAAATTAAAGGAAAAAGACCATGTGTCCGTCGGAGAGAAACTTAACTCGTCCGGTGAAGAACTGCTCAGGGTCGGATTTCAGGTCGGCATTTGAGGTTCTCGACGCGGATCGTGACGGGAAGATTAGTAGAGAAGATTTGAAGAGATTTTACTCTGGATTTTCAAATGGTAATACTGGTTTCGACGATGACGAAATGATTGGGACGATGATTTTTGTGGCGGATTCGAACAAGGATGGGTTCGTGGAGTACGAGGAGTTCGAGCGTGTTGTAGGAGGCTCGAAGAAGAAGGCTTCGGGTTTTGGGGTGATTATGGAAGATGTTTTCAAGGTAATGGACAAGGACGGAGATGGCAGATTGAGCCATGAGGATTTGAAGTGTTATATGAAATGGGCTGGGTTTTCTGCTTCCGATGAAGATATCAAGGCTATGATCAGATTGGGCGATGGTGATGAAAAAGAAGGTGTTTCTTTCGATGGTTTACTTAAGATTTTGGCTGTTGATCTTGCTTAATCTTGAGTCTTTTTTAACACTATTATTTTGTGTTTTGATTGAAGTTATGGATCAAATCAATATAGTTGTTGAAAAAACTATGGAATTTCCTTGCTTATCTCTCTTTTGCATCAACAACAAAATCGTCTATCTGTTTTGTCATGTGTTTGTTGGTTTTGGCAGAAGAGTTGCCAATGAGAAGAGTAAGAATAAAAGAATAGTAAGTGTATCAGAGCAAGATTAATTATTATGATCGTAGTAATTAATTAATTAATTGGGCGAAAAAAGTGATGCATTTTAGAAGCATTTTGTAACTACCATTTACGAGTGTAATTGTAGTTAAACCCCACATAAAAGATTTAATATGAATATCATGTTCGAATTCAATTTAAAAATTCAAAATTTAAAATTCAATTTAAATTTAATCAACTTCAATCAAATTTAATTTTTAAAACTTCAAACTAAATTTGACAAAATAACTAAATCATTTATACTTAACTTGATAGATTCAAACTTAAATAAATAAATTTATCTTTTTTTTTTAATAATGAAAGATAAGAATAAAATTGTTTGGATATAAATTCAAACCTTAAAACATATCATAATTCTTTAACCATTCAATCAAAAAATTATTAATAAATTTTTAATTATATATTACAAATACAAAATGATAAATTAATAATTAAATATAAATAATATATATTAGACAAAGTTTGATTAAACTCATAAACTTCTTGAATCAAGTATAAGAACTCATTAACTTACTTGACTTGTTACTTGAATAATTTAAACTCGATATAAAAATACATGAATCAAATTCAAACAATCATTAAATCAAACATGACTAATTCACCAATAATTTAGTTTGATTGCATCCCCAATTTCTTTAATTGAATCACAATTTAGTCAATTTGTTTAAGTAAAAAGATAGTACTAATTACCAATTTAAACAAATCTTTTCTATCCCAATTCGTCCATATCCGATTAAAAGCAAAATTTAAACTTATCTTATTTAGCAATATATGTATATATACGAGAAAGATCCACTTATATAAACTTAAAATTAATTTAATTTTGCATTCTTTCAAATTATTATATAATTTATATTTTTTTATGCATAACAAATACGAATAAATTATTAAATCTAACTATTCAAGTGCAAACCTCTGGCCCTGTGGCCCATTCATGTAGATGCTAGACAGTTTAATGTGCTAGCAATCGCTAAGCAGAGAACTATCTAGTATATCATCTTGGGACTTGCCATCCGGCCAGAATATATCTAGAGGCTAGAACTACCTGGACTTCAAGTCCACAAGGACAAATGGACAATGGACTAGGAGATTCCACCATAATCACGATAGTAATGTACTGTAGAAGCCAGACAATTATCTAAATGGATGGAAACAGGGAAGCAAAATGTCTTAACAGGTACATAAACTTCAAAGATTTCTGATCTGCATATTCCAAGTTTCAACCACCAAGTACCCAGGAATCTAGTATTTCAGGATGCAGAACAAATTTCTATTTATAGTATTGCAAAAGCCAGATAATACGTGCCTGGTGAGAACAGCAGCTTGATTTTAATACCATCTTACATTGCTGCTATTGCTTGCTCCACAGACACCTCAGACCAAACTGATATTTCCACTCACCAGTTCCTCTTGAAATGGCCTGTAACGCAAAATGCATAGATCTCCCGGTACCATTTGAAAGTGATCATCCCTGCTAGATGAATGAATACTGTTTGTTAGTAACCCAAAAGAAATGGTTTTACTAATTCTAAGAGCAGATGCTACAAACAAGTGATAGTAGCAAATTGCCTGCCGTCAAAGCCAGCAGATTGCCTGCTGCCATCAAGGAACAAGGGTCTTGTAGCTCTCTCGCATTTGGCAACAACAAACATATCTAATTGTGGCTCTGGAACTGAAAATCATAGACATAAACCAATCATCAATAAGTAAACCACGAAATTGCAGTCAACGAGTGGTCTCTAAGGGTATCAAATGGCCTATAAGTTCCAAATACTTGAATCTAATCACTTAAGGAAAAACAAAAGCTTAGACATTGAACTGGCAATCATAGGACTACAACCTATAAACATAAAAAAGAGCAAGTTGCAATGTAAAGGACGTAAACAGAATACAGCTTATATATCGATCACTTTCTGGCACAACCACCTTGTATGCTTTCCTGAAAATGTAGTTCCAACCACATGCTATTATCTTAAAAGCACATATGCACATGCACAGAAAAGTGTTGTATTAAAATTGAAGTGTAAAAGTTGGAGAAAAGTACTATTAGAATTACCCATGTCATCCTCCTCACTTATAACCGATTGCTTAAATACAAAGTGATAATTATCGGGCAATTTTGACAGAACAGTTTCTTCAAGATGTTTCCGAATATCTCCAATACAACTGCAATTATGAAATCAAAATTTAAAGATAACTTTGGGATACCTTAAGGAGCTCAATTATCTCAAGGATTTGGTGGTTTAAACAAAGTTTGCCAAATAAACTTAATATATAAAACATGAATTTCTGAATGCCTTTACCTTTCAGTGAACTTTTCCTCTTCTACAGAGAGACGGTTGCGATAAGTATCCGTTTTTGAGATATAAAACATGAATTTCTCAATCTGCATTAATAATATTACACAGAAAATCAATGAGAAAATATAATATATTCCAGGATGCATTCCATACAGAAAATTAGGAAATTGGCAGAACAAGAATGATTCAATTGATCTTCCCCTCGGAACAACACATTCTAAAGAGACAAACAAAAGAAAACAGATCAGCAAATACACAGAGTTAGAAGGCCACCTTCTGAAGCCGGACCCGAAGATATGATCTCAGCAAAAACTGAGCCCTGTCCAGATCCATCTGATAGAGTGATATAATGAGAGGATCATGACCACTTTCCTCAAATTCATCGACCGTTTCTTCCTGCAAATTTTGCACCAATTCAGTCCCAGAAAAGATATATTAACAAACTAGTAGTGAGGATCAATGATCATTAACAGATTCTTAGAAGAACTCTCGTTTACAAAACAGGAATTCCAACTTGTAATATTTTTCATTTGTCATCTGAATTCAAATTCCTAAGAACACTTGGGCACTAAATTACCATAAGCTTTCAAAAGCTTAAATTGCATATCTAGAGTTAAAATTCCCATCTCTGCATTAACTACTATAATTAATCATAATAAACAGGTTATGATTGGATAATTTTCAATTTAACCTTAAAGCCAGTTCATACAACTTTTTAATCAAGATTAACTTCTCTGTGAAGTTTAAAGAATTTGGACTTCAATATTTAAAAAAAAAAATCAATTCCAAATCAAAAACTTTTTGACATGTCAGTTAATAGTGCAAAGAGAAGCAAACAATTAAACGTATATCCAAATGGAAGCTTAAAACTGAGAGTAATTACAGTTTTAATCTGTTTTTACAAGATTTTCTCGGGAAACAAACAGAGAGTGAGGTTATGAGATTGAGGAATAATACCATCAACTGGATCTGCTCTTTAGCTCTCTTAACTAAATCCTTCTCGAAAGGAAGGATCTCAGGAGCCGCTTTCTCGTTACGCCACGCTCTCTTCAACAGCTCCACATCGGTCGTCGAAATTAACGTCTCGTAATCATCGATCTGCTCCGTTGACCACTCTCCTGCTCCCGACGCCATCCGATCTCTCTCTCTCTCTATCTCCTCACCTTTCTCTCTCTACGGATCTGAATCAGATCTAAAATGACTACTTAGCGAGGGAAAATTTTGGCGAAGAAATGCAATCAGAATTGGCGCCAAAAGCAAAAGAAAAAGGCAAAGGATCGGGTGTTCCCGAGAGGATACAAATCAGGAGTTTGTGCGTGAATCTAACACCATTGGACGACCTGATTAGAAATAGACGGTTTTGATAGCGTCTGATTCACGCATAAACTGCAGATTTGTCCCATCTTGTACTATTAAAATTTAAGGGAGAAAACAGATTTTGAACTTTGAAAGCGTGATGGGGTTTTGTTCGATGGAGCTGATTTAGGGAGGATTTGCCTTTTATAGAGGCCCGAGGGTGAAGCCACGAGAGGAATCTGTTTCTACAAGCTGCAGTGCTGATTGGGCCACGTATGATTCTTCTATAAAATATTTTTATTTTATTTTATCAAAATATTAGTATTTTTTATAGGAGTTTATTTTTACGCACTCAAATTTAAGAGATTTTCTTCCATATTTTATTTTTAATATATTTAAAAAATTTTATTATTTTCTTCCATATTTTATTTTTAATATATTTTAAAATTTTATTATTTTATTGATTTTATGGATTAGATTTAAATTTTATTGATAATATGTGTTAATTTTTCTTTTTCAATTATATTAGAATAAAGGTTAAAATGAGTGGCTCATATTCAAGATGTTTCTGTAGTTTAAAAATTGTTTATCACTAACCAAATTAAAAAATAACTCACTTTATAAAGTGTAATATGTCGTGCACCTTTTCAGATTAGTTAGCCTTAATTAATTAAGTGTTGCCTTCATGATAATAATTAACATTTTTAAGCAAAAGGGAACAACGATGATAGATAAACCATGGTTTATTCTCTTAACCTTCTAGCTAAAAACTCATTACTAAAATAAATATATTGTGTACATTTTTTTAAAGAGTTAAACATAAGATTAATTAAGTTTAGAGTAATGTCTAGTAGAAAAAAATCAGTAATTTTTTTAAATATTAGAAAAAAATTAATATTTTACACTAAAGTTTTAAGGTATGGGAAATATATAATACAAATGTTAAGATTTGAATTTTAAAATTTAAATTATTTTTAATTTTAAAAATAAAATATAATTATTTAAATTAATACTAAAAAATATCATTTAGCATATAAATAAGCAGTATTTTTTTGTTTTTTTTAGGGGGTTGGGGGGCCTCTTAATTGTACATATCGACCGAATTCCCTTTCGGCAGCCCTACTTGTACAATGAAATTACCCAACCCTTTCTCATGACTTTTGGGCGTAACTTGTGGCTACTGTCAAAGGACAAGACATTTTGTCATTGAAACTTTGAATCAAATAGCAACCCTACTTGTACGCCAAGCCATAAGTTGGTTTTATATATATACAATAGATAAATTCCCACGATAGGTCTGTTTTTATTTTATAATTTTTAAAGTTAATAAAATTAATTATTAGATAAAAGTTGTTGATCATAAAAATATTTATTTATTTTATATTATTTAGTATAAAAAATAAACATATTTACTAAAGATAGAGTTTATATATCAAACAAATGTCCAAAACTAATTTTTCGAGAAATTTGGATTAGCTTGGATTAAAAAAATACACAATACTTAAGTTAAATAGTATGATAAACAGATAATTTATGCTAGAAACAAATAAATTAAGATAATAATACAACAATAATAAAAAGTAAAAGCATCAAAATATATATGGCATAGTGATTCCACTACAAGAAAATTAACTTTCAGCGACGGAAATTTAGCTACAAAATTTTTCCGTCATTGAAAAATGGTATTAGCGACGGATTAGCGATGGAATTTATGCTGAAATTAGCGACGGATTAGCGATTGAAATCTGTCGATAATTAGCGACGGAATATTTTTCGTTGCTAATTTTGGCGGGAGGTACTGTACAATAGCGCCAAATATTACCGACAGAATTAGTGACAAAAATTTTTGTCGCTAAATCCGATATTAGTCATAGGATTTAGCGACGGAATAAAAAAACACGTAAATAGTTTCTAATTTCATATTGAAAATTAGCGACGAAAAAATTCCATCGCTAATTCTGTCATTAAAGCTCATTAGTGACGGAATTAACGACGGAATAAATATGTAAACATATTTTTCTGGCTATTATGTTAAAACTTTCATGAAATTAGCGACGAAATTTTTTCCGTCGCTAATTCCGTCGTTAATTAGATTTACCGACGGAATTAGCGATGGAATTTTTCCGTCGCTAATTTTTATACTTCTTTTTATTTTTTGTGTGAAAAATATTTATAAAATTAGCGACGAAATTGTTTTCGTTGCTAATTTCGACGCTAATGCTCATTAGCGACGGAAAAAAATCCATCGCTAATTTCATAAATGTTTTTTATGTTCTACGTCAAATATGTACATGAAACTAGCGACGGATTTTTTCTATTGCTAATTCCGTCGCTAATTTTTGTACATATTTTTTAGTTGTACGTGAAAAACATTTATGAAATTAACGACGAATTTTTTTCGTCTCTAATGAGCATTAGCAACAGAATTAGCGACGAAAAAAATCCGTCGCTAATTTCATGTACATATTTTTTGTTCTCTACGTCAAATATTTTTCCGTCGCTAATGCTCATTAGTGAAGGAAAAATTCCGTCGCAAAATATTTATATTTATTTTTTTATTTTTATATTAAAATTTTTATGAAATTAGCGACGGAATTTTTTTCTGTTGCTAATTCTATCTCTAAAGCCCATTAGCGACGAAATTTTCATGTGATTAGCGACGAAAAAAATTTCGTCACTAAAACCTCGTGAAGTGTGTTAGATCTATTTAGCGACGGAATTTTTCTGTCGTTAATCCAACGGAAATTCCGTCGCTAATTCTTCTAAATTTGTGATTCCCTCGTGTTTTTTCTCCTTCCCGCCCATAAAACTCATTTTTTTCTCCTCCTCCTCCTTTTTTTCTCCTCCCTCTCCCCTGTGCGTCGCCGGTCACCCTCCCTCCTCTCCTTGCCGCCGGTCCCTCCTCTTACTGTGTAAAAAAAAAAAAAAGAAGCAAAACAGGTTTTTTTACCCAAAATCACAGCCACTACCATTGCCCCCAACAGATCTACTCCACTACTGCTGCCCCAATCGCCCTCCAACCGCTGTTGCCTGCCAGCCGCCCGCCTGCCGCCGGTCCTTCCTCACTGTCGGTCAGCTTATAGCAATGGTATTATATATTTTTTTATTTTTACATTTAAAAATCAACTTTTTATTTGTTTATATTGTTACTTTGTTTTATTTTTGTGTTTATTCTCTTTTTATATATTGTTAGTTTGTTATTTATTTGTTTATATATTATTATTTCTTTGTATATATTATTTAGTTATATATATATGTTTAATTTGTTATGTGTATATATTTGTATTTATTTATTTGTGTATGTATATACTTTGTTGTTGTTTATTTGTTTAATTAGTTACTAATGATTTTAATATTGTTGATATACACACACACACACACACACACACACACACATTTAATAGTATATATTTATTTGTATATATAAGAATATTATTAGGAAATTTGTATTTAAATGTTTATATTTATTTTTGTTAGCTTTTAAATATATAAATTTATTTTTTTAAATTTAATTTGGTTATAATATTTTTAATTATGAAAATTTATTTTTGTTTTAGTGTATCTAATTATATGATATTAATAGATTGATTGAATTAGTGTTATTAATTTTTTTTAATGTGAGATATATACATTGTTATATATATATATTATATTTATATTCTTTCTTTGAATAAATGTATATATTGTTGTATTAATAGTTTTAATATATTTAGTTATTTGTATATATTTTTAATTTGTTGTGTGTATATATTTATTTATTTGTATATATTTATTTGTGTCTTTCAAAGTTAGTTGTCTATATATATTTATTTATTTGTGTATTTATATATACTTTGTTGTTATTTATTTGTTTAATTAGTTACTATTGCTTTTAATGTTGTTGATACACACACACACACACACACACACATATATTTAATAGTATATATTTATTTGTATTTATAATAATATTAGTAGGAAATTTGTATTTAAATGTTTAAAGTTATTTTTGTTAGATTTTAAATATATAAATTTATTTAAGCAAATTTAATTTGGTCATAATATTATTAATTATGAAAATTTATTGTTGTTTTAGTGTATCTAATTATATGATATTAATAGAATGATTGAATTAGTATTATTAATTTTGGGATTAATGCGAGATATACACATTGTTTTATATATATATATATATATATATTATTTTTTTCTTTACATAAATGTATATATTGTTGTATTAATAGTTTTAATATATATTATAACGAAAGTTGTATGTATTGTAATCGTTATTTTTTTTATTTTCTATTAAAAGAAAATAATATTTAATTTTTAATATGTAGTTTTTATGCTTTTGTAGGTTATTTAATATTAATAAGGAGTGCTTTGGTGGATTGTGATCGTGAGGTAATATTTTAACTATTTTATTATGCATTTTATAATAAATAATTGTTAATTTTTTATTTAAAATTTTTATTTTGTTTTTGAATTGGTTGAGATATTTGCTTTTGTTGCTATATTTTATTTATTTTGTATGGTTTTGTTTATTAAATTACAGATCTTTTATTCAGATCGTATAATGAATAAGGATAGAAGTTGGATGTACCGCAAAAGCACCAATGGATGGCTGAGATGACTCATGCACGGAAGAGTAGCAAAGGAGGCCCTTCAAATCCCGATGATAGACACTCACCGAACCTCGAAGATGGGCCTTCTTCATAAATCTCTATTTTAATGTAAGAAATATTAAGTACTTTGTTCTTTTTATGTTTTAAGAATTTCATGGTTGTTGAGAGATGTTATGGATTTTATGAATTTTAACCATGTTTTATGATTATGTATGAATTTTATCGATATTTTATGTTTATGTATTAAGGTCTTTTAAATGTTGCTATAGTCATGAATTTAGGGTTTTAAGCTTAAATTTAAATATATTTCGGAAAAACTTTTGGAAAGAATTTTGGAATTTAACATTTTGGTAGCAAATGCATAAATAATAGATGATGATGAAAAAATATATTCTTAGTGATGGAAATAATAGCATTAGCGACGGAATTTTCTGTTGCTAATACCATTAGCGACGGAAAATTTCTATTATTAGCAACGGAATATTCCGTCGCTAATAACATTCAGCAACGGAAAAAACTTACTATTAGCGACGGAATATTCCGTCGGCAAAAGTTTTTAGAGACGAAATATTTTACTAAATTTAAAAATAAAAATAAAATTAGTGACGGAATTAGCGACGGAAAATTCCCTCGCTGATAATTTTACCTACAAATTACTAATGACAGATTTTTATTTTAACGACAAAAAATTTCCGTCGCTGATAACAAAAAATCCGTCGCTGATAAGAACAAATTCCATCGCTAATTAGCGACAGAATTAGCGACGGAGTGTACTTTCAGCGACGGAATGAGCATCAGCGACATTGATTTTTCCAACGAAAATTTTCCGTCAGTAATCCGTCGCTAAAACGTTTCAGTGACGGAATCAGTCCGTCACTAATTCCGTCGTTAAAGGTCTCTTTTTTTGTAATGTTCAGACAATTTAACAAAGAAGTAAGAAAAATTAGCTAAGAATGCTTTGTTCATATTATTAATCAAGTGTAAGGTTTTAAATCCATCTGTAAGCATTTTTATTTTAAGAATAATTAATTGAACTATTTATATTTACTCCAAAATACAATGTGCAAAGTAAAAATATTTTTTTTGCAAGATTTAGAGGTAAAAAAACCCTTTCATATAATAAGTTTTATTCAAAAGAAAAATATATGCAAGTAGAAGAAGCAAATAGATAAAAATATAAAGCAATACCATAAAACAATAATAGAATATTGGATTAAAAAGAGTTAAAGAGCCATATAAAAAACATGTTAAAGATTTAATTAAAAATATTGTTGAGAAAAAAATAAAAGGACCTAAGTAAAAAAAAAAATTGTTGAAGGCAAAAAAAATGGACATGTGTCAAGCAATGAGAGAGGAGACAAAAATATATGATAGTATATATATATGTATGTGTATATATATATACACACATACACAAATATGAAATATCTAATAATTAAAGGTGAGGGAGGAATTGCTTGTATTCATATCCAAATTTCTTGAACGAATATCATTTAGCATATAAATAAGCACATAAATATAATTATTTAAAATTTAATTTAAAATTTAAAATTTAAAATTTAAAATTTAAAATTTAAATTATTTTTAATTTTAAAAATAAAATATAATTATTTAAATTAATACTAAAGAATATCATTTAGCATATAAATAAGCAGTATTTTTTTGTTTTTTTTTGGGGGGTAGGGGGCCTCTTAATTGTACATATAGACCGAATTCCCTTTCGGCAGCCCTACTTGTACAATGAAATTACCCAACCCTTTCTCTTGACTTTTGGGCGTAACTCGTGGCTATTGTCAAATGACAAGACATTTTGTCATTGAAACTTTGAATCAAATAGCAACCCTACTTGTACGCCAAACCATAAGTTGGTTTTATATATATATATATACTAGATACAAATTCATGTAATGCTATTGATCTGTTTTTATTTTACAATTTTTAAAGTTAGTAAAATTGATTATTAGATAAGAGTTACTGATCATAAAAATATTTATTTCTTTCATATTATTTAGTACAAAAGAGAAACATATTTACTAAAAATAGAGTTTATACATCAAACAAATGTCCAAAAATAATTTTTCGAGAAATTTAGATTAGCTTGGATTAAAAAAATACACAATACTTAAGTTAAATAGTATGATAAACAGATAATTTGTACTAGAAACAAACATATTAAAATAATGATGCAACAAAAATAAAAAGTAAAAACACCAAAATATATATGGCATAGTAGTTCAGACAATATAACAAAGAAGTAAGAATAATTAGCTAAGAATATTTTGTTCATATTATTAATCAAGTATAAGGTTTTAAACCCATATGTAAGCATTTTTATTTTAAGAATAATTAATTGAACTATTTATATTTACTCCAAAATACAATATGCATAGTAAAAGTATTTTTTTGCAAGATTTAGAGGTAAAAAACCCTTTCATATAATATGTTTTATTCAAAAGCAAAATATATGCAAGTAGAAGAAACAAATAATTAAAAATATAAAGCAATACCATAAAACAATAATAGAAGACTGGATTAAAAAGAGTTAAAGAGCCATGTAAAAAACATGTTAAAGATTTAAATAAAAAAATTGTTGAGAAAAAAATAAAAGGACCTAAGTAAAAAAAAGAGTTTTTGAGGGCAAAAAAGAAATGGACATGTGTCAAACAATGGGAGAGGATGAGACAAAAATATATGATAATATATATATATATATATATATATATATATATATATACACACGCGCGCGCGCACAAATATGAAATATCTAATAATTAAAGGTGAGGGAGGAATTGCTTGTATTTATATCCAAATTTCTTGAACGACTTTCACATAGTATTTTATGTGTGTTTTTTATTATTTGGTTTCATGCCATAAAGTTTCTTTCCCATCATATGTATATAGTTAATTTTTCATATTGAAATTATGAAACTCATCTTTAAATGTGAACAAATAAAGTATTCTTAGAATCGAGAATATCTCAATAATTTTTATCAAATAAAATTAACGGTATAAACATCGTGAAAAGTGAAAGCAGAACTTTGAAATAAAAACATGGAGTTAATTGAATAGAAAACCTGGGTGCTATGAGAGTCTCATTGTCAATCACAACTAGAAGATCATTTGGAATACTCTATTTCCTGTTGTTATTTAGTTAATTTGGATGAGCTGAAATGATAAGATTTTCAATAACAATGATATTTTTTGGGACCGAGTTTACTTTCTGATCAAAACAAGGCGGAGCTGATGGTTAAAGGCCAAATTTTTTAGTTTTGACATGTTTCTTTTTCTTTGCAACCGCATCAGTTTTGATTCCTTTTGAAGAAAAACATCTCCAGAAACAATATTTTCTGGAGTACCCCTCCGATTGGTACTTGAAAAATAAACAACTATTGGCTTCCCTAATGATCAACATTCAACATTTTTAGAGAAGATCATAAGAATGATCTCATTGCGATTTCGAATCAAACCTCCAATATCTGCAATTAAACAACTATCAAGAATCTGTCTACCTTCCACGAAAGCAGATTAAGAGTGATTAATGATTGATCCCATTACCCTTTTCAATCTATTTGCAAGCACCTTTGCCAAAATTTTGTAGAGGCTGCCAATAAGTGAGATTGGTTTGAAATCATTTAGAGTTTCTGCACACTGCTTCTTTGCTATCGGAGTAATAAAAGAAACATTAATGCCTTTAGGAATCTGACCATTCTGGTAGAAATCTTGAAAAAAATCCTAGATGTCTGACTTTAGAAGCTCCCACTTCTTTTTGAAGAAATGGAAATTGAATCCATCCGGACCTGGAGATTTTGTCCCCATCACAGCTCATAATCGCTTCCCAAATTTCTTCCAAGGAGAAAAGAGATTCTAATTCCAGCTTTTATCTATCCTCCAATTTTTTGAAACACAAGGAGCCAAAATTGAATAAGGGCGCATCAACGGTTCCGAAAAGTGATTTGAAAAAATAAACCACCGCTTGCTTAATCTCTTTAGGAGTTTGAAGCTGTTTATCTTCAAAATAGAGGTGTCCCATAAATTATTTCTCCATGTGCTATTTGCAATACAATGTAAGAAATTTGTGTTTTTGTCCCCCTCTTGAATCCACTTCATTCGAGCCTTTTGTTTCCAAGTCCTTTCCTCAATCATTTGAAGACGACACATTTGTTTTTGCTTTGAGCAGATAGTCCTGAAGATAGCATCATCATTTGGAGAGCTTTCTTTAGTCTTCTCTAGTTCGTTGATTTCCTTGTTTAAGTCTTCAATCATTACCGACACCCCTCCTTTACAATTTCCTTTCCAGCTTCTAATGTCTTTCTTTAACATTTTCAACTTTTGAGATAATCTGAAATCCGGGACACCTTTGACTCTGTATGACTTCCAATTCCTTTCCACCATGTTGTTGAAATCATCATCATCTAACCAATGGTTGAAAACCTTGAAAGGTTTTGGACCCCAGTCAAAAACATCTACCCCCAAACATATTGGCACATGATCTGAAATTGAGCATTGTATGACCCATTGATTAATATTAGAAAAGTGATCATTCCAATTAGATGAGATTAAGAACCTGTCGAGTCTACTCATTGAGGAATTGGATTGCCATGTAAACCTTTTGCCAGTAAGAGGGAGGTCCATCAAACTTATGCCTTCAATGAAATCCATGAAGTCTTGCTGTGAATGAACATTGTCTGAGATACCAACTCTTTCGTCATCATTCAAGACCGCATTAAAGTCGCCTGCATAGCACCATAGTTCTCTATCATTGTTCTTTAGTTTTGCAATTTCTTCCCAGAATGCTTTCCTTTCACGAACGTCATTTGGAGCATAAACATTAATCAAGTTCAGCAAGTTCGTGTGGTTCTTTAAATTCCCCTTCAACCAAATGAATCTGTCATTAGTTATTGAGGAGGAAAGAGAAAAATTCCCTTCGTTCCACATACAAATAAGACCTCCAGCGGCTCCTACCGATTCTTTAAAAGCGAAATTGACACCACTTGCTTCCCAAAGTTGTCTAATTAATCTACAGAGACATCAGCTAATTTTGTTTCTTGAAGAAGAACCACAGAAGGTTTTTCTCTGTGAAGAAGTTTTCGGATGGCATTTCTTTTACTCTTGATACCGAGGCCTTTAACATTGAAGGAAATAATCTTCATCGACAAAAGAATAAAACCCAATAACAGAGGATTCCAAAAAAGCTTTCATCGACAAATGTAGAACATAGTAAAGAAGAAACATAAATCCGCAAAAATACTAGAATATATAAAAAAAATTTCTAAAATCCTTATTCAAGAATGATTTCACACTTCGAACAAAATTTTGCTATCATGTAAATTTGTCCATAGATCCAAGTAGAAAACATCAACCGTGCCATCAAAAGAAAACAAATGATTCAACAAATAAATCCTCACATCAGAAACCTCCAAAAAGAAACCATCATACAGCTCGAATTTTATGATCTAACCAAAAAAAGAATCAGTTCCAAAATCCAACTATCTTCATACTTCTTACACCACCATGCTTCCCTTATATAATTACTGTATAATATAAACAAGCCTGTAACCCACAATATATATCTTTTAATTTCAAATTATAACTATTAATATAGGATTCAATCATGACTATTAGCTAGGGTTTTCATCGCATGCATGATAATGATTATTTTCACTGATCGATGAATCCGGAGCTAGCTAGTCCGTAGCTGCTGTTGTTCAGGTCTTCTTCAGCCCTATCGGAAGGAGTGGCCTGTGATCTGTTGGGTGTCTGCGGTTGTTGTGATCCCCAACAAGCCTTCTTCCATCGGCTTGCCTGCTGGTTGATAAGAGCAGCAGTCGAGCAGATCGGAGAGTACAATCCGAAGCTTCATCATCAAAACTACTTTTTCTAAATAATTTTAAATCTGAAAAAAAAAAGGAAAATTAAAGGAGATATTTGTATTTTTTTTTCCATTTAGTCCCATGTCATAAAGTTTCTTTCCCAAAATAGGTACATCGTTAATTTTTCACATTGAAATTAAGGAACTTAAATGTGAACAAATAAAGTATTTTTAGAATCTAGAATATCTTAATAATTTTTATCAAATAAAATTAATGGTATGAATCCCGTGAAAACAAAACTTTGAAATAATTCCAATCAACTTAGTTTAGTTTGGCAATTATTTAGGAAATGTCCAGTGATTATTTATGAGTATCTTAGAGTATTATTGAAATAGTACTATTATTCATAAAAACAGCAAGATTTGATTTTTTTTTTCTTTTCGTTTGATAATGTCGCGAGGGATATCCCTGGAGGCCTGGACTAATTCACTCCTCAAGCAATTTTAAGTATACAATTTTTTTAGTAGAATTTTGAGTATACAATTTGTAATATTATCAAAAAAATAGAATGGAACTGATAAATTAATTAATTAATAATATTACAAATAATACTAATATAAATAGTAATTAGTAATAATAAGCAAATATACATATGTAACATTCATTAACAATACTAATTACAAATCAAATTTGTAATATTGCATATGATAAGTACATATCTTCCATTAAATATTACCATTTTAGTCCATATACAGTACTTATAATTATTTGTACTATATGTGTAAAAATATTTATTGAATAATTAACGGACTCATAAAAATAAGATTTACATGTGTATACAAACTAAGCGCGCGCACACACACACATAATTCGTGTGTGTGTGTGTGTGTGTGTATATATATATATATATATATATATGTATATAAGTACATAATTCGTGTATAATTGCAACCTACCTTTAAGAGATGATTTTTAATGAGTTTGAAAATTAAATTTCAAATTTTGCAACAAAGTTACAATCCATTTTCTTATCCTCAAATTACAACTTTCTTTATATTAAAAATAAAATCTCTGTATATATAAACCGGTATGTACTTACACATATATCACCAATGTATAAATATTGAATATTATCAAAACAGAAAAATCTATATCAAAGTAAAGTAGCAAGCGAGACATAATCCGAAAATGGCGCTTTGGGGTTGAATTTTGGGATTCTTCCTATAATTACCTACTAGACTCCTGCAATGAGAGTTAATCCACTTCATTTATGGAGAGACCACAATGAGCTATACTGAGCTATTTTTATTATTCTTTTATATTCTTAGGTATAGCTAGGTTTGAGGAAAAAAAAGTAATGGGGATTGAGAGAAATTAAAGAGAGTTAAAGTGGTTTGAATGGGAGAGAAGCATGCTTAATCACATGTTATGCTTTTCTTTGGAACAAGTGTTTAAGCCATAAATTAATTAGTGCTGAACTATAACCATACTTCTGAAAATCAAAATCAAGTTAGTCAAATATGAATTGAGCATTAGTTCAGATGTAACAATCAAAATTTGATTTAACGGCTGTTATTTTTTTATAAAAAAAATTAAGTTCAAAGTTTGAATATTTATTTCTCCTTGTGCCTCCCTATAAATTAAAAAAAAAAAGTTCAAATGCCATACATATTGGATAAATTCATGAAAATTAAAGGTTCGAAAGAGCTTAAGTGCGTAATGTCCTTCTTGATGAAGTGAGTTAAATATTTTAGATATGGAAAAGTTAAGTATAATCGGAGGAATTTCTACATCATTTAAATTACAAAGAAATAAACCAACCTTGGGTCAGGCTGTTTCTCGTCTATTATCTAAGAAAAAAAGGTTTGTCAAGCCTCCAATATAAGAGAACTCCGATTTAACTAAGCTTGGTCTTCGTTAATTACATGCAAATAGAGAGAGAGAGAATTCATTTGTACAGGTCACCTTTAATTAGCCAGCTGCAAAGCCAGATTTTCATATATAGTACATAACTGAACACACTCTTTTAAAATGGGAAACTTAACTTGTTCATTATAAATATATATATGTATATATATATATGTGTGTGTGTATATATATATGTATGTATATGTTTGTATGCATGTATATGCCTTGAGTTATTCTAACATGTTAGATTCCACTTTTATTCTTAAGCAAACCATATTCTAAGCGATCGTTTTCTGATCTTCAGACCAAGCTAGCTGTATAGAATAGGTAGCTCAGTTTGGAGGCTTGCACTCGTAAGGCTTCGGTATTAAATAATGATGGTAGCTTGTTTGTTTATCGGTCAAATATTCTTCCAGGGAATCGACAAGTCCAACAGCTGAATTATCTTCTGCAGTTCTTCCTGCAGCTGCACCCTTGTTTGCAGTTGGATCTTCACCATCTTTAGCTTCAACATCGGCCTTTGAACCCACCTTATCATTACTTGCCTGGCCACTTAAGATCGCCAGATCACGCTCCTTCTCCATGGTCAGCCGTTTCCCATCAGCTTCCAGGGTTGCCAAAAGCACAAGGCCGAGAAAGATCATTACAAAGTTCCTCTTCATCATCGAAAACTCGTAGCCTGAAACGAAAAAAATTATATAGTTTCAACCATATCTATCATTCTACAATAATTAAGGCTAGATATAATGGGAGAAATATTTTGTAAAATAAAATAAGAGAAGAAAAAGTAGGGTTATAGAAAGTATTATTACCACGTAACTTCAACTTGAAGGAAATATCGTGTTATGAAGTGAGAAACGAGAGCCTAGGGTTTATAGTCACAGCTGGCTTAGCTGTTTGGCCTAGCTGGAGTTGTTGTAAAAAATGCTGTTGGAGTAGAGCTTTTTTTTTTGGTCTAGACCATCCGGTATCCCCATACCTTTGGTATAGGACTAATCCGGATTCGAGCCGGGCAGGACCCAAAGGGCGGCAAAGCTCTCCCTCAAGAGTTTTAACACAGCTGCATACCCAGGGAGGAGTAGAGCTTTTTTAAAAGTGCTGTTAAGAGAATTAAATTAGTATTTGACAAATCTAGTATAAAAGTATTGTAAAATGCTGAAAACTATTTACTAGAATTTTTGTATATTTTTTATAAATGAAAAAAATAAAATAATAAACTTTATTAAATTAAATCACAAGTTTTTAAGTGAAAAAAAATAAAACTAAAAAAAAAATTTGTTAATTAAAATTAAACAAATGAAATAAATATAAAAATGGCACAAAATAAATAAATTATTGTAAAATAATATGAATCTTCTTTTATAATTTTGTAAATTATTGAAAAACAAAGTGAAAATGTAAAAATTTCACTAAATATATATTATTAATAGTAGCACTTCTTGAAAAAGTTTCAATTTATAATTTCATCAAAAAGCTCAAATCTGTTTCTCGCATAAGCTAAGATTTTTAATAATTTGAAAGCCAAACACTTGACTTTTGCTTATAAAGTAGATAAGCTTTTCCACAAGCACAATAATTTTAAGGTTTAATGTGATAGATGTTTTAGGCTTTTAGCATCCACAGAAGGTGAGGTGGGCGCATCACATTGTTGCAAACCGATTGGTCTTGGCTATATAGCCATAAACGAAGAAAACTATATCAATTAATTTAACTAAATTGTACCACAACAATTTAAGGCATAATGTGGACAATTATCTTATATATTGGTGATAAAATTAATTTTTAAACTTAAAAAAGAAATTATGTAGATACATAGTTGTCACATATTCATCAAGTTAATTATAATTAAAAAAATTGATATAATTGCAAAATAAACATATAGATAAACCTAATTGTGAAGTTTAACTAAAATTATGTTTATGGGATGATAATCTTAACACATTTGGTATCACTGATATTCAAATTTTATAAGTGATAAAAAATGAATTGTGTACTTTTTCATTCCAGCTGGCTAGAATTCAATGTGCATGTATGTATAAATGTGTATATATATATGTATGTACGTATGTATGTACACAAATATATGTACGTACATGTGTATGTACAAAAATATTGAGCTTCAATTTCCATATGATATTGATGGGATCATGGGAATTGGTCTAATTATTGATTGATGATGCCAAATATGAGCACGCAAGATCATAAAAGTCCTTGTTGAAATTCCATTTAACTAGATAAACACCTATGCGATCTATGATGACGATTTTAATTTATAATAATTTTAAAAGAATAAAAAAAATTTTAAAAAAAATATTTTGAAATACATGTTGAATAATGTATTAAAAACTTGATGCATATACAAAATACACAAATTAAAAAGTAATTCAAAATTACATACTAAATAAAAATTATAGAAAAATTAAATATCACAAATCTTAATTTATTTAAATAGCTAAAATTTTAACAAAAATAATTTTTACTTCATTAATCATTAATAAATTATTGGTGAATGTTGCATATTTTAAATTTAATTATTCTTAAAATTTGAATTTAAATGATTCCAAATTAATCTTATAAAATTATTTAGTGTTGAAAACTTTATCTTTTAGGTTTTTTAAAAAATTATTTATAATAGTCTCAAACATTAAAAGTACGTAAATATGTAAATAAAATAAAAATAAATTAATATTTAAAATTTTAAAATTTGAATTAATTTAAAATAATTAAAATACAATATTTAAGATAATAGACAATTCAAATTAATAAATAATTCATATGGATTTTTTTATCAAAAAAAATTATTGATTAAATAAATAAATGATTGTATAAATATATCTGAAAAAGGAATGAAAT
Organism: Heritiera littoralis; assembly: GCA_031772115.1. Taxonomy (NCBI): domain Eukaryota; kingdom Viridiplantae; phylum Streptophyta; class Magnoliopsida; order Malvales; family Malvaceae; genus Heritiera; species Heritiera littoralis. The sequence continues at coordinate 911,327 of JAPDPK010000137.1, read as the reverse complement.
GAAAATTGAAAAAATACGTGAAAATTTAATTCAATACTAAAATATATAGCTTAAATACCCCATTTTAATTTTTTTAATAAAAGATTTAAAACTTTAAGGTAGTTACAATCAAAATATATTGTTATTTTCTTAATTAAAAAATAACATAATAAGTGATAACAGAAAATTCAAATTTTTAGATAAATTTTATTTGATTTAGACGAAGATAATACAATTAAAATATAATTTTCTTTAAATTTCATATATTTTAAAATTAAATAATTAATTAATTTATTATTTCAAGAGTTTTGGCTTTTATATATTTGTATAACATATAAGATTATTATCAAAAACTAAATATTATTGAAATTAGAAGTGTATCAACAATTCGGTAATTCTTCATGAAAATTTTATACTTTAACGATAAAAAAAAAATTCATCTCACCATATATGTCACGTGTTCATATAAAATACATATATTTTTTCTTTAAAAAGGTTCATCCAAGTAAAAAATTTAGGATTTATATATAATACACTGACAATGTATAGTTTCTATACATTGTCAATGTATCAAAAGTTGACATCTCATTAAAAAGCTCTTATCAGCAAATTAAAAAAAACTTATTTATATTTACTTTTAAGGGTTTACCATATTTTTTAATTTGCCAATTGATGAGTTGTCAACCTCTAATGTATTGACAATATATAAAAATTATACACTGTCAGTGTATCATATACAAACCAAAAAATTTATGCCAAAATTAATTATTTTTATAAATATGTTTTTAATGTATATAACAACAGTACATATAAAAAAATTGATAAATGATATGAAATTTTCTTTAATTTTAATAGATAATTGATTTAAAAAGCTAATTAATTTATTTTGTAATTTTAATGTTTATAGATTTTTATCTTTTAAAAAATTAAATAAAATTATTATTTTTTATTTTAGATATTATACGTGTCAAATTTTTAAAGTATCTATATAATATATTTTATTTTGAATTAACTGTTTTGACTTCGAAATTCTGAGTAAAATATTCATTAATCATCATTATCTTTGTATAATATTTCATTTAATCCGCAATCTTTAAAACTCAATCCACAACTTTTTAAAAAGTTTTCGTACTCATCCATTTATCTAATATCTTGAAATTGTAACCAAAAAAATATTGAAATATTCAAAAAACTATGTTATATCAGTATCATGTGAGCGAATGTATTAATGTGGCAAATTCCGTTATAATTAACGATGATAAATGAATTGATGAATTTGGAAACAAGCTTAATTAAATGGTCATTGGTCCAAAAATATTCATTGAATTTTAAAAATCGAGGATGAAAACAAATATTAAAGGTGTTTGACTATGTGGTGTAATTTACTCAAATTGTTTTATATAAATCATGGAATGAAATCTAAAATGAAAATCAAAATTAAATAAGTTGGTAAAACATATAAATGAAAAAAATAAAAATTTTAATATATTTTATATAATCCAAGCATGAACTAGAAAAGAATAATATTTTGAAACTCTAAGATTTGCAAATAAGAATGTATTGTTTCTATAATTACTGCTTGTTAATTTCTTTTTTTATAATTATAATGGTCTATAAGTTTCAGGTCAGACCGAATAGGTCCAAGTAAGGAACTAGCATGATTACTGTCGTAACAATTTTTGTCCGGGGACCTAATCGCTAGACGTTAAATTATGGAGTCGCCACCAATCAATTTTAACCTAGGTGTGATTAGCCATCTATTTAAAACTAGGGATAAGTACATTGATCTACATTATGAAATTTGGATTCGGGAGTACAGTTACGTGTGGTGAAGGGATTAGCACCCCCACAACGCCTGTCCGATGGACAGTACCAATTAATCACATGTTATCCTAAAAGGTCTTAACTAAAATGGTCTTCTATTCTTTATTATTTTATTTATTATTTTTAAAATATTGAGAATTTTCTTAAATATATTCCAACACTTTCGGTATAATTTAAGAAATTCTCTTACCTCAAGAGTATTCGAGAAAATCACTTATTCTCTCGAAGAGGCTCCGTCGTCAGTTTTAATTTTAATATTTTTTAGATAAAAGACTTTTACTTCATTTTGTACTTTAACTTTAAATATTTTACTCCTTTTTTTATTTTAAAATCTCTCCAACACTTTTGGGTGAGATAAAGTTCCTCACTTATGAACCTTATGTAGAAAGTCATTATATGAAAATTCTTAAATTTTAATTATTAAAAATAAGATTTTATCATTAATTTTATTACTTGAGATTTCATAGTTAATTTTATTATTTATGATAAATTCTTTATTTATTTTATATAAATCATATTATAAAATTTTATTTGTATTTCCCAATACTTTTGGAAAATTATAGAACCAATCCCTCACTTAGGGACTTTTAAGAAAATCAATATTTGTTTATTTTTTATTTATCTATTTTTTAGAAAATGGCATTTATTAAAATTTTTAAGGTAAATTGATCATATTAGCCTTTGATATATTTTTATTTTTTTTTATTAAAATATTTTAAAATCTTTCCACACCTTGGAAAGATTTAAACATGATTTCTCACTTAGGATTTTTTTTTAAAAAAAATTATAATTAGTTCCAATTATATTTAATGGAAAACTCCATATTATTGTTTTAAAAATATTTTGAAATTATTTTTATGCCTTTTTTATTTTCTTTATTAAAAGGTAAGCCTTACCAACACTCTTGGTAAGTATTTAGAGAAAGTCCCTCACTTAGGAACCTTTTTATTATTTTTTTAGAACATTATTATATTTCTATAATTGAAATAAATTTTATTAAAGTTTATAAAAATTATTTTATTTTATTATTTTTTGTTTGCAAGTTTTGTTTCATTTTAAATTACCTTTTCATAGATCTTATTTTGAAACAAACTATCCAACACTTTTGGAAAGCTTTAATTAAAAATTCCTCACTTAGGAACTTTTTGGGAAAATAGCTAAATGTTATTAATTAGCGGATTTTATTTCTTAGTTGAAATTCTATATTTATTATTTTTTATTAATATTTTATGCTATATAAATCCTTTTATAAATTTTTATTTAAATATCCTAACACTTTTGGAAAATTCATAGAGTAAGTCTCTCACTTGGGGACTTCCTTAAAAACTTATTATGCTCTTTTAATTTGACTACCAAAAATTTTTTATTTTGAAATGACCAATTTTAAGATATATATTTTTTGTAAAAATTTCATTAAACCTTTCCAACACCTTTGGTAAGGTTTTAGAGTAAGGCCCTCACTTAGGAACTTTTAATTTAATTTATTGTTAAAAATTTTACTCAATTTATTTTTTGGGTCTAGTATGATTATTTATTTTATGTGAAATTATTATTATTACTTAAATTTTATTTTATATATTTTGAAGTTGGCATTCAAGTTACAAACCCAAACATATAATATATAGACAATATATAAAAGCAAAGATGTAAAAAAAAAAAAACATCATGTAAACAAAAAACAATGCAAATAAATATGAAACAAAATATAAAAAGAAAAGAATTATAAAGTAAAGCAAACAAACGTGTGGATAGCCCAAACCCAAACCATATCCATCACGTTTTTCTTTTGTTTTTTTTGTACATGGAACAACTTTTCAAAACCAAGTAAATGTGTCCAAAACAAAGAATAAAGGTAAGTTAAAAAATATAAATGAAAGCAACATGTGCCCAGCCCAAAACATGTCAATTACGCTTTTTAACATGACCCAGATCAAAGAATCCCAGCCTATTAACACTTAGTAGATGAAATAAAAAAACGAAATAGAAGGTAAAAGGATGATGGCCTCACAGAATCGGGTGTAGCTTCTCCTTCTTTTCTTCTTTTGTTCTTTTTTCTTGTTCTAAACGGGTCTTTTCTCTTTTGCAGATAAATCGCCGGCAAGTCTCCAAGAGCGACGTCACCTGCTTCTCTCCTGCTAGCAGCTTCCGCAAGATCTCCTCCAAGCAGAGTTGCTTCGTCGGTTCTGCCCTTGTTCTCTTTTTTTTTTTACAGTGTTTTGGTTATTTCGATTGGATCTCAGATTATGTTTTGGGTTGTTGATTTTTTGAGCTGAGATTTTTTTTTTTGGATCTGGGTTGTTTGGGTGTTGAGTTTTGGTTGAAGGCAGGGAAGATTTTTTGGGTTTTTTCTCAAGCTCATTTTTTTTTGTTTTTTTTTCTCTTATCTCACTGATTCTGTTTTTCTGTGTGTTTTTCTCTCTGTCTTCCTCCAATCTCCTTCGGACTATTTATAGGCATTTTCAGATAAGAAACTCAAATGAATTCTTTGAAACCAGGGATTATAATCCATTGTTCCGCTGGTTTTTTCTGATCATTCTTAAATGCTCGCTTGAAAATTGTGGTTCTTCCGTGTAGGTGTAGAGCTATAGAGGAAAGACTTTAAGATCTTGAAACAGTGCTCCTGGAACTGATCCCCCATTATCTTCATCTTTTCCGGACTGCTTCTCAATGTGAATTCTTAGTCAATAAAAACAGATCAAATCCCTGAAAATCAGGGGTTATGATCAATTTTCAGAAGACTTTCATGCACAAAAAGTTTGTCAATGAGTTGGTGGATATGGCAGAGTGATTGAAAATTTTTCTTTTTTTTTTATATATATATATGCTGGTGTTGGCACCAGCACAGTCTCTTTTTTTTACAAATAATCTAATAAATAAATAAATATTTAAAATATTAATTAATTTTTTTCATTTTAATTTTAATACAAATTAATAAAATAAAATAAAATAAGACATATGGGCTTAGATCTTTAAATCTAACAACCCAACTTCAATTAATTTGGGCCCATGAAATTTTGGGCTTTAGCAAAGCCCAAAACTAATAATAACAAATCAAAGAAAAAGGCCCGGTTATTTAAAACAAGTTTGGAGTTGATCTCGATAGATAAAATTCGATTTTCACGATACTTGAACTAATTAATCTCAAACACGAGTTTACTCAAAGTCTGTTTTTGACAAATTAATTCAAGCGCACGATTAAACCGAATTGATTAATAAGCAAATTTCAATCTCAAATTACTAAGACCGAAAGAGATTCAATCCAAATATATTTACAATTCCGGACAAAATTTGGTATCTATAATTACCCTAGTCAAATACAGATTGTTTTTATTTGATTTTGTATTAATTTATGAATTAAATTAGTCATGTTCATTAATGATTCTAGGTCATTCCACTAGAATGAAATCCAAGCGTGCATCTGTATACATTAGTGTTTTATTCTTTCCATTTATTATATTTATATATATAACTAATTTGTTTGTGATTGCGTGATGTACGAAAATTTTAAATCTTTTAAACAGTTATATAATTTTTAATGAATTCCGAACTAAAAAAATGAAACATAAAATTAAATTTAAATAAAAAAACAAACTTCAAGGATAAAATGAAAGAATTGTTAAAATTTGATTTTAAAAAGTATTATATTTAAAATGTAAGAGATAGTGAGTAGTTAGTTTTAATAAAAGTAAAAGATAATGTTTAGTTAGTTTTAATTAACCTACATGTTATAAAGAGAGGATGCCTTCGGGTGACTTAACTTATGTGAGAACCATATATTCTGGTACTGTGGTACATGTAGGGATACTCACCACTGTCCATTTCTGTGTATTTCGCAGGTACAAGCCAGTACAGTAAGGTAGGCCCCACAGGCTCTACAGTGTCCGGATAGATGTGAGACTAGACAGATAATACTCAGAGAGCCCAATAAGCCTACGGTAAGAATTTTGAACTTAAAATCCCTCATTTAGATTGTTTTTGAGAGGTATGAAAATAAATTAAAAAATGACGAATTAGTCCATAAATCAGTGGCATTTTCATAAATTGTGCCTAAACTAAAAGGAATTTGGACTAAGGGAAAATAGCATGATATTTTACATGAAAATAAGTCATAAGCTATGTCAACATATGGGTTGAATCAGTGGTAGAATTAGAAATTTAAGCGATATACCCGATAGGGATAATTTCATAATTTCACATTCTCGGTAGGTCAAACCTGAACCAAACCACCATGATTCATCAAAATACATAAAATAAGAATTTTTGGAGTGCAATTACATGGTTATAAAAATTACGGAAGCTTAAGGACATTTTTGTTCGAAAATCTCATAACCAAGGGCAAAATAGTCATTTTACCATAAGAGGAATATTCCATAATTCTTGCCAAAGTCAGCCGGAACTATTCCTTCATCTTCGTCCCCCCATTCACGTCACCCATAGCTAAAAAGAAAGGAAAAGAAAGAAAAGCTTATAAAATCCCATTAAAACCACTTTATCTCACCAAAATCATAACTACAAACCTCTTCTACTCATCTTCCTTTCTTCGTACATACCAAAAGCTCTTTAAATAAGAGACAAAATCAAGGGGAAAGAGGACTTAAAGAATTGGTCAAGGTAAGCTTTTTTCATGCTTATGGTTTCTTTAAATTTCAATTATAAAACATGATAGATCTAAGCTTTCTAAACTTGAATTTAGCTTTAGTTTGGATTGAATCCCTCTAGTTCTTCATCCTAGGGTTTTGTCCATTAATGGAGGGTTAGGATTCATGAAGCTTTGATGCATAAAAATGATGCCAAATGAAAGAAGAGTGATGAATAAGAATGAATTAAGTGGTATTTTGTTGAGAAAATGTAAGAATGCTTAAAGGTACCATTCGACCATGACTATGGGGGGAGAGTTATGTAGTTGAAATTGATGAGTTTAGGATGCTAAAATAATGTAGAAATTATGAGAAGTTCACCGGTGCAAGCAGATTTAAAATCGGACTTAAAACGGAGGAGCTATGTTTTAGCACCAATAGAATTTATACTGGTTTAATATTTCAATGTATGGTGTGGCTGCAATTGTTGAAAGAAATTAGTTTAAAAATTAAATTGAGGTTAATAAAAATTGTTTGTGAATTTCTTTATAGCCCGAGATTTGTGAATTGCAAGTGGTGCTATCAAGAAGTTTGCTTTAATCGAACAAGTAAGTGATGCGTGTGTGAACCGTAGGGATACTGTGAATGCATAAATTGGTTCACATAATTTTTATAAAGTGATTTGAAAATGAATTTCTTTGGAACTGGTGAAATTGTGGATACTAGCTGGTTATAAACTGTATTTTCGGTGCAGGAAGGCAAGGTTAAAAATAGTCGTTATTCTGCTGAAAATTATAGGAATTTTAAGAAATAAATTCTAATACTTTTGAATGATGAAAATAAATAAAATTACAAGTGATTTCCATGTGAATTATTAAAAATGCATTTTATGATTAATTACCGAAAAATAATATTTAAATATTCATGTTATGAAATTTTAATTACGTGAAAGTACCTGCATGTGCTGTGACGTCCTCGTCACTAACCAAATAACAACTAACTTTCACTTCAATTAACAAATAAATCGACTAGTTTATCCGATGTCAACCTACTTTTCTGTTATGCTTTAGGCATCTTTATCAGAGTATAATATCTAATTTCACATGCATAAAAATTTTCATTTATAAACATGTGTCATGTACATCAGGATCTCAAATATTCAGACAACCTAATTCCCCCACATATACAAAACTGTAGTATTGTACTGTACATTAGCCGAAGTAACGGCCGACTAAATATACCTTCACGGGATAAGTAGGAAGCGCGCCCCGAAGGTATCTCAAAATCCTCAAAAGATGCTCCTCTATCCGGAGCGGAATTACTTCAAGTAATCTGTATGAAAAATAGTTGTAAAGGAGTGAGTTTACGCTCAGTAAGAAACTTATGTAAAAGAGCGTACTATATCACTATATGCAGTTTTCCTGCTTGGCTCTATAATGTCATGTAAAATCATTATAAAGCACATTTCATATATTTCTTTTGCAAATATCAAATACAAGTAATTCATGCTTTCAAGTATTTTCACGGATCCCAAATCGCGTGAAATCAAATAGGCAAATACAATTATTTTCAAATAGATGGGAGACAATTTATATCCAACAGAATCATGCACCAAGAAATTCTCATCTTGGATACAGCAAATATATCCCGTAAGGGATAATCCAGAGAGATAATGGATACAGCAAATATATCCCGTAAGGGATAATCCAATATAAAGATCTCGTGAGGATACCGCAAATATATCCCGTAAGGGATAATCCTGAGAGATATCAAATAAATGGCGTACCCACATATGGGCCAAGGATCCTCCCCAAAGCCGAATCAAATAAGAGACTCATGGCCATTGTCTATAGCCCACAATTTCACTAGTCAGGTGCCGTACCGTGGGTCTGAGGGCTGGACTAGAGCTCCTCAGTCAAATACAAGTAACAAATAATGTGCATGCTCTTTTGAGAGATTCATAGTCTCCAAAACCTTATTCATATAGGTTTTAAACAAGTATGAATGTCCTTCCTTAAAACAGGTTCTCAAAACCTTTCTTTCAAATAGGCAGTCGACTGGTTATATATGGCAGTCGACTGCTACCCCATGTTTTGCCTTATTGAATTTCTTTCCCTTTTTGAAATTCAATTATTATATTTTTCAAAATATAAATAGGGCAGTCGACTGGTCCCAAATAGCAGTCGACTGGTTTTGAAACAGAATGTTTCCCGAGAAAAAGGCAGTCGACTGGCCCCCTGGGCAGTCGGCTGGTTTCGAAACAGAATGCCTCTAGACAATTAGCAGTCGACTGGCTCCCTTGGCAGTTGGCTGGTTTTGAAACAGAATGTTTCTGGACAAATAGCAGTCGACTGGCTTCCCGTAGCAGTTGACTGGTTTGAAACAGAATGGTTTCTGGAAAATAGCAGTCGACTGGCTCCCTTGGCAGTCGACTGGTTTGAGTCGGTTTTTCGAAAAACAGCGTTTTTGATGTCTCTAGGCAGTCGACTTCCCTTTATGGCAGTCGGCTGCCCCTAGCCTAATTGGTACTAGGAGACAAGTCCGAAAATGTCATTTTCCTGCAAAGAAACAGCTGGTACTTCTCTCCAAATCACATCCAAACATGATAAAACATGTGGACATAGTCACCCTACGTCCGTTAAATAAATTCCTTACCTCGATTAGCAATTAATCCACAAGTTAGTTGCACCAACACTTGTCCTTTTTTCTTTACTCTTCAAGCTGTAAACATCATAGCAAATTAAAAGCTCAACAACCTACTATATCAACTTCATACAATCTCAAACCATCAAAATTATCAACATAAACCATATCTTCTCTTACCTTTGCTATTCACCAAATTTTACGATTTTAAGATCTCTTCAATCACTTGGATCTAGCCTTTCATATTAAAGGCATAGGTTAAGCTATCGATAAGGATCGTTTTTCTTTAGAGGAGCTTAACGAATCGATGACCTGAAATGGTGGTTTGTCAAGGTGAGAAGCTTGGACACTTAGAGGAAAAATGGAAGCAACGAGAGGGAGAGGAAGATGGGCTGTGTCGTGGGGTGCAAGAGATGATGATGATGAGTCATGCTATGGCATTTAATGCCCCCTTTAATGCATGCTCATCTCAGCCATAAATTCCCCCTTTTTGACTCTTTGACATTTGACTATTTGACCCTCAATTTCTTTAATTCCCTCTATGTCCCATGCATCATTTATAAATTCAAAAATTCATATTTATTCCATTAATCCAAGTTGAAAAACTGTACAAGCATAGGAAAATTACAGAAAATTGGGGATTTCACATGTGCTTAGTATAGTTCTATAAATAAATAGAACATTTTCATGAAAGAATACCAAAGTATGAATATTTTATGAATTTTATTAATAAACTGAATATATATTTTCAGTATATTTATTTATGGACTGACTGAAGATACTATCAGTGGAAGTGATTTCATAAGTGATGTTTCTACTGTGTATTCATTGTTTTGAGATTGTTAGGCCCCGTATCATGCTCACGTGTCATGTGTTACTGTTGCTATATTGTGTTGATAATTACTGATCCTATTATCAGCGTCCCAGTCGTCACCTTTTTTTTTATAAGCATCGAAATTTTATTAATGCAATGAAAGGTTGTGGGATGGAATGATCCCAAAGAGTTCGAGACAACTACAAACAGGAAGGAACAAAAACAGAGCAGGACAAAATGGGGTAGAAAACAAAGGACCCGCATATCTTCCACTGAACTGAACTAAGCAAACCATGTGAGTCACCACCAGGCAATGAAGAAGTCCTTCCTAGACACACCTGCCTTTGCCAAAGCATCTGCAAATCCATTTGCTTCTCTGGAAATTTTGGAGAAAGTGATCGAACCAATTGAGTGAACAAGCTGATCAATCTCACAAAACATTGACCATAATTTCCATGGGCATTTGGATTCTTTCCTACACCAGCTAACCGCTACCTCCGAGTCAGATTCAATGATGAGCAAATGAGAATCTTTCCATCCAGCTTTAATGAAAAGCTCAAGTCCATGCTTGATTGCAAGGAGCTCTGCAACATTAGAGTCCAAGGAACCCAGCGGACCAGAGAACATCCTGATAACTTGGCTGTTGTTGTTTCGAAGCACTCCGCCACAACCTGTTGGGCCTGACTTCCCTAAAGCAAAGCCATCCACATTCAGTTTTAGAGAACCCCGAATAGGAGGTGCCCAACAGATGTTGAAAGGATGAATTTTTTGACAGTGGGGTTAGTGCAAACCAAGGGAGATATCCACCATAGAGAGTCAACGATGATTGAGCTATCAAACAACGTTGCTTTGATCCACAAAAGGGAATGCAATTTAACCAAATAGGATAAATCTTTAATGGCCCACTTCTTATTATCGAAAGTAGATTCGTTTCTAGCCAACCAAAGGGACCATAAAGCCGCAAAGACAGAAGAAAATCACCAAGTCTTAAGTGTGGCAGGCAAAGATAGCTCGATGCAGCCAACCTAGAAAGAGTCGAGTGATACATAATGACAAAAGCTAATATTCCACCAAGAGAAAAAATCATTCCAAAAAGGAATAATGCTTGGACAGAGGTAGAAGATATGTTGATAAGTTTCACTAGCAGTCATACACCAAGGACAAATATTTTGGGATAATGGCAAGGCAATGCCTCTTTTGATCAAGAAGTCCCTCGTGGGAAGTTTTCTAAGAGCTAAGAGCCATAGAAAGCATTGCATTTTTGGAGGAATTTTGAACTTCCAAAAGTGACTGACATCCAAACTCGAGTAAATAAAATTGGACTGGATAAGACGCCCAGTCGTCGCCTGATTAGTGCATACTGCGGACCCCATAGACTATGATCATAGGTCTCACGTGTTATTATTTCTCCCTTTTTGGGACATTATTATAGCATGATATACATTTGGGTGTTGCCTGGTCTATACTAATTTGATTTCGGATTATTGAATTTTTTCATCGAACTGTTCACAGGTACTGATTGATTTCCTGATAAGGAGTTTTATAACTACGGTTTACTGGGTGGTTTGCTATATGGTGTTTATCAAAATGTGAAGTGAATATTATGAAGGAAAAGAAATATTTATTGATTTATTAAATTAATTTTAATAGCATTTTATGTAGTTTTGAGATCAAATTCAATTAACTACTCCCTATAGTTGCTTCTAGGAGCTGGGACAAGACAAGTATTCTAAAATACCTTCTTTACTCCATCCGGTTTCCTAACCGACTATAGTATCCATCCTAATCTGTACCTTAGTACACTATTAGAATTTAAACATTTTAGCATTTAGATTTGTACCTTAGCATATGGAAAATCAATCTCTCTGGAGACAAGTGATCTGTGAGAAATACAATATGCCTTCTTCTGAATTGTGGCCAATTCCTTGCAAGGAAAACTCTCTTTCTAGAGTGTGGAGAGACATACAAAACACTTGGAATAAGAGTGAATTTTCTAACATCTTAATATATGGTTTCCTTTTGTATGCAGGGGATGGTTCTAGAATTTTATTCTGGACACAAATGTGGATACACGGCATCATCCTTAAAGATTCTTTTCCAAGAATTTACTCTTTGTCCAAGAACAAAAATGGTGTTATTAAAGAGTTTGGCAAGTGCTCTGGCAGTTCGTGGGAGTGGAATATTGAATTAAGAAGGCCCCTCTTCGATTGGAAAAACGATATCTGGTCTGAGCTCATGAAGGTTCTATGTTCAACTACAATCTCACCTATGAAACATGATAGAACCATTTGGACTCACTCGACAATTGGAATGTATAGTGCAAAATCTGGAAGATTAGTGATTGAAAATTCAAGAGTTTCTGCAAAGGTTGAGAGTTTAATTTGGAAAGGTGTTGCTCCACCTAAAGTGGAGTTGTTTTGCTCGAAAGTGCTTCACAGTGTTGTTCAAGTGATTGACGTCTTACAAGCAAGAGGATGCAAATTAAGTGTGAATAATAGTTGTGCTTTCTGTGAGAATGAGGAATCGGTGGAACATCTTTTTCTCCATTGCAATAATTCTTGGAGGATTTTGTGCTATTTTATAAGATCCTGGAATCTGGTTGGGGTTGTTCCAAAGAACATGAAAATTCTTTTCTTAATGCGGGATAATTTCTAAGTCAAGAGAGATCAGAAGCAGATTTGGACGACCATTTTTTTTGCAATCGTTTGGTCCATTTGGTTATCTAGGAATGAAAAGGTCTTCAATAATAAATTACTTTCACCTGATCAAGTTTGTTATCTCATCATAGTCAGGATTAGTTGGTGGCTAAAGGTGAAATTTCCTTGGTTTGATACTCACAATCTTCTCTTCAATCTTCATGAATTGGCAATACCACACAAACAAAAAGAAGAAAGAATCAATGTCTGCTGGTTACCTCCACTAATGGGAGTTTGGAAGGTTAACGTGGATGGTTCATCGCAGGGGAAACCAGGTTCTACTGGTATTGGTGGCGTCATTCGTGATTGTTTTGGTAAGATTCGACTTATTTTCTCTAAAAGCATAGGTGTTGCAGACTCAAACCTAGCTGAGCTTGTGGCAATTATTGAAGTTCTCTCAATCATTGTCAAAGCAGGGATTAACCCTATGCCTCCTCTCATTATTGAAAGTGATTCTAAGGTGGTAATCTCATGGGTGAAAGAGGTTGAAAACAGTCCCTGAAAGTATAATAGTTTGATCAACAAAATGTGTAATCTCCTTTCTTGTATTGGAGATATTTCTTTTAATCATGTCTTTAGGGAAGCTAATTTTTTGGCTTATTTTTTTAGCAAAATCAGGGGTTTCCAGGAACTCAAATTTCATAGCATGGTTGTAATCTTTTTCTTTTAATAAAATTTCTTCAAATTTCAAAAAAAAATATAGATTACATAATATCAGTGTTTACATACAATTTTCTTACTGAGCATGTTAGCTCACCCCTTATTTTTTCACTCCACAGATTACCTACAGTAGTACCGTTCTTCGGATTTTCGGCTGCGCTATCGATTCCTGAGGCAACTTGAGTGGATCTTGGAGGTACATTTAGTTCTCTTTATATGTTCAGACTTGAATTTAGCACAATACTACGATTGTATAGCTTTGTACAAGGGATGTAGAACACGTGTAAATACTTTTAATAATATTTTTGCTGTAAATATTTATATCAACTGTTGATTTAAATTTTCAATAAATAGTGATTACTATTAAATCAAATGTGATAAAGACATCACAGACAACTCAACCGTCACTGCATGTGTGTAAATGTGAAAGATACTATATATATCGGGATGTGACAACTTATCAAATAAGTTTATATCCTAAAATAATATATATTATATTGTTCGAATCCCACATCAAGACTCGGGATATTGCAAGAATTTGCAGTGCTATATCTATAGAGAATTGAGTCCATATTTTTAAGTCATTTTTTGTGAGGTAAAATCATGAGACATTAGATTCAAGGCAAACAATTCTTAGCTCGTATAGGAACACGAGAACAAGTATTATACCGTGGGAATCACTTTTAAAATCTTGCGAGAATTAAGTGCTACACGATAAAAGCCTCTTCTAAAATCTAACTCCTTTGTGTGATTATGATTATTCTATTTAGTGTTGGGTTTGACAAGGATATCGAAATTTAAAGCAAGAGGGTTTGTAAGGCTTCAATCTCATATTTGAATATTGTGAGAATTTGCAATACTGTATATGCAAAGACTTGAATCATACTTGTAAGGCGCTTTTTATAGAATAAATCCACAAGACTTTTGAACCAAATCGAATAATATATTTCAGGTTGGATGCGAATCTCTAGGTGTGTAGCTATATGACTACTTGTACGGTTACAATAATGCGGATAATGATTTTTTTTTAGGTAAAGATAGGTTGAAAATCATTGTGTGATCGAGAAAGTGAGTTAAATTAAGAGGTTAATGAGGGGCAGCTGAAAAGAAGAGGGAGACAAAGCTTTATGGAACATAAATCTACAAGATATGTAATTTAAGAGCCACAATATTAATTCAAACGCATGCCGACATTTTCGAAGGCTTCATCTTATTAACAAAACAAGTACAATGAGATTGTGAATTTTCTGGATTTACGATCAATTTCTATTTACAAATGGTGAAGAGATATATATATATATATATATATATATATTAAATAGAAATAAACTAGAATTATTAGACAAAAATATCTTAAAAAATTCAATATCTATGCTTGTATGTACCGTATTTGATGGAGTATGAAGAATGTATTTTTTTTTTCTTTTCAAAAAAAAAGAATGTATTTTTTTAATTCACTAATCAATAAAAATAACCTGTTAAATTCCTAAACTTACATCTAATCATGATTAATAAAACGTGTACATATTTAGTATTGCTGGACAGCTATTATTACACCTAAAGCTCACTGGTAACGATCAAACTTTTTTTTTTTGAAAATTAAAATTAAAAATTTTATATAATAATTACAAAGTTATAATCAAATGCTAATTCAATCTCAATAAACTCCCAACTTAACAAAGGAATCGGCAAAATAATTGACTTCCCTTTGAATGGGAAAAAAATTCATAATATTAGCACGGAAATTAAACAGCTTGTTGAAAATCTCATTGTATTTTCATGGTTCTATCAAGAGCTAATTTGTTCAACCAAAAGATTACCACTTTGCTACTGATCAAACTTAAGCTCCTAAACCTAAAAGAAAGATGTAAATAGTGTAAATAAGCTGAAACCATGTATGCTTAGCTTGATCTTTTTTTGCATTGCAGAAGCCAGATAATATAAAAAAACACACCGCCCTTGATAATCAGCAGCATAGCCATTTTCATCATACACATTACACAGATCTCCATTGAAACTGATTCCTTTAGCAAGGAAACTTAATTAACATGTGCCAATATATATATATATATATATATATATATTGCTAAGTCACAATTTATTGATGGGAAACGATAAAGGTGATTAACACAATCTGTTAATTCACCGGAGAAAGAGTTTAGGACAAAACAAATCCCAAAACTCTAAACCCAAAAGAAAAAACGCCATCAGTAACCAAATACGGGACCAAACCTAACATAATTATGATCCATTTTTTATTCTCAGGGCACACCAGACCAGATAATTTATAAACACAGGCGTTCCATCAGTTTCTAAGCTTCAAACTTACAAACTACGGTGATTTTTTGGGCTTCGGATCATAAGGGTTGTTGCCATTCATTAGGCATGGTGGCTTCCGGGGTTGTTGCCAGTACGACCGTATTGTCCGAAAGTCGGGTTATCATCAGATTCCTGGGAGGCAGCAACAAGGCCTGCAGCTGCAGCGTTTGCAGTTGGATTTCTTCCTTCTCCAGCTCCGGCTTCTGCTCTTCGATCCAGACTGCTGGTAATTACCTGCTGACCATCGCGTACGCGAGCTTAGATTCCGGGCGCTTGAAACTTTGTCCGTCAGCTTCCAATGTTGCCGAAAGCAACACCAGGGCAAACATGATCATCACTAAGTTCTTCGTGATCATCAAAAGCGTACTCCTAATTAACCTGAAATAGAAACAAATATTAATTTCAAAATAGACGTAATTAAGAGAAACTGAAACTAGGGTTAAAGAGAGGATGCCACATTCACCTTGTGAGAAAAATAGTGCAGTGGACGAACAAAAAAAAATTGTGCAGTGTGTGAAGAGGTGAGAACAGAGACTAGGGTTTTATAGCATAGCTGGGTAGCTGCTTAAGGTGAAATGTGATAGATTTATGAGCACTCAGAAGTTACAGGGCGAGGTGGGGGAATCACAATGTTGCAAAACCATTGGTCCAGGCCAATGCCACCAAGCAAAGTAATTATGATTAGTGTAAATTGTTAAGCTTTGTTTTTTGAATTATTGATGGCCAAAAAGAAAAATTTAATCGTGAATAGTGTTGCCGTTCTAGGGTTCAGCATTAGGTAATTCATAATTTGTTTGAAACTGAGTTTTTTTTCCTGACTTTTTTTTTAAAAGTTAAAATTTTTTATTAAATGGACTAGCAATTGAGTCCAAATTGAACTACACACAGTACATCTTGCAGCATACAACCCAAAAGCAGAGGAACAAAAAACATTTCTCTTAAGGAACATTACAGCAAACATCTAGGAAGCTTAAAAAATCATTGTCTGGATGATCTTTGCTTGGAGATCGAAGCACCCCAGAAAATGAAAGGAGCATCATCGATCAACAGATCAACTACTGAGAACAACAAACATGAAACAAAAGAGGACTGAGAAGAGTGGCCATGCAAATGTTATATCACAGAACCGATTTCCTCCGCATGAGCAACCCAAACTGAGAGGAGTAGCCATGCTAACTTCAAGGTTGAAAAACCAATTTGTCGTTTGCGTTCTTATCCCAACTTTTCAACCACACTTACATTTTCCTACCTTTCTTTCATCGGTCATAATTTCTCCTATACATTTTTTTATGCTTATGATTTAGTGCAGTGACAACGACCCGAAACAACCAAAAGTCATTGGCCCTTCGAAAAACACCATCTAACAAATGATTCTCTGGAGCTTTTGATCGAACAGAAATTGTAATAACTGTGAATTTTCTACACTCAAAAAAAAAGAAAAAAAAAGAAGATAAATGTGATATTCAAAAGTAAGGATAATTGATTTAACACAACACGAGAAGTATACGATTATTGAGAACTATCAAGGATCTTGAGAATTTAGGAGTAACGGATTAATGGCGAAGAATTAATTGGAGAATAATACAGTGGAGTTAAATCGAATTTCAGGAGTTAAATGGATAATGTGAATTGGGAATTTTAAGTAATAGAAAGAAAATTTCAAAGTTAACTTTGAGTGTACATGATAAGCATATATATGATGAATGAAGAATAGGGGATATAAATTAAATAAGAATATATAACACATATATATACACAGTGGTTTAAATAAAGAAATGTAAATATAGATGTATAGAATAAAAGTAATATATAAATATATAATATTTATTTGAGATAAACACATGTGCTAAATAAATAAAATATCAAAAGAAGATATATATAAAATAATATAACAATAAGGCTTCTTGGGGAAGCCATCTGAGTTCACCCACTCCCACTACTTGGCCCTTTATTCACGTTTGGTCACAGAAACAAGAAAAAAAAATGGCAGTAGGAAAGTTGGGTAGTGAGCTGTGATCTTGACAGGGAAAGGGAATAATGAAGGAAGTTGTGATCAGGAAGGAAGAAAAGGTAGCTTTCCGAGACATCCAAAGACTGATCTGGAATGTAGTTTTGGTGCTGGAGTTTTGGGCAAAGAATAATGGCCATTTGGTGGCCTTTTTGAGGGCTGGAAAGGGTGGTATTCAGGTTTAACTTGGGTGGTTCTGTGTTGCATAACAGTGGCTGCAAACAGGGGATTCAAGGCTCGGTTCAAACCAGGGAACATGGGTATGAACTGGGCAAAAACGTGGAAGGTTGAGCGGAGTTGGTGAACCAGAAGGAGGCCAAAAAGAAATAAAATAAATGGGAGCTGGAAGTGGTGTTCGATGGCTGTTGGGGAATGGATTTAAAGCTGACTTGTGGTAATTTTAAGGAGGGTGTATAATGGCTATTTAAGGAAGTTTTGGGCTGCTGTGACGAGGGAGAAGCAATGCGGAGAAAAGGCTCAAAATGGGTTGATCAGTAGGTGTTTTATGGCCAGATTAGGGGCTGAAATTGAAGAGGATTATGGTGTTGTTGAGTAGCATTGTACAGGGCAGCTTGAGTGTGTATGGTGACTATGCTCGATGCTAATCAAAGAATCAAACAAGGGTAATGACTTTACTTTATTTTACTTTAAAGGATATGGATATATGTATGCATATAAGTATATACCTCTATATGCTAAGAGGATGTAGGGTGGGTGAATTAATGAGATTTATATGTATACCATATACTAAGAGAAGGTGACAAGGATAGGTTAATTTGAATATATTTATATATATATGTATATATCGTATTTGCAAATGATACGCGGTAGGGCAGTGCCTAAGTGCCTAAGCCTTTGTGGAAATACTAAGTTTGTAATTGTGTGTGTGCCGTTTGGTATAGGTTAAGTGAAGAACAAGATTCAAGAAAATGCTAAAGTGTAAAACATACGGGTGTGGTGTCCTTAATTGCGATATTGGGCAACATTAGGTAAGGGAATATACGGTAAATGCCTGTCAGTCTACTATACTATGCTTATGCATGTTTAAATTAATGTTATTAAATATTTATGGATTTAAATGCATTTTTGGTTAAATGTCCAAATACGTTGGATTGAATTTTTAATACATAATGATTTGGATTTTGATTTGGATTTGGATTTGGACTTGGATTTGGATTGGTATTGAAAATTGGTGTATGGAAGATATATTGCTAAATTGAGTTTTCTACAGGTATTTGATTGAGGATTATGACGCTGGGTAGTGTTCTACCTATGTCGTTATAATGCCGAAATTTCGTTAGAAATTGTCTAAATAAGTTTCTTGATATTAAATTAGATTTATTAAATGCCTTTAAAAACCTCATGCATATTAATCAGTGCTACTTGTTATCGAGACTTCGTACGATTAGATTTTTAAAACTATAAGTATGTGAAACGATTTATGCTTTTGGTACTCAACCTATTTTGTAAGATCTATTTCTAAACGAGTTTTGACTCATGAGACACGTGATGATGTATAATGCCTGTGTGGCATTTGGAAATGCCTGTGTGGCACTTGGAAAAGCCTATGTGGCACTCGCCTGTGTGGTGTTTTATTATGCCTGTGTGGTATTCAGTAAGCCTATGTGGCATTGAGGCGCCGTATACGTAATTACGTCATGGATCTCGCCTGTGTGGCAAATGGGTAGCGGTAATTACGTATGATTGTCCGACAGCTAGTCGTGACTTGTACTTCAGCTACTAGATGATCACTGGTGCTGGGATGATTCATGATCATGGATAGAGCCCTGTATGGGACATCGACCACTGCTAGCTACAGTGGATGCTTTCATAGAAAGCTTCTTGGTTATATTTCCATAGATCCCTGTTACGTTACCGAATCTCATAATGCTCGTCTCCTGAAAATGTTTTTAAATGTATATTACGATACTGTTACAAAGATGAGCGAATGTATCATTTCTACTACTACTATATCTTGATTTTGTGAAGGCTTGAATACTAATATGTTTTGAAATTACTTGGCATAACATTTTATAGCTCATAAACTATGGTTTATCAATTTGGTATTATTTCCGATAAAACATCTTTAAGCATGAGTTTTGGCACATTCATTCACGCATACACATGCATTAAACATAGTAGAAACCTAACATCATTTAGCGTATGTTTTCTTACTGGGCTTTCCCCAAAGCTCACCCCCTCCACCTCAGATTATTTCAGGTAGACTCGGCACGAGCGTGGTGCATCGAGAGTCTTTTTGTCGAGCTGCAGAAAGCTATAATTTGAGCCAAGGTATAATCTTTTGTTCTTTTGTTTATATCCCAGACTAAATTCTTTTGTGTACACAGTGTATAGGAGTCGGGATGTAAGTACTAGGAGATATCGAGTTTGTAAACATACTATGATTCGTAGTTAAGTTGTAATCTCGATATATTTATATACTGAATCAATGGATGTTAAGTATTTCAGTAGTTATCTTGAGATTTGGAATTGCTACAGGTTGAAAAGGATGATGTACTTAGTATGGGGATAGATAATCGGCTAAAATAGGGGCGAAATTTTTCGGTATCGTTTTCGACGTGTCTTACGAGAAGACTATAATGGGACCTTAGACAACTAGTCTTAAACAAATATAAGAGTAGGACTACTTGTTGACACCTAATTTTGTCCCATTTTCTTTGTTATTATTATTACATATATATGTATTTATTTTTATTTTTATTTTTCTTATTTATATTATTTTTATTATTATCTGTTATTATTATTATATTATTACTATTATTTTTATTTTTATTACTTTTATTTTTATTTTTATTATTTTTATCACTTTTATTTTTATTATTATTATTATTATTATTATTATTATTATTATTATTATTATTGTTTTTATTATTTTTATTATTTTTAGTTTTTATTTTGTTTTTGTCTAGTCCAATTTGTCACCTCTCCCTTGCCAGGCCGTCCCATCTCCACCGGCTACCAGCCTATCACCCATCCATCTCGCCTCTGCCAGCGATATTACCAGCCCCTTTCTACAAAATCCCTCCTCAACCAGCAACCAGGGGAGGAACCAAAAAAAAAAAACCACTCACCACAAACCCACCACAACCGAGACCCCCAGATCCCATCCCCCACTCACCGTCTAGTCACCCCTCACCACCATCATCACCGTCACCACATCACCCAACTATCATCATCGTCATCACCCCCACAAACCACCACAACCGAGACTCCCTAACCCAGATCTAAACCCCAAACCTGCAAAACAAACACAGATCCCAAACCAAGCCCATCACTCACCATACATGCAACCAAAAAACAACAACAAAACCAGCAACCACAAGCCACAACAAAAAAAAATCGTCAAAAACAAAAAAATAAAAAAGGGTTTGGGTTTCGGTTCCTAACAGATCTACTGGGTTAGGGGGTTTTTAAAGAGAAACGGGGCTCGGAATCGAAGAGAAGAGGAGGAGGAGATTCGGAAAGTTGAAGGCTTTTGGCCATTTGGCCACAGGCGACGGTGGCCGGCGGCGGCGCAAGGCAATCCCAGCGGCGGCCGGAAATCGCCCCGGCCAAGAGCTTGGAGAGGCTCTGGAAATTTTTTTTTGTTGAGAAAAGAGGAAAAATGAAAGAAAAAAAAAGATCAAGGCTTTTATAGCCTAAAAAAAAAAAAGAGAAGAAGGGAAGGATCCGCGCGTGGACCCGGATCCGACCCGGGTCCGCGCGCTGACCCGTCCGCAGAGGAAGATCCGCGTGCCAGCCCAGCGATCCGACCCGACCCAATCGCGTCCGACCCGCTCCGCTGCTGACCCGCGCCCCTGCCGATCCGACCCGGTCCGGCCCACCTGTTTTGGGCCACGTGGAAGGCCTTGTGGGCCCTCAATTTGGGTTGTGCATTTGGGCTCTTTGAGGGCTTCCTTTGGGTCCAAGCCCAATTTCGTTTTTGGTATGTTTTTTATTTGCTTATCTATTTATTTATTTGTTTGTTGAAGGAAAATTTTAATTAGAAAATTAAAATTAAAAAATAATAAAAAATTAAATTAAAAAATTTTAAAATAAAGTAAAATAAAATGAATTATTATTATTATTATTATTATTATTATTATTATTATTATTATTATTATTATTATTATTATTATTATTATTGTTGTTGTTGTTGTTGGTGTTGTTGCTTTTATTATTGTTTTCATTATTGTTGTTGTTATTATTATTATTATTATTATTATTGTGTTTAGTTATTATTATTATTATTATTATTATTATTATTATTAATGCATGTTGTAAAATAAGAAATTGGAAAATTTTCTTTCACTTGTATTTATTATTATTATTGATTAGAAAGCTTATTTAAAAATAAAGAAAAATAAATGAAATTTAAATTTAATTAAAAATAAAATTCCGATGATGGGACGTTATGGAAGTCACAAGTAGTGATTCCTTAACTGATCCCTAGGTGAGAAGAGTCTGCTAAATATTGTCAAAAGTATTGAGGTATTTAGCATGATTTTTCAATAATTTAAAATTTTGAAATTAAAATTGAATTTTTAAAATTAATAATAAAATTAAATTTAAATTAAAATAAAATTCCGATGATGGGATGTTACGGAAGTCACAAGTAGTGATTCCTAGCTGATCCCTAGGTGAGAAGAGTCGTACTAAATGTTGCCAAAAGTATTGGAATATTTAGTATGATTTTTCAATAATTTAATTTTTTGTTAAACATAAAAATAAATAATTTTTTCAAAAGAAAATAGAAAAAGGAAACTTAATAATAAAGTTTAAATCTAATTAAATAAATGTCCGATGATGGGATGCTACGGAAGTCACAAGTAGTGATTCCTATCTGATCCCTAGGTGAGAGAAATCCTACTAAATGTTGCCAAAAGTATTGGAATATTTAGTATGATTTTTCAATAATTTAAATTTTTATTAAAAATGAAAATGAATAAGTTTTTTTAAAAAACAAAGAAATATAAATAAATAAAAAATAAATAATGAAATTTGAAATAAAAAAATTCATTTGCATCATTTTTATCTGTTTGCATCATATGCATTCATGATAATTTTTCGAAATAGATGTGATCCCTTCCGAGGATGAGATTCTATAGAAGTCACAAGTAGTGATTCTTAAGAAATCTCTAGGTGAGGAAAATTATTTCAAATGCTGCCAAAAGTATTAGAGTATTTGATTTAGTTATTCAATACAAAAAGGTTCACATTTATTTTCGAAAAATAAAATTTAACTTTTTAAAATAAAACAAAATAAATTTACAAATAAAAAATGATTTTGAATAAAATTGATTGCAATAAAATAGGAATTGTTTTTAAATATTAAATTAAGATCATTTTATTAAAACCAAAGGATAACACATGATTATTATGGTACCGTTTTTTAACGGGCGTCGTGGGGGTGCTAATCCTTCCCCACGCGTAACCGTACCCCCGAACCCGATTTTTGTTTTCGCAGACAAAAAATTTGTCTTTTTAATAAAACTTAATTAATTTTGTGATTTTGTTAAAAAGATAAACATTTTTAGGTGGCCAATCACACCTAGACAAAAAAAGATTGGTGGCGACTCCCACTTTTGTTTTTAAACGCTTTTTTCAAAATTCGTCGAGCGCGAAGCCGTTACGACAGCTTGGCGACTCCGCTGGGGACGCTTTTTGAGGGTCAAGCCATTTATTAATCATGTGTTATCCTAAGTTTTAATTTAAAGGTCTTAACTAATATTTAAATTTAATTTCTTTAATTTTAAAATAATTAGTTGCATTTGTGTTTTAATTATGTTGATTATTTTATAGCATTCTTTAGTTGTATATATTATTGCTAATAAATTGTTGGGGTAGAATAAGGGTCATGGTTTGATAAATGTACCCTCATACACACACTTGCACTTGCATTTGCATAACATGAGCTCTATACCCGAGTTCCGTCCTTCTTAGGAGGGAGTAGAGTACCTTTGCTCTCGTGAGGTAATCACCTCCGCAATGGCAATCGAAATACTCCCACTCAAATTAAATCTTACTAGTCCAGTGTGGATGACAGTAAGGGATAATTTGGGAACCTTTTTGACCTTTTAGAGACCTAAACCCAGCATGTAAAAGGCCCTAAGAAGCTAATTCTAGCTAGAGCCATGTCCAATTTTTGTAGAAATTATCCCGAAATTAGGACACATGAGGGAACATTATACTACTTTTTTCATATCATAACTCTATTGATTTTTCAAATTCATGCTCTCATAAAATCAAAAGATATTTGTCTTCAAATAAAATTTCACATTTTTACAATTTTATAGAATAAAACAAAGATTTATTCGGTTTACCTTTTTTGTTAAAATAACAAGAAAACATTCATTCATTCTTTAATAATATTTGAAAAATAACAATAATGTTTTTTATTTTTTTTAAAACTAATGCACAGACATTAAAAAGAAAAAGAAATTTTTGGATAAAAATAAAAGGTAAATTCATTGTCACATTCCTTTAAAAATAGATTAAATAAAAAGGGAAATTAAAGAAAATAAATTGCGGTGTGAAAATAAGAATAAAAAAAAAATTTATTCTTTAAAATAAAAAAAAAGGGAGGAGAAATAATCAAATTCTAAAATAAAAAAGGAAAGAAAAGAAGAATTCATTGAATTTAAATGAGAAAAAATTTTGATTCTTTTATTCTTAAATTTTAGCATAACATATCTCATTACATTAATGCATTCACATAACATAATAAGGAGAGTATTTGTCTTTTTGGAATAAAAGAAGTTAAAGATATGGGAGATCAATTAGAAAGTAGACTATTTTGGAGAATAATCGAGGGGAGTTTGGACAGGATATACAGGAGATGAAAGAGAAGCTAGTTAAGATTATAAAGTTGCTTGAAAGTTTTGGAGGGACTAAAATGGTTCATTTTCAAGGATCGCTATCGTTTCCAGAACAACTACATGTTGAATCATCAACAAGTGGAGACTAATCGAATTTTCTTTTGAAAGACTTTGAATGTCGAGGACACTAGAGTAGTAGAGAGTTTAGTTAGGAACTTTTGAATCTTGTTACAAGGTTATATAAGTTCGCATTCACTTCATTCATATGTGTATAACATGATTTTGACAAAAAATAATAAGGCTAACAATAACTGTTTCCTTAAAGAAAAATTAAAAAAAAAAAGAAAGAAAAACAGTTGATCAAAACAAAGGAATGGTCAAATGACAATTTTCAGTTTATAATTTCCCTTTTTGTTTTTAGTATACAGCTTGTGATACTCTGAAATAATAACAAGATTGAATTTTCTTTTTATTTCACAATTTCCATACAATAAAAGCTTCATATTAGCATGGCAAGCATGACATCTAACTCGGGGTTATGACAGATTAGGTGCCAAGTGGCTAGAACATTGGGAAATTTTGGAAATAGTTTTGGACCATGGAAGAGACAGAAATGAGTCGAATGGAAAGAATGGAAAAAGCTCAACAAGAGATGGGAGAGCAATTATCACAGATGGCAGGTTTGTTGGAGAAGCTGAACAATGGAAAAATGAGAGAAATAGCTACTCTAGAGGGGCATCAGTTACGAAACGCTGAAGATTCTTTTTATCCACTCAACACTAGCTCACGAGAAACCCAATCATCTCAAGAGCCACAAGTAATTCCTACCATGAATCCCCTCGAACCAATTCATGTTGCCAATCTGGATAGTCACAAAGAGCAAAGGATGCCACAAGTGGAAGGAGGCTCAAGTTCCCGACAAAAGATAGAGCTAATAGAAGAAAGGCTTCGGATTGTTGAAGGAATGGATTTCCATGGATGTTTAGATGCAGCCAAATTATCTCTAGTACCTGGTGTGGTTATTCCGTCAAAGTTTAGAGCTCCAGAATTTGAGAAATACGATGGGACCACTTGTCCAAAGGCCCATATCACTATGTATTTGTAGAAAGATGGCAGCACATGTGCACGATGACAAACTGTTGATCCATGTCTTCCAAGACAGCCTTAAAGGATCTGCTGCTAGGTGGTATACACAATTGGGCAGGGGCGATGTTCACTCATGGGAAGATTTGGCAAGGGCTTTTGTCGCCCAATACAAGCATATTGTGGATATAGCCCCAGATCGTTTATCTTTGCAATCCATAGAGAAGAAAGCTACTGAAGGCTTTAGAGAATATGCCCAGAGATGGAAGAATGTCGCCACTCAGGTCCAGCCTCCCCTCACGGAAAAAGAGACTGCAAATTTGTTTCTTAATACACTCCAGGCACCATACTATGATAGGATGATTGGGAATGTTACTAAGAATTTTGCTGACATGGTGGCCTCCGGAGAGATGATTGAGAATGCAATCAAGAGAGGCAAGATCAAGATAGGTGACATGGCCGATAACAGACTTGAAGGAATGGAAGAAGAAGTGCAAGCTGTGACATTTGAGGGGCAATTTCCCAGAAATCCCACTCCACATAATCCCTATTTGGCTCACCCAGCATACCGTCCAATCCTGAACAGTGTCTCCTATGATCCTTATCTTTATTCATCATTCTCACAACCAGGATTTCCAACAAACTCTTGTCCTCCAACGATTTTTCATGCGCCTATCTTCATGCCCAGGCCAGTAGCTCAACCTCCTCAACCATCAATAAACAACAGAAAAAGATCGAGAAGCAATCAAGGAAAAATCCCAATTCCAATCTCCGATCTCTTGCCCTTTTTGGTAAAAAACCAATATTTGGCCCCAATACCTTTGAGGACAGCACCAAACCCATTGGCCAAGAGCTATGATCCGAGTAGCAAATGTGATTATCACATGGGGGCAGTTGGGCATTCAACGGAAAAATGCAGACAGTTGAAGGAAAGGGTTGAAGAGCTCATCGATGGTGGAATCTTGACTCAAGAAATTATGGAACAGTGGAAGCCCACTTTGGTGTAGAGTCATGGCATTTTGGCAGATTAATCTGGAGGAAAACGAAGATTTTGAGATTTTAAAGTCTGTATTTTGTTGAAAAAATGCTTGTCATTTTCGTTGGCCTAGGTGACAATTGTATGAGCACAACTTTTTACATAATTTGTTTTCCAGTGGCATATGACGAGAATGTTTCTTTTCTTCACATTAATGATAAAAATGATTCCAAGAAAATTGGTGATTACTGTCAAAGATGAATGTATTAAATCATTCTTGGATCACATCTCCATAAAATCTAAGTCAGTCAAGAGCTAAAAAGCTAAATTGGGGCATAAGATTTTGAAAGTTCTATTTTTGTTTTCACTTTGATCATGGTAGGGCTTTATTGTTAATGATTTTCAAGAAATAACCGATTTGCAAAACTTTTTGAGAATTTTTTGAAATCAACGACAGTCTCAAAGATTCTGGTTAATGGCGGTCAAATATGTGGCAAGATCATTTTGAAACACCTTTCCACCTAGATTCTTGTACAAATCCCAAATTCTTCAATCCTGTATTCCCTAGATGCCTTTTGCCCATGTTTTGGGGCAAGAAGAAAACAAAAAAAAAGAAAAAAGAAGAAAGAAAAGAAAAGAAAAATAAAAAAAAAGAAAAGAAAAAAAATTGATTGTGACATCATGCAAACATGATATTCAGAGGATTTCAAATGCCAAAGGAAAAACTTATCCTAAGAATTGTTTTTCAATGGAAGCATCTTAATTTGAGATGATGAATGGCCGTCTTTCATATTCCATTCGCAAATATAAATATTATCCTGTTGCTACCTTTTTTGAGCCTGATAATTTCCTTCATAATAAACCTCCTCCAAGGATCACCCTCCACACTGGGGGGCATGTGCAGAAAGTATCTTTTCAAAGAAAAGAAACGATTAAGCTTTTGTTTTCGATCAAATAAGATTTGCTATGTTTTGGAAATCTTGGATAGGAATCAATAAAAAAAAAAGAGAAAAAAGAAAGAGAAAGGAGGAAGGATACATGTGAAAGTACACGAAAAAAGATGCTTCAAAGGATGAATAGGATTTTAAAAAAAAAAAAGAGAGAAAGAAAGAAAAGAAGAAAAGGAAGAAATACATGGAAAAGTATAAAGAGAAAAGGTGCTTCTAAGTATGTAAATGGTAGATGTCTATATGAGAAGAAATGATCCTTGGATTGATCACCTTCAAATACATTTTGGGCTTGTTTATCTATTCTTTTGAAACCCTGAACCATGGCCTACATTACGTACTTAAAAGTCCATTTTGATTAATTATGGATGCTTGTATTGAAGAGCTCTTCTTTGGAAGATTCTCGCCATTCTTTGGTTTGAATGAAATTTGAATTCTTAAATGCATGGTGGAACAAGCAATCAAAAAGAAGAAAAAAGAAAAGAAAACAAAAGAAAGAATGAGGCTCTAGGGTGAAAACCCGAAAAGGGCAGTCTAGAGCAAACAATGAACTCTTAGAGCAACAAATCAAGCAGTGACACGAATTGAAAACATGGAAAAAGAACCAATAGTTCTTGAGAAACCCTCGAGGTATCCAAAGATTCTGAAGTCACTTGAAAGAACCATTAATCCCTGGAAACCCTCGAGATGCCTAAAGATTTGGATGTCACTTAATTGCCCAACATTTTTCTGAAAAAGTTCGAACCTTGCTTCTTGTACATACCCTTCCTAAAATAGAAAAGTCTTCAGTCATTCATGCCCGATCTTGGCATTTGTAGAACGTCATTAATTGAGAATTTGAGAGATTGTCAAACCAAATTGAAAATATTTTGTTTATTTTCTCATTCAAAATTTTGTTCAAAAAAAAGAAGAGAAGAAAAACGATGGTATTTTAAGAAAACCATTTTGAGCCAAGAAAGGAACCATTGTTTTTAGATAAGTGGCAAAGTATCCCCCAAACAAAACACTTGGTGCATCAAACTTTCAATTGTCCAGTTGAAGAGATCCGAGTAGGATTTATGTCACTCATCTTGAAAAGTAATCACTAATATTTTGAAAGAATCAAATATCACTTGTGAAATTTAGATTCAATTCCCTCCTGGAAAATAGTTATGAGAAAATTTTCAGTGCTTTTCGTCAAAAGGCCATGATGTGAGTACAAGAAATCTGCAGAAATAGGAAACAGAAAGGAGCTTTCATGATCATGTTGGGGGCAAAGGAGACAAAAAAGGCAGATGATGTGCCTCTTTGGCAAGATAGGAAAGAGTTTTGAAGTTAGAAAATGTACAGGATTGAGTGTCATGCATTCATGCATACATACACAATATCATACAGCATCAACATTGAAAGTTCTTGTACAAAATTTTGATATTAAAACATGTTTCTCAAGCTGAAAACTCAACACCATTCAATCAGGATTTCCAAGGTTATGCAACCTTTTCCAAAGAAAAGAAGAGAAAAGAGAAGAAAAAGAAAGAAGAAAAAAAAAAGAGAGAGAAGAGACGAGAAAAGAAGAGAAAAAGAAGAAAAAAAAAAGAGAGAAGAAGAAAAGAAAAGAAAAAGAGAAAAAGAACGAAGAGAAGAGAAAGAAAAAAGAAGAGAAAAACAGAGGAAAAAAGAAGAGAAAGAAAAAAAAGAAAGAAGAGAAAGAAAGGAAAAAAAGAAGGGGCAGATTTTAAAGTTTCATTGCCTCTGCTGTAAGAGGAGCACTTTTCAGAAAAAGGAATTTAAGTCCTCCGGGCACCATTTCTAAGTCCTCTGGGCAAATTTTAAAGTTTCATCGCCTCTGCTGCAAGAGGAGCACTTTCCAGAAAATCATAAGTCCTCCGGGCACAAATTTTAAGTCCTCCGGGCACAAATTTTAAGTCCTCCGGGCACCATTTCTAAGTCCTCCGGGCAAATTTTAAAGTTTCATTGCCTCTGCTGCAAGAGGAGCACTTTTCAGAAAAAGGAATTTAAGTCCTCCGGGCACCATTTCTAAGTCCTCCGGGCATGAATCATAAGACCTCCGGGCACAAAATCTAAGTCCTCCGGGCATGAATCATAAGACCTCCGGGCACAAAATATAAGTCCTCCAAAAAAAAAAATTTTTAAAGTTTCATCGCCTCTGCTGCAAGAGGAGCACTTTCCAGAAAATCATAAGTCCTCCGGGCACAAATCATAAGTCCTCCGGGCACAAATTCTAAGTCCTCCGGGCACCATTTCTAAGTCCTCTGGGCAAATTTTAAAGTTTCATCGCCTCTGCTGCAAGAGGAGCACTTTCCAGAAAATCATAAGTCCTCCGGGCACAAATCATAAGTCCTCCGGGCACAAATTTTAAGTCCTCCGGGCACCATTTCTAAGTCCTCCGGGCACCATTTCTAAGTCCTCCGGGCAAATTTTAAAGTTTCATTGCCTCTGCTGCAAGAGGAGCACTTTTCAGAAAAAGGAATTTAAGTCCTCCGGGCACCATTTCTAAGTCCTCCGGGCATGAATCATAAGACCTCCGGGCACAAAATCTAAGTCCTCCGGGCATGAATCATAAGACCTCCGGGCACAAAATATAAGTCCTCCAAAAAAAAAAATTTTTAAAGTTTCATCGCCTCTGCTGCAAGAGGAGCACTTTCCAGAAAATCATAAGTCCTCCGGGCACAAATCATAAGTCCTCCGGGCACAAATTCTAAGTCCTCCAGGCAAATATTTAAAGTTTCATCGCCTCTGCTGCAAGAGGAGCACTTTCCAGAAAAAGCATTTAAGTACTCCGGGCAACATTCTAAGACCTCCGGGCATGAATCATAAGACCTCCGGGCACAAAATATAAGTCCTCCAAAAAAAATTTTTTAAAGTTTCATCGCCTCTGCTGCAAGAGGAGCACTTTCCAGAAAATCATAAGTCCTCCGGGCACAAATCATAAGTCCTCCGGGCACAAATTCTAAGTCCTCCAGGCAAATATTTAAAGTTTCATCGCCTCTGCAGCAAGAGTAGCACTTTCCAGAAAAAGCATTTAAGTCCTCCGGGCAACATTCTAAGACCTCCAGGCATAATTCTAAGACCTCCGGGTATAAATCTCAAGTCCTCCGGGCAACATTCTAAGTCCTCCGGGCAAAATTTTTAAAGTTTCATCGCCTCTGCTGCAAGAGGAGCACTTTTCAGAAAAGGAATTTAAGTCCTCCGGGCACCAAATCTAAGACCTCCGGGCAAAATGTTTAAAGTTTCAATGCCTCTGCTGTAAGAGGAGCACATTTTCAAGAAGAATTTTAAAGTTTCATCGCCTCTGCTGCAAGAGGAGCACATTTCTAGGAAAAGAATTTAAAGTTTCATTGCCTCTGCTGCAAGAGGAGCTTTCACGAAAAAAAAAACAAACCAAAAAAAAAAACAAAACAAAACAAACATAACAAAAAGAAATTTCAAGTTTCATCGCCTCTGTTGCAAGAGGAGCGCATTTCAAAAAAAAAGAAGAGAAAAAAAAAAAGAAAAAAAAAACTTTAAAGTTTCATTGCCTCTGCTGCAAGAGGAGTTCATACAAAAAAAAAAAGAGAAAAGAAAAAAAGAAAGAGAAGAAAAAGAGGGAAATGAGTCATAAGCCGGACAAAATTACTGTCAATTGTCTTTGCTCTATTCCTGATCCTCAGCAATGAGCAAAGAGGGGCAGCTGTTGACACCTAATTTTGTTCCATTTTCTTTGTTATTATTATTACATATATATGTATTTATTTTTATTTTTATTTTTCTTATTTATATTATTTTTATTATTATCTGTTATTATTATTATTATATTATTACTATTATTTTTATTTTTATTACTTTTATTTTTATTTTTATTATTTTTATCACTTTTTTTTTTTTATTATTATTATTATTATTATTATTATTATTATTATTATTATTATTATTATTATTATTATTATTGTTTTTATTATTTTTATTATTTTTAGTTTTTATTTTGTTTTTGTCTAGTCCAATCTGTCACCTCTCCCCTGCCAGGCCGTCCCATCTCCACCGGCTACCAGCCTATCACCCATCCATCTCGCCTCTGCCAGCGATATTACCAGCCCCTTTCTACAAAATCCCTCCTCAACCAGCAACCAGGGGAGGAACCAAAAAAAAAAAAAACCACTCACCACAAACCCACCAATACCGAGACCCCCGGATCCCATCCCCCACTCACCGTCTAGTCACCCCTCACCACCATCATCACCGTCACCACATCACCCAACTATCATCATCGTCATCACCCCCACAAACCACCACAACCGAGACTCCCTAACCCAGATCTAAACCCCAAACCTGCAAAACAAACACAGATCCCAAACCAAGCCCATCACTCACCATACCTGCAACCAAAAAACAACAACAAAACCAGCAACCACAAGCCACAAAAAAAAATCGTCAAAAACAAAAAAATAAAAAAGGGTTTGGGTTTCGGTTCCTAACAGATCTACTGGGTTAGGGGGTTTTTAAAGAGAAACGGGGCTCGGAATCGAAGAGAAGAGGCGGAGGAGATTCGGAAAGTTGAAGGCTTTTGGCCATTTGGCCACCGGCGACGGTGGCCGGCGGCGGCGCAAGGCGATCCCAGCGGCGGCCGGAAATCGCCCCGGCCAAGAGCTTGGAGAGGCTCTGGAAATTTTTTTTTTTTGTTGAGAAAAGAGGAAAAATGAAAGAAAAAAAAAGATCAAGGCTTTTATAGCCTAAAAAAAAAAAGAGAAGAAGGGAAGGATCCGCGCGTGGACCCGGATCCGACCCGGGTCCGTGCGCTGACCCGTCCGCAGAGGAAGATCCGCGTGCCAGCCCAGCGATCCGACCCGACCCGATCGCGTCCGACCCGCTCCGCTGCTGACCCGCGCCCCTGTCGATCCGACCCGGTCCGGCCCACCTGTTTTGGGCCACGTGGAAGGCCTTGTGGGCCCTCAATTTGGGTTGTGCATTTGGGCTCTTTGAGGGCTTCCTTTGGGTCCAAGCCCAATTTCGTTTTTGGTATGTTTTTTATTTGCTTATCTATTTATTTATTTGTTTGTTGAAGGAAAATTTTAATTAGAAAATTAAAATTAAAAAAATAATAAAAAATTAAATTAAAAAATTTTAAAATAAAGTAAAATAAAATGAATTATTATTATTATTATTATTATTATTATTATTATTGTTGTTGTTGTTGGTGTTGTTGCTTTTATTATTGTTTTCATTATTGTTGTTGTTATTATTATTATTATTATTATTATTGTGTTTAGTTATTATTATTATTATTATTATTATTATTATTATTATTATTATTATTATTATTATTATTATTATTATTATTATTATTATTATTAATGCATGTTGTAAAATAAGAAATTGGAAAATTTTCTTTCACTTGTATTTATTATTATTATTGATTAGAAAGCTTATTTAAAAATAAAGAAAAATAAATGAAATTTAAATTTAATTAAAAATAAAATTCCGATGATGGGACGTTATGGAAGTCACAAGTAGTGATTCCTTAACTGATCCCTAGGTGAGAAGAGTCTGCTAAATATTGTCAAAAGTATTGAGGTATTTAGCATGATTTTTCAATAATTTAAAATTTTGAAATTAAAATTGAATTTTTAAAATTAATAATAAAATTAAATTTAAATTAAAATAAAATTCCGATGATGGGATGTTACGGAAGTCACAAGTAGTGATTCCTAGCTGATCCCTAGGTGAGAAGAGTCGTACTAAATGTTGCCAAAAGTATTGGAATATTTAGTATGATTTTTCAATAATTTAATTTTTTGTTAAACATAAAAATAAATAATTTTTTCAAAAGAAAATAGAAAAAGGAAACTTAATAATAAAGTTTAAATCTAATTAAATAAATGTCCGATGATGGGATGCTACGGAAGTCACAAGTAGTGATTCCTATCTGATCCCTAGGTGAGAGAAATCCTACAAAATGTTGCCAAAAGTATTGGAATATTTAGTATGATTTTTCAATAATTTAAATTTTTATTAAAAATGAAAATGAATAAGTTTTTTTAAAAAACAAAGAAATATAAATAAATAAAAAATAAATAATGAAATTTGAAATAAAAAAATTCATTTGCATCATTTTTATCTGTTTGCATCATATGCATTCATGATAATTTTTCGAAATAGATGTGATCCCTTCCGAGGATGAGATTCTATAGAAGTCACAAGTAGTGATTCTTAAGAAATCTCTAGGTGAGGAAAATTATTTCAAATGCTGCCAAAAGTATTGGAGTATTTGATTTAGTTATTCAATACAAAAAGGTTCACATTTATTTTCGAAAAATAAAATTTAACTTTTTAAAATAAAACAAAATAAATTTACAAATAAAAAATGATTTTGAATAAAATTGATTGCAATAAAATAGGAATTGTTTTTAAATATTAAATTAAGATCATTTTATTAAAACCAAAGGATAACACATGATTATTATGGTACCGTTTTTTAACGGGCGTCGTGGGGGTGCTAATCCTTCCCCACGCGTAACCGTACCCCCGAACCCGATTTTTGTTTTCGCAGACAAAAAATTTGTCTTTTTAATAAAACTTAATTAATTTTGTGATTTTGTTAAAAAGATAAACATTTTTAGGTGGCCAATCACACCTAGACAAAAAAAGATTGGTGGCGACTCCCACTTTTGTTTTTAAACGCTTTTTTCAAAATTCGTCGAGCGCGAAGCCGTTACGACACTACTCATTAGGTTTTTAGCTACACTGAGCGATAGACAAACATAGGAAGTGAAAGAAAAAGTTAGCCCGAAAATCCGGCTTCCAAGGGCGTTACAGAAATTAGCAAAGCCAAAAAGTCAAACAAGCTCCACCCTCTAAAACCATTTTTCGACAATCAAGCATCTACACGAAAATCACTTCAGAGCCATTCAAACAATTCACAAGAAATTTTGCCTTACCTTTAGCGAGACAGGACAAATCATTCGAAGACAAGTATCAGTTAAACCTCTGTTGGAACTTTAACCTTGCTTTAGTTGACATCAATAAACCTCTGTTTGCCAGGAAAATGCCCCTCAAAAAACCTTAAAACCAGTTTTGTTAGTTACTTGAGTCTAGATGAATGTGCAAAAGAAACTATTTGCAAGACAAAGTCAAAAGAAACTAATTACAAGACATCCTAATCAACAAACAACCTATAACTGATTACATGCTTTAGAACCGAATTCGTTTATGCGACAAATAAAATTACCTCTCGCATCAATCGTCGACTATTCATGACAAATATTTCTTGCCATTTCTTTAATTTTGGCTTCCATCAAACTTCTGATGATATCTTCTCCATCTGCTGTTGTAGAAAGTCCCAATAATCTCACCAGCTCATGAGTAGCTTGTGCTTCTTTTCTTAACATTCTGTTTCTGTTCCTTATATCTTCATCCGATATTTCTTCTTTAATAAAACTAGGAGTTTTTGAATAATACCCTAGCAAGTTGTTCTCTTTTTTCCTAGAGAAATTTGCTTTTTTATTATTCTTTTTACCCTTTCCCTTTATTGAAACAGACTTTTTCTTCCCTAAGATGGCTTCAGCAGATTGGAGAGAAGAAACAAAGATGAATCTCTTACTCCTTTTGAGGTTCCTTGCTACGGCTCCACCGTCTTCTTGAGTTTCATAAGCTATGACTCCTCTACCCTCTTGAAATTGATCAGTTATTTGAATCATTTTGTCCCCGGGCTGGGTGATAGTTGGACTGCTATGTTTAACCAAACACAAGGCCTCATTGTCTTCAACTGAATTTTTAGGATCAGAATATGGGTTATTGGCAATCATCGGATTTGGGTCGTCCAATGCAAAATCCAAAGCCATTTCTTTAATCACTGTTGCTTTGACTCTCAATATTTCATCAGCATAGTTTGTTTCAAAATTCCCTCCAATTTCATTTTTTCTATTCAAAATACAAGCCAGTTAATCGTACGTTTGCTAACAGTTCACCTCAAAAGCAGTATCCTCCTTATTTTTCAAGGGCGGCGCATTAATACCTTGATAGCTCTTGTTGTTTGCTTCTTCAACCGGCAAATGATGGTCTTCGTCCTCACCATAATCTTCCGTTTGTACCGCCGCCACTACCAGAGTTTTTTCAGGAACAGGGGTGGGACTTGAACTCCATCCTTGAATGGTGGAAGAAAGGTGGTTCCACCTAAAATCAAAGCTGTCATCTACCACTAATTTTATAACAAATTTTGCTCCATTTATCTTGAGCTCGATTGAATTCATCACTAACATATTTTTGTTTACAATAATAAGAATTCTTGCAAAATCCAATCTTTGTTTTTTACAAGAGCTATCGTCAGCTAGAATGAACTTGCCCCAATGATCTCCAATTTGTTTGAACACCTCTTTGTTCCAAGCATGCAAAGGTAGGTTGCAAATTTTGATCCAGACGAATCTTTCATCACTGATGAGTTCCTTGGACCATGGTTTAATCCAGTTAAACCATTCATCAATCCATTTATTCCCATCAGTGAGCAGATTCAGCATTGATTATTTTCTATCAAATCGAATTAAGAACCAACTACCTCCCATTGTAGTGATTGAAAAGGAGAATAACCTTCCATGGACATACGTTGATGAAGAACATGAATCTCAAGGGGAGACCTGACCGACACTACCACCAAATCTTCAAGCCATTTTATGCCTTGTTCTCCACAGCATTTTTGGTGTCATTCTGGCTTGAGAATCTAACGAAACCATGCTTTCTTCCTGATCTGCTTCACTTCTGATGGATAAAAACATCCGTGACATTTCCATAATGTTGAAAAATTTGTTTAAGCCATCTCCAATGGATGTTTGGCGGTATGTTGTTGATAAAGACAGAGAAGGTTTGCAAAGGAGATTGGGAGGGAGACACCATTTTTTCAAGATATGTTTTTTTTCCTGACTTTGCCATGATGATATGTAGGTATTACATCTTTTCACCAAGATTAAACATTTGCTGACCTATAATTTGGAGTATATGTAACACGAATATTGGTTAAAGTAAATGATATTAATGCATGGCATGGTTGTACTTAAAACGTTATCTACGAATGATTTTTAAAAACGTCAATAGATAAAACAATGTTATTATTTATATGCTGTACTATAAATTACTAATACTAGACCATATTCTACCATTTAATTATATCTAACAACTATGTATGTATAAGAGAAAGAACGTAGGTTTTCAAATTTGAAATTCAAATTTATTGAAATATGAAATATTTGTCATGAATAGTCGACGATTGATGTGAGAGGTAATTTTGTTTGTCACATAAACGAATTCAGTTCTGAAGCGTGTAATCAGTTATAGGTTGTTTGTTGATTGGGATGTCTTGTAATTAGTTTTTTTTGACTTTGTCTTGCAAATAGTTTCTTTTGCACATTCATCTAAACTCAAGTAACTAACAAAACTGGTTTTAAGGTTTTTTGAGGGACGTTTTCCTAGCAAACAGAGGTTTATTAATGTCGACTAAAGCAAGGTTAAAGTTCCAACAGAGGTTTAACTGATACTTGTCTCCGAATGATTTGTCTTATCTCGCTAAAGGTAAGGCAAAATTTCTTGTGAATTGTTCGAATGGCTCTGAAGTGATTTTCGTGTAGATGCTTGATTGTCGAGGAATGGTTTTAGAGGGTGGAGCTTGTTTGACTTTTTGGCTTTGCTAATTTCTGTTCGATCAAAAGCTCCAGAGAATCATTTGTTAGATGGTATATTTCGGAGGGCCAATGACTTTTGGTTGTTTCGGATCGTTGTCACGGCACCAAATCATAATCATCACAAATGTATATGAGAAATTATGACCAATGACAGAAAGGTAGGAAAATGTAAGTGTGGTTGAAAAGTTGGGATAAGAACGCAAACGACAAATTGGTTTTTCAACCTTGAAGTTAGCATGGCTACTCCTCTCAGTTTGGGTTGCTCGTGCGGAGGAAATCGGTTCTGTGATATAACATTTGGCCACTCTTCTCAGTCCTCTTTTATTTCATGTTTGTTGTTCTCAGTAGCTGATCTGTTGATCGATGATGCTCCTTTCATTTTCTGCGGTGCTTCGATCTCCAAGCAAAGATCATCCAGGCAATGATTTTTTAAGCTTCCCAGGTGTTTGTTGTAATGTTCCTTAAGAGAAATGTTTTTTGTTCCTCTGCTCTTGGATTGTATGCTGCAAGATGTACTGTGTGTAGTTCAATTTGGACTCAGTTGCCAATATTTTTAATAAAAAATTTTAACTTTTCAAAAAAAAATTTATTGAAATACACTTTTTTTAAAAAAATTATATAAATCAATCATATTAGGTTTAATATAAAAGACTTCACTAAATTGTTAATTAATTGGTACTCCTTCAAATTGGATAATTTTTAAATTTTTGCAAATGCATGGAATGTATGATATTTTCAAAATTAAAAAATGACTTAATCCTTTGATTTTCCTTTGTACCAAAAAGAAAAAAATTTCCCTCAAGTTTCCCATATGCACAATAATAATAATAATAATAATAATAATAATAATAATAATAATAATAATAATAATAATAATAATTTATAGATTTATATATGATGCACTGACAATGTATAGTTTCTATACACTGCCAATGCCCCAGAGGTTGACACCTCTTCAACAAGCTCTTATGAGCAAATTTAAAAAATTTATTTATATTTCTTTTAAGGGCTTGGCATTTTTTAATTTGCCAATTGATGAGGTGTCAACCTCTGATACATTGACAATATATAGAAACTATACATTGTCAGTGCATCATATATAAACCTATAATTTATACTATATATAAAAAGAATCCCCTTATAGGGAATTAGCTTGACACCTGTCCGGATGGAGCCATTGTGATTTAAAAAAGGAATTGGTTTTATGACATCTATATTCTTTTTTTAATTTTTTATTTCATTTTGATTTTTTTATTTTAAATTTTTACATTAAAAATAATATAATTTAGAATGAATTTAAGAAAAAAAATATTAAGCATGTACATTTGATTGATGAATTTGATTTTGTATGATTATGAACAAAAATATTTTCCAAAACAAAAAGATAAAAATAAGAAAGAATCATATATATACTTATTATTTAAAAAGAAATCTATACATATATATTAAGTGAATCTCTTTTAGGATTAAAGTCTTTTATGGATTAGAGCAATGATTAGATTTTTCTTTTTTTTTTTTTAAGAAAATATGGGTTAAGATTTTGTTTTGGAGAGATAAACTTGCAGAATTTTGCTTTAATAAATTAAAACAAATCCGTATGAGTTATTGAGCATCAGGTTTATGATACTCACACAGATAGTGTAATCCATTTTAAGTAAATAAGGTCAATAAAAAAGATAAGTAGTTTAATTTTATTTCACTTTTTTTCCAAAAATAATCATTCTTTAAATATATATTTTAAATTTTAAAGCTAATAATAAAAATCATTATTTGAAAAATCTCCAATGATGAAAATTATTTTAGAATTTATAATAACAAATTGAAAATATTTTTTAAGTTGAAGACTCATATAATCAACTTTACTAAAATGTAAGAAAGTTCTTACAATTTATTTTGATAAAAAATAATTTCGAATTATCTTAAAAAATAACAATTAATTATTATTATTAAAATTAAGAAGCTTTTAGTTTGTCAGATAAATGAAAATTAATAAAAAATAATAAATATTAATAATTATAAAATATAATTACAAATAAATGAAATAATAATTTCAAATGATTAAAAAATTCAAAAGAATATAGATATTTGCAAAATAATTTTTTATTAAAAATATTTAATAATTAAATATAAAAATTATTTTTTATAATTAAAAATGAAAGGTGAGGTTGCTTGAATTAAAACTTAAATCGTATAATATATCACAACTTTTTAATCATTTGACAAAAAATGTAAATATAAAAATTAATTTTTAGTTTTTTAATCGATCCACCAAAAAATTTATAAGCATAAAAAATTAATTTTTAATTTCCACCGCAACATAATGCAAGTAACTTACTAGTAATAATAATAATAATAGTACTCTTGAAACTTGTTCTTAATTTTGCCTTTGACCTTTTTACCATTGATCAATATAAATTGCCGACGTTTAACGATGACTATTAGCTAGGGTTTTCATCGCATATGTAAGAATGATGATTTTCAGTGGTCATGAATCCAGAGCTCGACGTCCATTTTTCTTAAGCCAACAAATTTTATATATATATATATATATATATATATATATATATATATACACACACATATAAATATAGTGCAAAATGACATCCAAGATGCTCTGGGCATATAGTCACAATTTTTAAAGATTTATCATCAAAATAAATCTTTGGACTTCATTAAAATATACAAACAAATCTTCGATCTTTTATTGTATAAAATTAAGACCATATTTAATTATAATTATACTCACTAAACCTTAAAACTGATCAATGATGTCTATTGATAAATTTTTAAAATAAAATTCTCTTAAATGTTTGTCATTTAACTCATTTGATTAAATCTAAGTAAATATTTTTTTACAATTTAAATCATTTAATTAAAAAATTAACAAATAATTAAATATTTTACATCGTCAAAGCTTAATTATTTTTATAATAAAAAGTTTGTAAATTTAATTTTGTGAAATAAAAATTAAAAGCTTATTTCAATTTTTAAGTAAAATGCCAGGGCTTATCAGTTATTTGGATTTTTTTTAAAATCATCTTTGACTCAAATGGTTAAGGCTCTAGCCACCACGGAAATAATCATGATTAATTTACTGTTAATTAAGGCATTTTCCAATTGCCATTGTCCTTAATTTGTTCAATATTTTAATAATGAATCACGGTTGTGCTTCAATTGTAGCTAGACTAGGCTGATTATTAGATGGTGCGTGCCTAAAGTGGATAAAATTCTCTAAAGTTCCTAAAAAGAAAAAAATAAAGTTTACACTATTTTCTTTTTCCCAAATTAAAACCTTTTAATTTTTTTTTTACAATAGAAGTCTCTCAAATTGTGGAATAAAAAAATATATGTGTGGAGAAACACCGTAAAAAAATAAAACCATTTGAATCATTACTCGTATATAATCATTTAGTCTCTCTCATTACTCGTATATAATCATTAAGTCTCTCTTTTTTATCCTAATGATAACATACTTTTGAAGATATATACATACTATTGTATAATAGTAATATTATAAATTAATATAAAAAACTAATTAATTCACGACATAGCATGCATGATTAATATTACTCATGCCATCACTAAAATAATTTCTTTTAATTTTTTGGACTTTTTTAAAAACTTTCCCCAAATTTTTTCATAATCCATAATACAAATATCAAAAGTGCGTATATCTATATAAAATCATTTACATATTACGTTAAAAATGAGTAAACATTTTGAAATAACTTAATTGAAATACAATAGTTTTAGGAATAACAAAAATAGTGATTTGAATTTTTTATTATGAAGTATATATTATTTATCTCTCTAATTTCGTCAATAAAATTTAAAAATTACACTTAAGATCTATGAGATAATTTTTATATAAAAAAAAAAAACTATTGAGAATTATTTGTTTGAGTCCAATGCGGTTTTGGGTTTTGAAAAATAGAGGAGGCTTTTTAAACTCTTAAACCGATCCATATAATGTTTAACAGCTGATTAAAAGGCCTAAATATACTGAATTATAGTCCTTAATCACCCTCCCTAGACCACTATAAATATAGGCCCGGTCCAATATGCAGAATACATTTTTCAAATCATCCCGCCAAAAGGAGAGCGAAAATACTAGATAGAGCGAAACTTTGAAAATGAAGGAAAAGGTGAATCAAACTCCGCGAAAAGAACTCCCGCCATCTTCAGATGTTGCCCATCGCCGATCGAAGGATTCTCCGGCGAAGAAAACCTCAAAGAAGGCCAGTGATTCTAATAACCATAAATTTCTCAATTTCCTCTCCGCATTGTCTCCTCTGCATTGCGAAATGCGAGCTTATTATTTTTCTCGTTCTCTTTGTTTTCGTTTTTGTTTTGGTTTTCACGCAGGTTGCTGAGAAGAGTTTAACCGAAGCGTTCGTTTCACCGATTGAAGATGTTTTTCCTGAAATTTCTGAAGAGTCAATTGATTTCTCTTCGGTTTCTGCCATTTCAGATTCTAATTACAACTGTGAAACCGCAGAGGTACGAGTCAATCACATAGATTTTTTATATGCTTTTCTGTGATTTTGAGTGAAAATTGAATTGCTGGAGGCTGATAAGTGCATGCTTTTCAATTAATTCTTAATCTAAATTTTAAATTAGCTTTATGCCTATTATTGCAGTTCGAATAATGGTTCATGCCATTTTATTTCTTTTTGGTTCAACGGTTAATAAATACTGTATAACAAATTTCCATTCTATATTGATTTTATGTGAAAAACAGTCGCTCGTGGAGGAAGCGTAATTTTTTATAAAATTCGTTAACTTACTATATATTTATTTTAGTTTCCTCTTAACTTTTGATGATAATATTTTCAAAAATGTGGTTCAATTTTTGAATTCTTTGTGTCTGTTTCAGAGCTTTGTTATCGCTTCGTGTCCATCTATTTCAGCTTCATCAGAAGCCTTCACTTCTTGTTCAAAGATGAGCACTGCAAACAGAGATGAACAAATTGGCTTTTCAAAGACTGGTTCAGCGGAAGTAGAGATTATGGTGAATCTTCTAAAACAAGCTCGACTCCAAGCAATGAATTCTATTGACATGGAGAACAAATTCAAGAACGTTCTAGATGCATTGATCAAGTCCACAATTAATGAGTTCTACACTCTACCTCAAGAGAGAGATATGCTACCTGAACTTGTTTGTAGCAATGCCTATGTCGGATTTCTCTGCTTTTTGCTTTGGGTTGTTGCGGTCTTGCTGTTTTCCTTCTATTTGTCCTGGTACTCAAGAGTGGCCGGTTCTTTCACTGAACTGCCGCCAACTTGAAGGTACTTTTTCCTTGTTTGAATGATGGTAGGATTTGTTTTCTGTTTTTTTTCTCTGGATCTTCTCTATGATGTTGGCTCAAGTAGTTTGATGATATGATTGTTGGGATTACGCTAACATCAAAGTGTATAGTCTTGCTCTGATCACATCTACATATAGTTGTAAACTTTATTAGATAACGGAGGTTAATTGGTTCAATGATTTTTCTACTTAGGTGCATGTTTGATTCTAGGCTATCTAAACTTCCTACTTACACCAAGTTGGTAACATGCCGAAACTTCAATAAACAGTAAATGGAGACTTTAGACGGCAACAAATAGGGCAGAGTCCGGTTACAAGGACATGCATGTCTACCCACCTTCATTTATCCTTAGCTGATGATTTGATGACAGTATTTGGTCAATAATTGAATTTGTTTATTTTATGGTGACAGCTTTATGCCCCTGATTGCTAAACAACTCAAACATGTAGATTCTTCTGGATGAAGACTGTCTTATAGAGAATTTGCAAACAATATAGCTTATAAATAAAATACTTAATGCGTTTGAAGCCATACAGGTGGCTTATGCCGTGGTGTAGGTCCTTGAAAAGATTTTCTTTTTGCAAATTGTATGAAATCTTCGGCACAGCCAGATTTATTTTCTTGCAGCTGGACTATCTATTTGACCTATTGATGTAACTTTGTTGGCTGTATTATGTATTATCAAATAATGGGTCAAATGTTAAAAGTATTACTGTTTCATATTTTTGTATATTTGACTTAGGTAAAACAAGTCAAATTAGCGGTCACAAAGTTTATTCAAATATAATGGAAACAAAATAAAGCATGACTGCATGTGTTAGTTAAGAATTAAGATTGCATTAGGGTCTAGGGAGCAACATTTGACAACTTCAAGGTGGCTCTTAGGATGCACAATCACAAATATTTACCACATTTGTATTTATGTTATCAACTAGTTTGTCCTTGAAGTGAATAAAATAGTTCTATATTAGGATAAAAGGACAGTGAACGAGGAATGATAGGCTCTCTTAGAGCAGGTAGTTAGGAATTGTGAGAATGGATGGGAAAATTTTGCGATGGTGACACCAAATGAAATCCTATAGGCTCTTTCTCTGAAAGTGGTTTCATGAGGGGACAAGCCCGGGTCTAAGTTGACAGTTAGATAAATCATTAATAGGTCAAAAAAAGGAAGCCTGACATCAATAGTAATAAGCAGACTGGAAAATAAATCTAATGAGGACTTCACTTAAGCATGCCAAGTAGTATATTGTTTTTTCCTAGTGATGCGTGGCACAGTAGGCAGAGTTAGCTGGATTGAAGTAAATGGTTTGGTGTAATCCACAAAACTTTTGTTTATTTATGAATGAGAACATGACTAATACCCCACTTAGAAATTGATGAGAACACTAAGCTTTTAGGCCTCGTTGTACATAAAGATCTTAGATTCGATGTAATCCACAAAGATCTGTAGCTTGTTAAATAGTTTAAACCTTGTTTTTTTGTTTGTTTTTAAAGAGAGACGGAGCTGGTTGTACTTTAAAGCAACGTTTAGCATATATAAAAAAGAAAAGGAAATTTTGATTTATCAATGAGCTATTTTGACATAATCATTGGATGTTTGCTTTCCATCAACAAGTGTCTTTATGCTAACATTTGGATTAATCATCAAGCAAGAGCCTTTCAGCATGCAATGGATCTAAATTGACTCACTTTGTTTTCACTTATGATGCTGCAATTTGTGTCCTAAGATGGAGCGATTCACAATTCCCACTGGTTGAATTTTCAACATTTCTAACAAATCCTCTAACTCACATAGGCTGATAATTAAACAAGTCCTCATATGAGTACTGTCTTCTGCCCTCTTATTCAGACTGAAATGTCTTGACCATGTTATTATTATTTTCAATCTTTTTGGTCATGGTGAAAACTTTTAGAGTTGATGAGCTGAATGGAGGTGTTATGTATGGAATATTGATCTTCATTGGAATCATTAGAGATATTAGCTAGCAGAAACATAGGCTAAAAAATTCCTGTGCACATTTATGAATTACCTTGCAGTCATTTTGGACTTAGTTAAATCCTGTATGTATTTACATATTTAAGGTTGTGCTGGATCTCAGACAA
Source organism: Heritiera littoralis (assembly GCA_031772115.1). Lineage (NCBI taxonomy): Eukaryota > Viridiplantae > Streptophyta > Magnoliopsida > Malvales > Malvaceae > Heritiera > Heritiera littoralis. Next base: position 866,930 of record JAPDPK010000137.1, on the reverse strand, counting down.
CTTCATATCCATGAGGTTGATGCAACAGCCTTATCTTGATCTTTACCTATCAGCAAACATGGCTCAGAGAAGAAACAAAAATTTGTCGTAACTGTAAGATTTAAAAAATATTATTATTATCTCATCCACTGACAATGAAATCTAAAAACTTCATATGCAAATCTGTTTATGCATTTCGTGTCCTTTCAAAAGCATGAACAAAATCAGAAAATCAATTTTTGAAAGAACATGACTTGTAAACAGATATGTTTATAAAATTTAAGAACTCCATTGTGAGAGGATGGGATAATAATCTTAAAAATATGCATCATTTCATGATGGATAAATTCAGAGCTTGCTGCGACTACATTATCCTTTTATCCTTCTTGAAACCTTATCTTGCTAAGATGTCATCTTGCCAGAAAATTTGTACCTGTAAAGCACATTATAGAAACCGCCCTTTTCATTTCATTACTTTTGGAGTTATACTTAGTATGGGGCCATGTTTGCTCTCTTCGATTTCTTTCTTTGAGTTGACTTTTGCTAGATACTTGTTACCGAGGAAATCTGCTCAAAATTTTAAAAAAGTTGTGTTATGTCGATGACTTTCACTCAATTGACATTTGTTGCCTCTCTTGTTTATTGTTTTGCTGTAGGATAAACTGGCTGGGGTGTAATTGAATGAGTCAAAATAACCTAATATTAGACTCAAGTTTGGCTCAGTTTAAGAATTCAAAGGTTGATTCGGGCTCCATCGAGCATAGCTTTTGAAGATTGAGTTTGATTCTATAAAATGCTTGAATTGTTTGAGATTCGATTGTCATTTTTTAATAATACTTTATGAGAATAAAATGATAAATTAATAATAAAGTCTAAACAATACATTTAAAAAAAAAACTCAATTAAATTCATGATTCATTAGTAGTTTGAGTCAGGTATTAAAATATTTGAATTCAATTCGATTCATTATTAAAGTAGTTTGACTTGAAGATAAACGAGTTAAATTTGATTAATCATTGAACCGAGTTTGAGTAATTTATTATTATTAGCTTGACTTATTTACAGTTAATAAGGTTCATGTCAAATTCAGATTCCAATCGGATTGCTAATTTATTGACATAGTAATACAGTGTAATAAGATTTCATGAGCTAAAAGCCTAAAACGGTTTCCACATTCATGCAGGTTTGATCCGAACTGGTCTTCTTTCTCGCCTCCATCAGATAATTGCTGGACTCTACTCTTTAACTCGTATGCATTCTTGACTGAAATTTACTCTTTCACATTGTGTTAAGTTGGGATAACTTATGAATTTTCATCCCTACTAATCTTAGGCCTTAGCAATAATGCACAGCTACTTTATACAATCTTGAATCACTCTTCACCACTCCATCTGTAGCACGTAACTCTCTTTTTCTGGTGCCGTTTAATACTTTTCCCTGTTTTATGTGAATGCTTTATGCTTTATTATGTCTCACACAGGGGAGGCAATCTCTCTGGCACATCATAATGTCAACTAGTTCTTTTTAAATTAAATTTGTTTTAAGATTTCCTCGATACAATGTCCCTAATGAATTCATTGGCACACACATGGCACAATGATTTTTGGTGAGAATTTGGATAAGGTTAATGATTGTATTAGAATTCGGAGCATCATTTTTTGACTATCCTAAGGTCCGGTAAAAAACATTAGTCATTTTCATAAACCTCCTCTATTTGCTGGTTTGATTTCTTTAATGATAAAATGGGTTTTTTTTTATTAATTTTAGATATAACATAGTAATATGATACGTAAATAATATAAAAAAAATATGAAGATGAAATAGGTTAAAATTTGATAAAAAAAATTTATGTAAATTTGATAGAAGTTAAAAAAAATATATTTTGTATTTAATTTGTCGACACAAATTTTAGTATGAAATTTTTTTGCATTTTATACTATACAAACACAATTTACACAGCAAGAACAATAATTATGTACATGAATTATGAGATTTAGGTTTTTTTCAACTATTTGTGCCACTTGACAATTTGTGTGTGATGTGTGTGTGTATATATATTATATTTGTATTTTATAAAATCATATAAAACATAAAAATCATTGTGTCACAATTTGTCTTGACTCATTAATTGTAAAATATTTTTTAATGTTTATCAAATTCATATATAAATCTTGTCAAAATTTTAACTCATGTAATTTATTTTTATCTTTTTTGTATTGTGTCATTGTATGGTGTATAAAATTACATATCACTGATCAAATCAATTGCACCATTAAAGTTGAGATTATGTTGTTGATTACCTTAAAATTATTACTCTTTTTAGCATGAACTAGGTGGGCCATTAACTTGAAGCCATCATGTATAGTTATTATTTGAAGCTTGACATCTTTAGATTACCACAAATCTTGATATATTCCCAGCTGGAAATTTATGTAATGGAGATTTAGGAATGACATTTAGCCAGTGAGAAACGAGTGTGATAGAACACAAAAATTTCCTTCAGATTAATATTGTGGTGGGGAAAAAACAATGTAGTTAGTGGAAGCTTTCTTGTTAAGAATGAGAGGATTAGTGAGTATTATTCTTAATAAATATCTTTGGCATTAGAGAAAATGGGGACCCCATTGCAGGAAATGTGGAGCATAACTGTCCACACCTCAGAAAAGAGGCAAAATTCCAAACCTCTTCTCCCAACAAATAAACAAAAACAAAGCCGAAGATAGAAAAGTGCCAGGGAAACAACCCACGTTGCACATGCATTTTTCCTTTGTTTATTATTTCTTTTTTTCTTCCTCTGCGGATCATCATCACCTCCAGCAATCCTTGCACAAATGAAAACAAATTTATGTGGGACCGGGGCCGGGCCTCCCAGCGAATTAGTGGAAGCCAACACCACATATCCATCCAATCACATCTTGACAGGTCACCGGCCACCCTTTTTTTTATTTATTATTATAGTTTGGCATAATGGGACACTGAAATTGTGTTGAATTGCTTCGTTTTGAGGTAATTTTTGGCCAATGGTCACTTTTTTTTCGTTTTTCTTTTCAAAGAATAAGATTATTTGAAAACTTAAGATCCGTTTGGTTCACGTATTTTTTTTTTTTGAAAATATTTTTTACATTTTTTAATATTTGGTATGTGTAAAACATTTTCGATCAATAAAAAATAAAATTCAATCTATGAAAAATCTTTAAGGATTTTAAAAAATTGTCTTCCTGGGAAAAGATAATTTTCAAATTTATGTCACTTTTAAGAAAAAAGCTCTCATTAAAACTCAACCTAATCTATATTTGATTAAAACAACAAACAAAAGAAAATATTTTTCAGCATATCAATCAAATAACCGAAAATATTAGTTTTTTTTTTTCAAAAAATCAAATTTTCAGTAATCATTTTATAGAAATTTTTTTCTGAAAGTCATTTTACAGGAACCAAATGGAGCCTTAAGGTCCATTTGGTTCGTGTATTTTATTTTTTCGAAAATATTTTTTATATATTTGAGTGTTTGATATACGTAAAACATTTTTGGTTAATGAAAAATAAAATTCAGTCGATGAAAATTTTTTAAGGATTTTAGAAAGTTATCTTTCTCTTTTAAAAAAGAAAAGACAATTTTCAAACTTATGCCACTTTTAAGAAATAAACTCCTACTGAAACTTAATCTAATCTTTATTAGGTTAAAGAGATTTATGAGATTACAAATTATTATACAATCAATATGTGAACTCTATCAATTTTATTAATATCTAATTAAGATTTTTTTTAAAAAAAATTGTTCTTTTCATCTTTATTATTATTATTATTATTATTATTATTATTATTATTATTATTATTATTAAAAATATAGTTTTTCAGAAAACAACAAACAACAAAAATATTTTTCAACATATCAACCAAATAACAGAAAATATCAGTTTTTTCAAAAAATCAAATTTTCAGATATTATTTTACAGAAATTATTTTTCAAAAGTCATTTTACGCTAATCAAACGGAGTCTTAAGATAAAAGTTTTTTTCAACTGTTTTAGAAATGATATTGGGTATCTTATAAATAAATATTTTGCATTATTTGATTCTATTAAATACATTGAGAGCGTTATATGATTGGATTTAAATAGTAAAACTATTACTCATCTTTGAATAAGTTATTTATCATTAGCGTAATTCATAATTAAATTAATTTATTAAGTGTTTTAAATATTATTTTGAATTTTAATTTATTCTTTATAAGTAATTTAAATTTTCTTAATTATTATACTTTAAAAAAATGACTTTAAATTTAAATTTGAATGTTAAATTTTGACTTAATAAATAAATATTTAACAAATTTAAATAGTTAACAAGTATTTTTATATTATAAATATACTAGTTTGTATCCCATGCGATGCACGGATTAATTTTATCTATTCTAATATATGTAACAAAAAAAATAACATTATTACCAAAATAAAATAGAATTGCTTCCAGCTAGCCACTTTCATCTATTCAACCATCTACTTTTAGTACCCTTCAACCCGTGATAGTAGCAAGAACCCAATAAGAAGCACGTAGTTGCAGCATAAATAACAGCAATCTCCGGTTAAAACTCCTCCAGTCTAGCATTCTACATGAAGCAAAAAAAAAAAATAAAAAACATAAATTAGAAAATGCAAAGCAATGACAATAGTAAAATCAATAATTTAAATCAACTAATGAATAAAATTTGATTGTAAAATTGAACTACATTATTATTGTTCAAAATATAAGGTACTAAATTATCGAAATAAAATAGAAATTAAAGAAAACAATAAAAACTTGTCAAAACTAAAAGTGCAGAAAGGATACAAAAAATGGAAGAGAGAAATTGCAATGCAGGAATAATGTCACTCAACCCTTTTTAGAAGCAGCGAAACACCTTTAGAAACAACCATGAATACCAACAACAAAATTCAATCAAACCAAAGCAGAAACCAAAGCAATGCGGAGACACAATCCTTAAAACAGTTTAATGTAGATTAAGTAAAAATTGAATTTTGAAATGGTGAATTGGGCATGATAGAAAGAAAACATTAGAAAGAGAAAATCGTGGAGTTACCACAAAGAGAAAATCTTGGAGTGTAAGTGAGATAAAAATTGAATTTTGAAATAGTGGATTGAATCTGATTAAGAGAAATCGTGGAATAAAACATAGGAGGATGTATCTGGATAACTCTCACGTTCAGTATTTGAATAATTATAGTTTTTAATATGGTTAAAAAATAATTTTCAATAGAATTAAAATTTGGAGATAATTGCAATTTTAAATTTGGATAAAAGAAAAATTGTAGTTGGTTTTTTAATAAGTTTCAAACTGTTGCACTACTTCCTATTTTTTAGGATGTGGATAATGGGTAGTTATACAATAATAAAAAACCAATTTAATTTCAGTTTTAATAAAACCTACATGTATCCTAATCCTACGTTTCGTAAAAAGAACACGTCCATGTACATGCTCTCGTGGCTTACTTATGAGGTTTTCATGTTTTTTGAAATATAATATATATGATTTATTAATTTGTTTAAAATAAATAATTAGTAGATAATTTAATAGGATAAGTAAATAATGTTTAAATTTTGAATAACAAATATTTGAAAAATTAAATTATTCAAAATAGATAATTTGATAAAGATTTGAATAAAAAAGATTTAAAAAATATTAATTTGTTTAAAATAGATAATTAGATCATACTTAAAACTAATAGTTGTTATGAATTATTAAAAAATCTAAAAATTAAAAAAATAATTATGGAAAGTTAACGTTGTGATGACACGTGTCATTATTGTTTTATGAAATATAATATTATATATGATAACCGAGTTTTGGTACAGGTATTCCAAAAAAATTGGGTATCTTACCATTGCCTTCCCTACTTATTTTGTTTGTTATTTAGAGAATTTACTTGGAATTTGTAAATTGTTTGATTGCAGAAAGTGTTTGGCTTGACGAAGATTCATGCATATAAGTACGCAAGCGTCTGTTTATGTTAGTTATAGATAGTTGATGGCTTTTATGGATTCATGTATCATAGAATTACATATCAGTGGCTAAAATAAAAAAAAAAACTTTTCACATATTCTTTCACAAAAAAAGTTACTTTTTTTTTTTTCTTAAATGTTAAATTTGTAAGCAATTTTTTTTTTTTTACTTTTCAACTTTAAATATGCTGGATGTTATTTTTTAAAAACCATTGCAGAAATCTTTTGAGTTAAATTTTTAAGTTGAGATAGTTTGTATTTACTTTCACATTCTGTCATTTTTAAAAAATATTCGAAATGATGTTACGCATTTGTTTTGAGAGTTGAATTTTGTTTAAAGGATTAGTTCAATTCGCAAAGAAAAGAATTTTATTTTTCATTAATTTGGATTAAATCTTGATATTATTGAAAAAAAATAATGCAATTAGAGAAAATGGATTCTATCAAGAAGTGTTGCCCCGTCATAATAATGTACGTGTCAACCTAACTATGAAATGATCGGAACCGAACCCAAAACAATGCGGGCACTCATCAGCAGAACGCCAGGCTCAGGCTCAATCGGACCGACCGTCACCATTTCACCGCACCAAAGGTCGCACTCGCACCCACCCACCTCCCCACAAAAGCAAATATCCCAAGCCCAAAAGCAATAAATAAGAGTAGCAAGTAACTTGACGCGTGCTCTCTTGTCATTCCATCCCTCTATTGCCCTCTCACTCTCCTCCCTCCGTTTCTCTCTCTTTCTTTCCGCTCAAAAACAACAAACAAAACAATCGACACCTCACCAACTCCGTTCCGTTCATCCCATCTCCCCGTTCTGTTCCCCTTATCCTTTCGATATTTTTACTCAAATCCTCTTTGAATTCGTCAAATCGGTAATAAATCCGCTTCTTTTTGTGGAATTCTGATTTTGAATATCTTTTTCGTCTAAAATTCTGAATTTAAATTCTTTTTTTTTTTTTGCAGTCGGTTTTCTGTTATCATTCACCGAATCGTAGGGCGAAAAAGGGAGAGAGAGAATTAACGGATTTGATCGGGTGAGATGGCATCCGTGATAACGAATCCAGTGACGAACACAAATTCTGATCGCAGCAAAAGGAAAAAGAAGAAGAAATCATTGATCAAAGAGAATCAGCAGAGCCAAAAGCAGAACCACTTCAGATGGAAATCAGAGGCGCAGCAGCAAATCTATTCCTCGAAGCTCCTTCAAGCTTTGAGCCAAGTCAGTCTCAATAGCCCCTCTCCTTCTGCCCCACGCGGGGGCCGAGCTGTCCGAGAAGCTGCTGATAGAGCCTTGGCCGTAGCTGCTAAAGGAAGAACCAGGTGGAGCCGGGCCATTTTGACAAGCCGTCTTAAGCTGAAATTTAGGAAGCAGAAGAGACCAAGAGGATCTGCCGCTTCCGTGGCCGCCGTCACTGGCAGTGGCCGTTCGAAGAAGCACAGATTTAGCGTTTCGAAATTGAAAGCAAAAAGTTTACCCACTGTTCAAAGAAAAGTCAAGGTTCTGGGCCGGTTGGTTCCCGGTTGCCGAAAGCAACCATTACCCGTTATTCTTGAAGAAACAACTGATTACATAGCGGCTCTTGAGATGCAGATTAGAGCCATGAGCGCTATCGCCGAGCTGTTAACTGGCTCCGGAGGCGCCAGCTCTAGCTCAGCTCCGCCGCCTCAGTCTCCACCGCCGACTAGCCAGTGACACTTTAATTTGTTTAATCGCCACGTGTCATCCTCATCCTTTTTCTTCTTCCACTTATTTTTAAGTTTCATTATCTGAATCTCTCTTGCCCTTCTCTCTCTCTAAGTGATCATCTCTCCTGTTAAATACTCATTTAGATCCATTTCAAGTGTTCTTCCGTAATTTTCACGTATATAAAAAAGAAGTTTTGATTTTTATTATGTGTTAAATATCTATTAATTTTTTTGTACGTTTGAAAATGAAATTGAATGCTTAATTTGTTTATTTACTTTGGTGGGTTTGATTTGATAAGGAGAAGAAGATGGCTCCAAATTAAGGTAGGCGACAAACGCACCTGATGCCTACGCCACTACTGTATCTTGGGATGATATCCGAGGTGTGGTGCTTTCACTTCTATTTTTATCGCTGATTTGATATGACCTGTTTGGTTGATAGATTTCAGTGAACTCCGATTACAAAAATTAAAAATAAAAATTAAACAGTACTTGATTAATTTGGGTTTTTGAAAGTGAATATACGTGGAAAATCCAACTGCAACAGTCCAAAAGATGGCGATACGATAGTGCCAAAATATTAATGAGAAATGTGGCAGGAATCCATGTGGGTGAATGTCCCCACATTTTGTGTTCCAAGTAAACTTGATATTTCAATGTAAAGTGTAAAACTTTTATTTCAAAATTTGTATATAATTTTTATAAAATTTTAATTGGTGTTATATTCGTATTTTCTTTTTATATTATTTTTTTCATCATATTACCATCTCAGCACATGTGAGAGAGACGTGAGTCTGAGCCTGGGCGTTTTCAGAGGGCGGACTGTTGTTAATATTCACCTGTGACTGTGAGGCGTGGGGTGTGAGCAGTGGCCACCTGCGCACCCTTCAATTTCAAAGGGAATGGCTATAGACAGCTGAGTGAGCCAGCCAGCCGGTTAGGGAGGGAGGGTCACTCTCACAGTGAGTCTAGTGGCCATGGGCTCCCAAGCCACACGAATGCATGCCCTGGGTTTCATCATTATCAAATAGGTAAGGATTCTTGATCAAAAAAAAAAAAGGTAGGGATAGGGTTTTGGAGTTTCTGGGAGTGAGAGGGGAGATTTGCAGAGGCGACGCTTTGATGATTGCGTCGAATGAATTCTGAAGGACCATACTATATTCTTATAATTTGAATTTGAACCCTTATTCCGTTAATTATATTAAAAAAATCTTAGTGTCAGTATATAAAAAAGGAATTCATTTGTTTTTCTCATTTTGACATCTTTTGAATTAAATATTTTTTTTTGAGAATCAATGTCAAATTCAATGTTTACATTTTAAACAACTAAATTCAAGCTCATACGTGAAGATTTCGTAATTCCTAAACTTTCTACTTGTTATTAAGTTAAATTCCATTTTTACATTAATTAATAACGAATACGAATATTAGATTTCATATTTGATATATAAAAATATTTATTTTAAATTTTTTTTAAATTTTGAGTAAATTTAAAATCTGACTTTTTCAAATGATGAAAAAAAATCCCATCATTATCTACATGTAATTCCAGTGAGTTTGACTCAGAAATGATGGGGTGGTGGTGGTTGCATAAGTTTCTTTCATCCATGCAGAAGCTGGATTACCCAGGGGGTTTTGAGTTTGCAGCTGTCAACATCTGCCACTACTGAATTCTGATTGGATGTCAAATTTGATGCTTTTATTTACCAACAGTACTTTGAATTTCAAAGCCCTCAACTCTCAAGCATGTTCTGTTTTCGCTTTTGTTGAAATTCGTGTCAGCTAATTCTTAACGCACATAAATTTTGAGATAAAATGAAGCAAATCGGAACTCTGCACAAACTGAAATATGTTTCTGTCTTCACTGCATGCATTCATGCATGACAGGAAGTTCAGCTTGCAATACTTGTAAGGAATTGGAGGTGGCATGCATGCCTGAATTCCTAATGCTGAGCCTGATAGTGAAATATCATTTCTTGATTTTCATTTTCTTCCTTATTTATTTGTTTATTTACAAAAAAAAAAAAAGGATGAGGGTGGCATATAAGAAATATTGACTTATTAAAGCTTAACTCAAGTGATGATGAAAGATATGGTGTTGGATAAAGAAATGTTACGTTTAATTGAATTGTAATAAAAAAAGGAAAAATTGATGGACGTGGATCATGTTGATTAATTCACTAAACTGAATTATTGAGCATGCTTGCAATCACAAATTTTTGGTGCTTTTAAGATAAAATCAGGTGCCTAATATTAATTTTGTTTGTAGAAATTAAATTGTTGACAAAATAATTAACTTTCTAATTAATTAAATTTAAATCGAAGTAGAAGTGCTAAAAAAATTAAAGCTTACTAATAATTTTTTGACCGAGTGATTAAGGATGAGTTGTGTCATTTTGTAAAGTTTGGATTTAAATCCAAACAACCTCACCCCTATTCCTAATTATTTAATATTTCCTTTGTAATAAAAAAAAACCTAAACAAAATGGTATATATTTTTTGGCACTTCTTTTATTACAAAAGAAGTCACTACTAGATAATAGGGGGAAGGGATTGAAAATGTTGACATTTGAATTCCAAACCTAATAGAAACTATTTCTTAAAGATGTTGTGTAAACCAATTGAATTAAGTCCTAAATTTTATTTTTAAGATATTCTCTTAATTTCAAGTGTTATTGAGCAGTCATTGTATTGTCAAAGGAACATGTACAAAGAAATTTGGTCAATTTTAGTTCCTCATTAGTGGGTTTTCTCTTTTTCATTTTCTATTGAATTAATCAATATTCTTGCCTTGATATCTCATATGATTTTAGATTTGATACCTCTTGAAGAAGTTGCCTGAACCAATTGTATTAAATTTCGAATTTTATTTATTAGATATTAGGTAAGTATTTCATTGTATTGTCAAAGGAACATATACAAAGAAATTTGGTGGTGGTTCAATTTTAATACCTAATTAGTGGGTTTTCTCCTTTTCATTTTCTATTGAGTTAATCAATATTCTTGCCTTTCGAATTGTATGATAAATTAATAAAATATCTCATATGATTTTAGATTTGATGAGATATCCTATGCACGCCCACTTAACAAGTGGAAGAAAGAATAGTGTGAATTTTAATCGAATTCCAATTTTCAGCAAACAAACTGCCATTGATTGAAAAGCTAGAAAGCAACAATGCATCCTCCACAAGAACCACCCCTCCTCTCACTATCAACAAGAACATCGTGCAGCTGCCTAATAATCTCTGATTAAGTCAACAATTAAGGAAGAATTAACATAATACGACAAAGGGTTTTCGGTAAAGTTGCCATTAATTACAAGTTGGCTCATCAATCTTTGATTATCTTTCTATGAAATGAAATCTATCATTGAAAATAATTTTGAAGATTGTTGGCTCCATGTTCGCCGGATTGAATCATTAGTGCTAAGCATGTGGCGAGCAAAGTTGGTTAATTTCACAACGGTTGCTGCTACTGAACATCATCAACACACCCTAACCCTAGTGTTTTTGCTTTATCATCGCATCTTCTTCTTTTTTATGAAGACTTAACTTTAAGAACAATGTTTTTAGAGCAGCTGTTGTTCTCTTAATTATGAACAGTTACAGCATCATTATTCAAAGTGGGGTTTTGCCTTTTCATTGACAATAAGAGATAGGGTTTGGGATAGATTTTTGAAATCCTTAATCTACCTTGAAACATCACTTAACCCTAATCCATTTAATTCATCTGAGTAAAACATTACGCACCTAAACTCTCCTAAACCTGCAACCTTCAAGAATCTGTCTAATATACATGTCATCAGTTAAAATTTAAGATTTGTTTAATGACTTTTTAAATGTATGTAAAAGACATTTCACCGGTTAAAGTTTAAGATTTTATTTTAAAAGTCCAAGGTTTCAAATTTTGAAACAAATAAGATTTTTTTTGTTTGTTTTTTCATTCTTCTCTAATTACTCTATTTTCTGTTGAGTTCCATGTGAAAACTAGGTAAAAAGATTGTTCAAACTGTGGTAATAAAGATTCTAATTAAGAAACATGAGAAAAAATTATTAGTTACATGTGACATGTCAAGGTTTACCCCAACACCATAGAATATTGCAGCACAATTTTCAGCCAAGCAAACCAACCCTCCCCCATCTACCTTTCTTTTCTTGCTTTTTCATATATTGCCATGGCATGCACCATGTGATTACAATCCAAAAAAAAAAAACCCAAAGACAAGAAAAGAAAAGAAAAGGACATGCATTAAAAAATTGCATGATTTACCTAAAGCGTTATAAACTCACATGGAGGGGCCATGCTGTTGTCCATAAAACCTCCAAGAAAACAAAAGTAAAAAGAAAGAGAAATTCAAAAGGGAAAAACTAAAAAGCAAAGGAGTTGTGTGGATGGGCAACTTCATTTGGTCACCACTCACCACCATAAGCCCCCAAGCCAACTGACTTATCTTGGGTTTTCGTCGTCTCTCCTATGGCAATTACCATCAACAACAACCAAAACAAGAAAGAAAATCACTGTTGGAGGTAACATCTAAGGTTTCAGGTAAAGTATCAAAATCTCTCCTACATTGCCAACGAAAGTTGGCGCAAATTGTTAAAGTTGAATATTGTGCGTAAAGTATTCAAGTTCGAATCTTCACTATTTTTTATCGGTAAGTCATCTGTAAAATCCAAAAAATTAACAGGTGTAGGTCAAATAGATCTGTAAATCCTAATAATAATTGGTGGTTTGCCTTGATGATGAGATAACCTCTACTATTTCTAAACTTTTACGAATAATAAAAATACATTCCTAGTTTCATACTTTGTTTTTGTAGGGATTGATCCCATTATCCATTTGGTATGAAAATTTATTTCATTTAAAACTATATATTATAAATTAGAAGGGGATTAAACACGAAATAATAGATACATATCACATTAAAATTAAACCTATATAAAACTAAGAATTGGCTCAGTGGTGTAGCTGTGTAAGGCCTCACTGAGTTCTTGAGTGAGGACAATCCATAGCAGGAGGTCTTGTGTTTAAATCTTCGCTAGGTCAAATTTCCTTGGACCAACGCTAGCCATGCAACGTGAACGAAAATTAATCTCATACCTAATGTGGTATGAAAATAACTCATGGTTTACTAAAAAAAAAAGAAAAAGAAAAATAAACTCTTGTGAAGATATTTAATTAAAACAAAATATCTGCTAATTCCTCCAATTATTATAGTAGCAGTGGACAAATCTACTTAACTGAGAAGTAATATTAGTGAGATTCATGCCATGCAGTACATTGACAGCTTAATTATGTCAAACTTAGCCTGATTAGTTAGACAATCCCTTTCACTTGATTCCCCAATTTTCTCCATCCTCAAGTTTGTTTAATCAACTTACTCGATCGATCCGAATTATATAATATATGTATACAATACGATGGAAATATAAGAGTCAACCATAACGGTTTCATACATATGAGTAGTAATTCAGAAAATATACCTTAATTTATTACTCTTATTCACTTGATGTACTAATTTTCAAATTTATTATAGTATACTTAAGTCATCTTTGAATTTTACTAACGAGTATTTTAAAGGTATTTTTTAAAGTTACTATACAAAATAATATCTTCATTCAATGCATTAAAAATCATGAACAAGTAAAATTGTTAATTAATATTTTTAAGAAAATTTATTACTATAAATAGTATATTAATTAACGGACTTTAAATTTTATAATTCGTTAGCAAAACCAATCTTTCATATATATGATTTAAAAAACTTTTAAAAAGTTTAACTAAGATCTTTGTTGTATATAGATAGCATATTTTGAAATCTAACATGAAATTTCATTTGATTCCTGATATAGAAGTTGATGAGCCATAAATATGAACATTTGCCTTTAAAAATGAAAACAAACAAAGATTATTAGGTTAAAGCAATGCATGGACGATGGATGGGAGACCTAACCATTTGTGCATGTCTATCATGTAAAATCAAGTTCATAACATGTAATTTATGTTAAAATTCGTATCTATACGTCGAATACAACTTTTTTTAATTCTTACCAAATTCATATACTATTTTAATCAAATTTTAATTTGTGTCATCTTCGTATCTCTTTTTTATATCGTCTTTTTGTGCTATATTAATGTATGGTATCTAAAATTATCAAATCTAGAAGAGACCAATGAAGCTATGGGGAGCGGAGGGTAGTGGGGGTCCCTAGACAAATACTTGATGGGGTAAACCTTTTTGCCAACCCAGTTTCCCCACCAGCCCACCCTCCAAGGAGAGGATTGAAAAATCTCAAAGCTTACAAATGAAAAGCATGGAACACTGTTGTAATTTAGAGGGAAACTGTTTTAGACTTTTGAAAGTGCAATGAACCGGCTTTGTTAATGTCCCTTTGAAGCACGTTGTGTCGTTTTCATCTTTCAAAGAGGAGGGTGAGGAGGGGAGGGGGGGCCTTCTCTTTGGATTACTAACCGGACAAAGAAAAAAAAAATATCCATTATAATTTCATGTTCTAATTAAGAGCCAACTTATGATAGCACAGACAACCTGGGAACAAAAAGTTCGGTGTAATTTGTATGCTAGGTTAGAAATATTGCGATGAATTCCATGCACTCATGAATTTAGCAAAGACCATAAAATCATTTGCTTATTTATTTTGTGTCAAATACATATAAAACTCAAATTTAAAAATTATATCATTTGTGTCTGCATAGAGAATTTAGGCTGAAAATTTAGTATAAGATCTCATATTATCTTTCCGATGATGATTATTTGTGTCGGATGCTAAAAATGGAACATATATTTCATTTTTCTGGTTAAATTCATGAGTTGCTGCAAATTTAATCCTTATTATTATTATTATTATTATTATTATTATTATTATGTTACGAGGTCTAGTTTTTGCAAGGTCTAAGCTTTTTTTTTATCAATAACAGGACTAGCCATTAACACTAAAATCGGTTGTTTTGAGTTAAGATCATGATCTCATATAAACAATACTTACACACACAAACTCCCCTGAGATCTAGGCTTTGGTAGTGATGAAAAGCCAAAAAATACATTTTACATTTTAAGTTACGACAGATAGAATTGGTCTAGTAAGGAAAAGTATAATTGTCTCCTTTCACGTATGAAAATTTCTCCTTGCCCATGTGAGCCTAAAGCCAAAGGTGAGCATGCAGTAGGCGGCCGCAAGTAGGATTAGATAGCCTACTTTCTTGTTGGTCTAATAGCAATCCTTTGATAGACTAAAGGCATTGCATCTCAGCATATTTCCCGAGTGGGTTTGATTAGGCAAATCTTTTATTTTCCCACCTACTAAATTTGGCCGTATGTTAGAAAATCTTCTCTTTTGCATGTTCCCATTAATTCACGTTTGCCTTGATTCTCCATTTCTCTTTCAAAAGTGAATTTGGTAATACTAAACACGACAAAAATGAAAAGATATAAAAATAATATGAGTTAAAATTTTATAAAAATTGTATATGAATATTTTTAAAGTTAATGAAAAATTATTTTATTTAGCGTATCGATACAAATTTTAACATGAAATTTTTAAATTTTATATTATACGAATACGAATTTAATACATGAATTATCATATCTATGCCTTGCTACTGCACCTTGCCTGCAATTATTCACACATTTATAATGGTTTGTTTTGTTAGGACGCTTGAAAGTAACTCCAGTAATAGGATGTCATGATCATTTGATCATAACATAGCTAGGACTTGCTGGACTTCTTTCTAGCTTCTCTAATTAGTAAATTTGCACTGTCATAATGCAGAAACTGTTAGACCGAATGTTTGCTGGACTCCTGCCCCTCCTGGAGCTTGGAAGATTAATGTTGATGGATCCTCACATGAGAAACCTGGTCCCGCAGGTATTGGAGGCGTTGTTAGAGACTATCAGGGAGGCATTCGTTTTTTGTTTTCCAAAAGCACTGGCATTGCAAACTCAAACCTTGCTGAAATGATGGCAATTACTTAGGCTTTATCTATGATAGTTAAAGCTAACATGAATCCCATTCCTCCTCTTATAATCGAAAGTGATTCAAAGGTGGTGATATCATGGATCAAGAAGATTGAAAACAGTCCCTGGAGATACCTTAATTTGATCAACAAATTATTAAAGCTTCTTTCATGCTTAGGAGAAATCTCTTTTGTTC
Organism: Heritiera littoralis; assembly: GCA_031772115.1. Classification (NCBI taxonomy): domain Eukaryota; kingdom Viridiplantae; phylum Streptophyta; class Magnoliopsida; order Malvales; family Malvaceae; genus Heritiera; species Heritiera littoralis. Next base: position 851,098 of record JAPDPK010000137.1, on the reverse strand, counting down.
ATGTTTTTAGGGAAGCCAATTTTTTGGTTGATTTTCTCGCTAAATCTGTTGTCTTTAGAAACACAGATTTTGCTGCTTGGTTGTAACCTCCCTTCAATAATAAAGTTTTTCAATTTTCAAAAAAAAAAATGCAGAAACTGTTGTTCATTATTTAAGAACTTTTGGTAATGTTTCATTGGAGGCAAGATTGGCTTATTAATTAAAGTTACTTGTGAGACCAATAATTGCCCAAGTTAATTATTTTTTAATTTGGAAAAGAGAGATTCAAAATTTACTCAAATTAACATTAAAAAAAATTATATATCAATCATCGAATCAAATGTTCGATCCAATGTATATTATACTCTTTTAATCTTAAAATGTTCAGAATATATCATATTCCGTTACTTTCTGTTGATTTGTTTAAGTTTTTACATGAATATATTATAAGAATTGCCGACGAAAGAAGGTCAGCTACTAATTAACTTCTATCATATGTTTGGCACCTGATTTCTTCCATCTTGTTCCCGAACTATTGCTATATACACTATCAGGAATGGAAGACTATAATCAAAATGTTGATGGAGAAACACTCCATTGAAAGCTATGGATTGAGATTCAAGTATTATGAAGAAAAACCCAGTTTAAAATTTCGATAATGCTTTAATTCAGAGAGAGTTGCCATGGCAGCAATGGTGTTAAACCTCAAAGCAACTTGCTGGGTGAACTGGTTTGCTTATGATCAGCTGCTAGTGGCCATTAACAGCCTGCCTACCTTAGCTAGATGTGAATCTTCTTTTGGGGTGGAAACACTTCCCATAAATCACGCACGCCTCTTTGTCCCTATGTTTAAAGCTTTCCTAGCTTCAATGCATGCTTGGATTGAATCCTTGTTGTTTAATTATCATGATCAAGATGATCACGTATCTTTAGTCAAAAGCTAGTTATGCCAATCTCCCAATTGGAAAACGCAAAAGTGATAGTGGATATGATAATCTAAGACATTATCTGAAAGTTATAAAGATTAAAATTAGATATAAATTATAAATTATGGATTATAATATATGAATATAATAGAAGTTTTAAAAAATATGGTTGACATATTGACACAAATTTTGAAACAAAAATTTCATATTTTACATTACACCAGCACTAGCTATACATATGAATTGTCAAGGCTACCTGATAACCTAATCTTAAAGTACAGAGCAGCTTGTGGTTGAGGCTCGATCAAGTTCAAAACAGGTAGAAGCCTGATCAGGGTGTTAATAGGGCTGCTGGTTTTGCACACCATGTTAGAACCATGGAATTCAAGAAATATTGTCAGCAGTTGTTTATTATTGATGAAAGGCTTCATGTTTTCAACACAAAGATTCTTTTAGTGATTTAAATTTCTATGTAAGCAACGTAAGTCAAGGATGAATCAAAGCAAAAATTGAAGAGTATTTTGATAGTCATTATAATGACAAGAAAGAAAACAAAGGGTGGTACCTAAATATGGTTTTTTTTTAATAATTTTGATATTTCAATAGTATACATTTCTCGTGTCAATGAAAAATATTTTTACCTTTATATTTAAAATTATAGTTTAACGTATCGAAAATTATCAACCTGCCAGCACCACAACTATCTTATCCAATTTGAAGTAGGACTCGTGATACCATGACAAGGATCGGTTGCCTTGCCTTACAGAAAAAAGATACTACAAACAACTAATCTACAACTCACTAAGATATTTTAGTCGGTACTCAAATAAGCCACGTAACATAGACCAAGTCTTTTTGGCTGATGCCTAAGAAATTATCTTTTACTTACCTGTAGTCTACACCAAAAAAAAAGAAATTATCTTTTACTACAATAACTTTTATTGTTGATCAATAATTTATATTTAATTTACGAGATTTTTCTCGTAGAGGATCCACTTAAAAAAATTAACGGAGATTATCAGCCTGGTATTGTTGGGCTAAAATCTAATGGTTCGCATTGATTTTAATAAAATGGGCTTGGAAACTACAATGGCCGGGACCCACCTTTATTGGGCCTTAAAATCGGAAGAAAAGCCGCTGATGATAGGCCCAAACCTGGATCCCATATTTCAGTATGTTGGGCCGGAAAAATTGCGGTTTGTTTTATCCTAGTTCAACCTGGCAAACGACGTCGTAACCTGCGTCGTCTCGCGATCTCACTAGACCTTTTTGGTGTTCCGAGGTCCGCCTCTGCCCCCTTGCCCTCGCTGCAAGCATCGGCAACAAGCCAAAGCTTTCTCGAAGCGCACTGTCCGGCTCCAGGCAAAATTTCTTCTTCCGATTTCATCTCTCAATCGACTGAAGCATGGCGGCGGCTTCCTCGTCTTCAGCATCGCCCAAAACCACGACGGAGAGGAGAGGAATTCCGGGAGCTCAATTTGTAGAAGATGTCGAGACTTATCTCTCTCAAACAGGCCTTGATGTCAACTCCGCGCTCGCTTTTCTCCAAGAAAGGTCCCTTATATTTCTTGTTTCAGTCCATCGCCTGCTATTGCCCGTGTTTACTCTCGTTTACCCGAGGCTTGATTTTATAGAAAGTTCATTTTTTTAGTGGCATTTTAGTTTTGATAGCCAATTAAATACGTAAATTTTTAACTTTGGATTGCTTTTAGTTTCGATTTTTAGTTGGGATTGAACTGTTTTAGACTTATTTGGTTTAAGTTATGGAATTTTCAGGCTTCAGCAGTATAGGTTGGTTGAGATGAAACTTCTTGCTCAGCAACGAGATCTTCAGGTAGTATTTTAGGATCTTTTTCTCGGACTAACTGTCTTTTTTAGATGTGTTATTCATTTTTTACATCCACAATGCTTAGTTTTTACTTATCAAAAAGAAGAGTTCAGTTCCATATGAACGACACATTTGGTTATGGACTTGTGCTCATGCTGTGGGCAAAAGTGATGTTTGACAGTGGTGCTTTTACTATTTTTGTAGTTTGTATTTAGGTTAATGTTTCTTATGAGAAAAATGAAAAAATTGAGGAGAAATTTTCATGGTCAATGATAAAAAATTATTTCTGAACCAATCATGGGGAAAACACTTGTTGTTAAGCATCAATGTGTAGGTAGACCATAGCAGTAAAATGGTTCTTAGGTTTTATTTGTTTTGTGATTGGTATTAAAAGTTGAAATTGGAGATATTCCGACTAAATGGTCCTCACCTTTAAAGTCCATCTATGGGGTCCATGGTATTGTGCGGCATATTTGTTTACTTGGAAAAACGCTTGTTAGATCATAGAAAGATAAATGATGCCAGACAAAATCATATTGCACCCTTGTGCTGATGCATTTAATTTCTCTTTTAATGTCCTTTGTTAAAAGCTTGATGCAAGTGCAAAGAACTTGGCATGTTAACATCTTAGAATCTACCTTGCTAGTTCAAGCCTTTGTATAGGCTTAGGTTGGAGAAAGCGTATTCAACTTTTTTTTTCTAGATACTGAATGCAATTAAGCTTGCATGTCTACCATGCCATTTGATTACTTGTTAATTTATGTTGGATTACTCTGTGTTCATTTCCCTGCCCAAGATTCAACACAATCTCATTCGGGCTTAATTTGTAATTGCTTATAGATATTGCTTCTCTTTTGACATGTGTTAAAGGTTTTGAATAATGTGCTTTGCTATTGGTCATCAGGCAAAAATCCCTGATATCGAGAAATGCTTGGATGTGATTGCCACTTTACAAGCTAAGAAGGGTACTGGTGAGGTTCGTCTTTCTATGAATCTTGACTTTTTATATCATGGTTCTTCTGCTTAAACAAGTTTGTAATTGTTCATATTTTTTATTGGAACTTGAGGTAGTAAAGAGATCACTGGTAGCGTGATGAAACTCATTAATTTTCTTTATTGTTGTACATAACCTGAGTAGTAGTTTTGGTGTTACTGCTGGGTAACTGTTCACAATTCATCAGATGTTCCATAGATTGGATTGGTCTTAATCTTAACTTTTTTGAGCCTTCTGGCTCCTTTTATGACCCTGAGTCTTTAGAGCGCTATAGTGGCAATTGGGACGCAGGAGATTAGACCCTTCTTGTTCTGCAATGGGATGGACTATCCTTTTTAAACTTCTGCATTGATACAGTATGAGAATCTCTGGTGTCTAGACGTGGTAACCTTGTGATCTGCTACATATGGGCCTGTATTGCGTGAAATACTCAAGGATCAGGCACAATATTTTGGACTAGGGATCTAATTTTTAAGCCATTTATAGAGTGCTTGATTAGGTGTAAAGTGTTCAAATCTTATCGCTTGTATGATTCTTGAATGGACAAGCTTGAGGCCAAAAAATTTAGGGTTTTTTTTTGTATAAATCACAAGGTGTGCTCATACCACATTGAATATAAAATTAATCCCTGCTCACATTGCGTGGCTAGCGTTGGCCCAAGAGAATTTGACCTGGTGAGGATTTAAACACAGGACCTCCTGCTATAGATCGTTTTCATTCAAAAACTCAACAGAGCTTTACATCACTAAGTCAACCCTTTGGGTTAATAAATTTAGGCTTCTTTATCTCTTAAATGTTTAGCATATATATTCTAATGATTTATAATTTTACTTTTGGCTTATATAGGCTCTTATTGCTGATTTTGAAGTCTCTGAAGGCATATATTCACGGGCTCGCATTGAAGATAATGATTCAGTTTGTTTATGGCTTGGAGCAAATGTCATGTTGGAATATTCATGCGGGGAGGTGGGATGATTGCAACTTGGTGCTTATTGTTTGTGTGCATCGACATAACAGGACTAAGTTATTCTGTAACTTTGTATTTACAGGCCACTTCTCTACTGAAAAAGAATTTGGAAAATGCTAAAGCAAGTTTAGAAGTTCTTATAGCTGATTTGCAGTTCTTGAGGGATCAAGTGACAATAACTCAGGTAGTATTGTTGTTCTATAATATTACTTTCTTTCTTTCCAAAGTGGGTCCTAGTGGTGATTATAGGAGCCAAGACATGACTAAAAGCATGCTCTCTCCTTCTTCACATTCATTGGATGCATGCAACATGGTTCAACCCAAGAGGTTCCAAACTGTAAGTTCTGTTCGGTGAAATGGATGGAAGAAATGAAAATATATTTAGCTTGTTTGCCTTGATCATGCTTGATGCTTGCTTGGTATGTGTATTATATATCTTCGACATATATTGGTTTTTAGTTCTTGACTATGTTAATACCATTGTCAGGTAACTATTGCTCGTGTGTATAATTGGGATGTTCATCAACGAAGAATTCGTCAAGAAGCTACAACTGACACCGCTAAAGATTCATGAATTGAGAATACCATTCCTTGATATTAAGATGGAGACTATGCTCCTATCCTCCCATTTCGTTACTTTTGGTGAATAGCTTGTCGGTGTATTTCTAGTGATTTAAGATTTCACCTTATGGTCACCATATCTACACTTTCCAATCCTAAGTCATGGTCCAATGAAGTGAAACATATACTTGTGTTGCTCGAGCAGTTTTGATAGCATCAGATGTAGCAGCTTTCTCTGTGATTGCTAGTTTTTTCTGGGGTGTTTTATTTTCTGTAAGCATTCATCTTAACTTTTTCCAGTATACTTAATGCACTAGTATTTGAAATTTGTATTCTATTCAATCCACCTATTGCAGTAAGCATTTGATTCAAACTTATAACTGGGCTATGGGATTATGAAGCCCCAAGCCTGATTTAAGGTAACAGAAATTGTCGGCAAAACCCAACCAGTTGGGATGATGACAAGTTGTCCAGATTATTTGGTCTTTAAGCCTGGTCTTAAATGATGCCAGCAACACCTTTATCCTGCCTGAAAAGGCACTATTTCTGGATGCGTTAAATATCATTGCTGCTTCTGTCAGACATGAACATGGTGTTAGGCTTAATGTATATATAATCAAGTCAGCCAATGACATGATTCTATATTTGAAACCACACATTTGCGGCCCCTTTGGAATCAGAAACTTAAAGGCCAGGAATCCTCTGTCTCGATTGAATTCTATCTTCAAAGGACACTTTACATCGTGGCATCGTCTGTTGTGTCAGGCTGGGGTTTGTCTTTTGACGTGAGGTTGAACCATGAATTCGGCTGGCAGACCACTGCTTTCAATCGGCCCAGGTTTGACATGCGGACCCAAGCCTGTCGGTGGCATTCACAAATCACAATCAATGCATTGTTAAATGAAAGATTTTAAATTTAATCTTAAACCATAGCTTCATGGTTCAGGCTTTAAGCGTTCATTGTTTGTTATATTCTATTATGCACAAATGGTTAAGGTTCGAATATTGTGCGTAAAACATTTAAGTTTAAATTCTCACGGTCTTTTATTAATAGGTGATTTGTAAGTTGAAAAATTCATAGGTGAAAGTAAAACAAATCCGTAAATTTCAAGAAAAAATTGATAGTTTATCTTGACTTTAAAGATGAAGTAACTTCTTCTACTTTTAATTTTTTATGTACAAAAAAAAAAAGATTTGAACCCGAAATTTCTTCAAAGTCACAGATGATCACGGCTCAGTCATAAGTTTACTGATACATCTGCTGATGCATAAAGTTCATGTTGCTTTCCAGGATGCAAGAGCAGTCCATAAATTTTTGCAGGCTGGCAATAGATTCATAGTCTTGGCTACTACATGTCCACAAACTGCACATCAGCCAGCAAAATGTACAGTCTGTCTTTACTTCATGCCTTAAAATCTTGGCCTCATTTTGCAAAACAACAGTCTGAAATGTGAAAACTTTGTCAATCATCCTAATATTTCTCTTGCCATGTTTCAGTGAAAAGAAAAAAAACCCTAAACAAGGGAAACCTGTAAAATCTTCCTGACATGTATAAAACCGATGTAACAGGACATTGAAACTACAGTTTCCATGGGAATCCAGTGGCCCCGGCCATGGGCCAGGCGGGCAGCAGTTCCCATCAACGACTTAAAAACTTATTCTTCCAAGGTTGGACCTGTGAAAAGCTTGAATTTGCTGATGGCGGTCAAGATGAAATGTCCACTGTATAAGCAACAAGGGGTCTCGTTTCACGCCTGGTTGACCCTTGAAACCGGGCCCAGAAACATTAAAAGCTGGTCCCAAATTGCCATTCCTAACACCAAACCGCACCTCCATTTAGTCAGCTGAAAGCAACCGGTTCTTTCTTCCCTTTGCTTCTTCTTCCAATGCAGACATTCTATTTTATGAGTAATTTATACATTTAACTTTACAAAAAAGAATAGGATTAGATTATGAAATCTGGGTGGATCTTGTTTCTGTAAGACTTGTGATCTTTAATACATTAATGTACACTTGTTTGACTTCATGTATTGGCCATATCCCATAGTCTTCAAAGGTTAGATTTCTTTTCTGGAACTTGTGGAAAGAGTAAACGTTTGATTGATGATATATCAGATTAAAAAATTATAGTTTATATGGTTTTTCTTGAACCCTGTTTTAGACAGATTAAATTAACCACCCGTAGAATAAGTAGGTCCTCTGAGCTGTATTGGACATGGATTTCTTCAAGTGGAAACATGGTTGAAACACGTGTTCCATGTATTCTATTTTGTTTTTTCACATGGAAACTTTAGGTTTAAGAAAGAAAATGCAAACTTTATGTTCATATTTTAAAAGTAGATTTCACATTTAAGATATAACATGATGACGACGTAACATAAAACTGATATAATAAAATATACGAAGATTATTGGATTAATTCTAGTAAAAATTGTAAATGAATATGAAAAAAAAAATTAAGAAAAAAATTTTGTGTTATCAAATTAACATAAAATTTTCGTATTTTATATAATATGAACACAAATTGTGAAATCTACTTAAAAATCAATGAAAATCTCTAATTTAAAGGAAAAAAAAAGATTGCAATTGCTGTAATTCAAACTTCATATTTTAATTATAAAATCAAAAACATGACTATTCAAATGAGAAAAGAGAGGAGTTATGGCACCTCGTTGTTCAGACTTCTATTTTCTACAAACAAAATACATAGTAGTAGTATTGTTTTTGCTTTTATTTGTGGACCCATCCCCAAAACATATTATGATTAAAAACAACATTGAAGAAAAGAGGACAGATTTATATATTTATTATCACTGTTATCGTATTATTGTATAGATGAAACAAACAAAGCCGTAGGATGACAAAAGACTTACGTTGTAAGAAAACATACACCTCAAACACACGCGGAAATAACTAAAAAATTTATAAAAATAAAAGAAAAGAAAAAAAAAAAGAAAAGGAATAATATTTATATTTCAGGAAAAAGAAAAGAAAAGAGACGTACACGCAAAGGGAGGGTGATTGGTCCTGAGCGGCCCTTTTGGTGTAATTAAAGTGGTTTTGTCTGGTTGGTTGTGTTATTCAGACAGACGCGTTTTAACGTTGCCGATGCCAATGTTATTAGTCGGGAAAACTGTTGACTTTGACTTCCCCATTTTCTCTTTTCAACCCCCAAGCCAAGCCCAAGGACATGACAGATACTGCCAACCCCCATTGCCGCAATCTCCGCTTGGCTTTTCCCATTGCGATTCAGTTCCAATTGCCTCTCTCCATTTCTAGAAATTGATAGCGTCAAACATGTTTCACCCTCGTTGCTTTGTTTCTCATTTCTATTTATCATTAAAATCGTACAACTGCTAACAAATTTTCTACCAAATAAAAAAAAAATCGTAACATGCTATAAAGCTTGATTTTCAAATCAAACAATTTCATCCTTACCCTTAATTTTATATATATATATATATATATATATATATATAAAAAGACAATCAAATATGCCCTAGTCTTACGATTTATATCTATTTTTATCTGGCAACTTTTAAATCAAACAAATGGTTCGGAGAAAGTCACATGCTTGGTGTTTTTAAAAGTCTCCAATGCATAAGGCAGTTTTTTTTGGTACAATACAGACTTTCAATTTAAAGAAATATAATATAAGCGTTAAAATTCGAATCTCAAATTAAACATGAAAACATAAATCATTTGATAATTTTAAGTTGATAACTAGTAAGATGCTTTTCGATATTCATAATGAAGCACATTCATATTAGATGATTTTGTACATTTAGATGTTAAGAAACGAATGTTCAGTTACCCTTCTTAAGTTTAAGAAAATATTTCAAAACATATATTAACTATATATTGACTTGGTCTTTTCTAATACAAGGACTCTGGTGGATGTCTAGGTCAGGTTATTGGCTTGACTATATACCCAGTCTAGTAGTTTCTAAAAGAAATATAACAAAAAAAGCTAATTAAAGTTCGATGTAAGGGTCAATCGTAAAACGCAACGTCGAAAAGATTCTCATCATGTATCAAAGTCAAGCCTAAATAATAATATGTGGACTAGATGATAAGTTCGAAATCATTCAATCAATTTATTATTATTTATAAAATTTGATACTCAAATCCCTTAAATTAAAGAGAAATCTGCTTAGGAAATAAACAAAATGAAGGAAGGAATAAGTAGTGGTTGTTCTCTAGAATCTAACTTTGTTTTACGTAATCAAAGAGGAAGAAGTTTCCCTACGACCGCCATTAGTGGAAATGATGTCAACAGTAATCTAGAATCAGAATCATAATTCATATTAATAATATAACCTATGATGACATTGACACGCCATGAAAAAAATATTTTTAACCCAAGAATTTTTTTTTTATGTTTGTTAAATTAAATTAATTAAAAAAAAAAAGACAACACCCAATGAATCCAGACTTGGGTGTGATTGTTCAGCATGAATTAAATTAAGTTCCAATATTAACGAGATTCTCATTTTGAAATTAATGAAAAAATATATATTAATTGCAGACTATTAATTTATAAGATTTGTTATATAAACCTAGCTCTAATTGCATATAAATTAAGTATTAATGTTACCTAATCTTCAGGCTATCTAAAATAATAAAATCAAACTTTGGTCTAACCCTAATTTGTTCTTGAATTAATGAATAGTTTAATTTTCTTTCACATTGTGAAGCATACATATATATATAAAAAACAATGGGGAAAACCGTTTGACAAATAGTTGGTTGAGGTTTACTAGAATCATTCGGTTTGAGATAAGTAGTACATTTGCAGAGTTAAGGAAGCCAAAACAAGCTTCTGTTGTCATCTTCAAGAACTTTTTCTTCTAATCTGGGCAGAATCATTATGTCAAAGCTTGAAATAAAAAGATTGGTTATAGATTTCATAAAAAAGAGTTTTAAAACAATATGGTTGGTTTAATTAGTTGCAAGCCATGAATGGGAGCAGTTAAGCCTCAGACTACTTACTATGATTCTGCCTATCTGGCTAGGGAGAGCAACTTTGCAACAAGAAAGCCTGCTAATATAAATATAAAATGATTCCTTTGAGTTTTGCCCTAATTATATAATTATCTAGGGGCAGGGATAAAATAAAAGAGCAACCTTAACACCAATTCAAAGCTATGCCATCAACACTTTCCATGAATAAAACTTTTCAGTCAACTCTATGCAAATACATGATAAAATAGAAGTGAGTTTTGATCTTAAAGATATGATTTTGTGAGAATTATCATGGAATTTTGATGTAACATAATTCAATAAAAAACTTAATAAAATTTATTCAATTTATTCAATGAAAATATTTAATTCAAAATGTATCTATATATAATTATAAGTTATGATTTACAAGTGAAATAACTACATAAAAATTCCAAGTTTGTGATGTCAGAACTCATAATTAAGTAATCACCTCAAATAACGATTACTATCCCTTCTTAAAAGATTAGGTTAATGTTCAATTTATTCTTTTTCCTTATACTCTTTTTGGTTGAAGGTTCTCGACCTAAACAGAAGAAAAATGATCACCTTGCATCAAATGTCATAAGTGCTATCTCATTGTTATGAGGCAAGCTAAGAGTCCTTCAACCCAATGTTTACGGTTAGAAAGCAAGCATTAATTAAAAGTCGAAGTCCTTCATTCACTTTTTTTTATCTTTTCCCTTTTTCCTTCTTTAAACTTACTTTAATTTGTACATAGAAAAGAAGAGACCAAAAACAAGTGGAACTTGTTCCTTTTCTCTCAAAAAATGATAATAATTAATGATAGCAAAATCTAGTGCAAAGTATGTGGGGATGGATGACGAATGTATTATTCGTCCAATGAGAGGCACATGGGCACACAGCAATCATCAACTTATGATATTTTCTTGATTGAATTTGATAAAAACTTTGAAACCGTTGTTCCATTTTCCGTATATGACACAAGGATATATAGTTGATACATTTTTATAATTTTTATATATTGACAATTAATTATAGAATATCACTTTATTAATCAATAAAATAAAAAAATGTACGAATCTTTGAAAAAAATTTTACTTATCATTAATAAAATAACACTATATCTAACAGTATATAAAAATTATTCATCTTGTTGCGTCAAATATAAATTCATACTATAATTTGGACAAACCCTTTTGTCTTCTTCATTGAGCCATAGCTAGGGTTTGTAGGAGACAAGAAAAAGGCTAGAATCATGGGTTATTGACAGTTGGACACTCCTTTTCTCCCCCACCAAATCCGGTCAAGCCCCTATCTATCTGTCTAGGCCACCAAAATATATATATATATATATATATATATATATATATATATATTTATATTTATATTTATATTTATATATTGCTGCGGAAATTAACTCAACAACGATGGGAACAAAACCTGCATATAGAAAAAAAAAAATTAAAACGTTTAGGTAATAATCGATTGTACTGCCATTCCTGAGATGGCACTCCAGCATGTGCACAAAATCAGAATTACATGTCCACTACAAGAAAATTAACTTTCAACAACGAAAATTTAACTACGAAATTTTTTCATCGCTAAAAAAATGGTATTAGAGACGGATTAACGACAGAATTTATGCTGAAATTAGCGACGGAATATTTTCCGCTGCTAATTTCGTCGCTAATTTTGGCGGAAGGTACTGTACAATAGCCCCAAATATTATCGACGGAATTAGCGACAGAAATTTCTGTCGCTAAATCCGATATTAGTCATTGGATTTAACGACGGAATATTTCCGTCGCTAATGAGCGTTAGCGACAGAATTAAAGACAAAAATATTCCGTCTAAAAAAAAACAAGTAAATAGTTTCTAATTTCATATTGGAAATTAGCGACGGAAAAATTCCGTCGCTAATTCTGTCGCTAAAGCTCATTAGCAACGGAAATATTCCGTCGCTAAATATGTAAACATATTTTCCTGCGTTTTCTGTTAAAACTTTCATGAAATTAGCGACGGAATTTTTTTTGTCGCTAATGAGATTTACCGACTGAATTTTTCCGTCGCTAATTTTTATACTTCTTTTTATTTTCTATGTGAGAAATATGTATAAAAATTAGCGACGGATTTTTTCCATCGCTAATGCTCATTAGCGACGGAATTAGCGACAGAAAAAATCCGTGGCTATCGCTAATTTCATAAATGTTTTTTATTTTTTACGTCAAATTTGTTTATGAAATTAGCGACGGAATTTTTTCCATCGCTAATTTCGTCACTAATGAGCATTAACGACAGAATTAGCAACGGAAAAAATCCATCGCTAATTTTTGTACATATTTCTTAATTGTTTGTGAAATACATTTATGAAATTAGCGACGGAATTTTTTCCGTCGCTAATTTTTGTACATATTTTTAATTCTCTACTTCAAATACTTTTTATAGAATTAGCGACGGAATTTTTCCGTTGCTAATGAGCATTAGCGACAGAAAAAATTCCGTCGCAAAATAGTTATATTCATTTTTTTATTTTTATAATTAAACTTTTATTAAATTTGTGATTGAATTTTTTTCTGTCGCTAATGCTCATTAGCGACAGAATTTTCATGTAATTAGCGACGGAAAAAATTCCGTCGCTAAAACCTCGTGTAGTGTGTTAGATCTATTTAGCGACGAAATTTTTCCGTCACTAATCCGACGAAAATTCTATCGCTAATTCCTCGAAATTCGTGATTCCCACCTTTTTCTCTCCTTTCCACCGGTGAAACCCTTTTTTCTCTTCTCCTTCTTTTTTTCTCCTCCCTCTCCCCTGTGCACCGCCGGTCTAGTGCCCCTCCACCCATTGCCGGTCCCTTGCCCCTCCACTCGCCGCCGGTCACCCTCCCTCCTCTCTTGTCGCCGGTCCCTCCTACTGTGTAAAAAAAAACAAAGAAGCAAAACAGTCCCCCCACAGCCACTGCCCCCATCGGCTCCACCACTGCCGCCCCACTCCCCCGCCAGTGGCCATTGCCTGCCAGTCGCCCGCCTACCTCCGGTCGCCCCTCACCGCCGGTCATACAGTGGTATTATATTTTTTTTATTTTTACATTTAAAATATATATTTATTTGTTTATATTGTTACTTTGTTTTATTTTTGTGTTTATTCTCTATTTATATATTGTTAGTTTATTATTTATTTGTATATATTTTTTAGTTATATATATATATATATATATATATATATATATGTTTAATTTGTTGTGTATATATTTGTATTTATTTATTTGTGTATATATATATACTTTGTTGTTGTTTATTTGTTTAATTAGTTACTAATGATTTTATTATTGTTGATACACACACACACATAAATTTAATAGTATATATTTATTTGTATATATATGAATATTATTAGGAAATTTGTATTTAACTGTTTATATTTATTTTTGTTAGCTTTTAAATATATAAATTTATTTTTTTAATTATAATTTGGTTATAATATTTTTAATTATGAAAATTTATTTTTGTTTTAGTGTATCTAATTATATGATATTAATAGATTGATTGAATTAGTGTTATTAATTTTTTTTGTTCAGAAAGTATTATTAATTTTTTTTAATGTGAGATATACACATTTTATTTATATATATATATACACACACACACACACACACACACACACACACACACACACACACACACATATATATATACATATATATATATATATATATATTTTCTTTCTTTGAATAAATGTATATATTGTTGTATTAATAGTTTTAATATATTTAGTTATTTGTGTATATTTTTAATTTATTGTGTGTATATATTTATTTATTTGTATATATTTATTTGTGTCTGTCAAAGTTAGTTGTCTATAAATATTTATTTTTTTTGCATATATTTGTATTTATTTATTCGTGTATATATATACTTTGTTGTTATTTATTTGTTTAATTAGTTACTATTGCTTTTAATGTTGTTGATACACACACACACACACACACACACACACACACACATTTAATAGTATATATTTATTTGTATTTATAATAATATTAGTAGAAAATTTGTATTTAAATGTTTAAAGTTATTTTTGTTAGATTTTAAATATATAAATTTATTTATGCAAATTTAATTTGGTCATAATATTATTAATTATGAAAATTTATTGTTGTTTTAGTGTATCTAATTATATGATATTAATAGATTGATTGAATTAGTATTATTAATTTTGGGATTAATGTGAGATATACACATTGCTTTATATATATATATATATATATATATATATATATATATATTATTTTTTTCTTTGCATAAATGTATATATTTTTGTATTAATAGTTTTAATATGTATTGTAATCATTATTTTTTTATTTTCTATTAAAAGAAAATAATATTTAATTTTTAATATGTAGTTTTTATGCTTTTGTAGGTTATTTAATATTAATAAGGAGTGCTTTGGTGGATTCTGATCGTGAGGTAATATTTTAACTATTTTATTATGCATTTTATAATAAATAAGTGTTAATTTTTTATTTAAAATTTTTATTTTGTTTTTGAATTGGTTGAGATATTTGCTTTGATTGCTATATTTTATTTATTTTATGTGGTTTTGTTTATTAAATTACAGATCTTTTATTCATATTGTACCTTGAATAAGGATAAGAGTTGGATGTACTGCCGATTAGATAGTAATAGTTATATTACAAATGAGTTTTTAAATGGAGTTGAAGAGTTTATCGATTTTGCATGTTCAAATAGGCAGTTTGTCAGTGGAGATAGAATAAAATGTCCTTGCATCAAATGTCAAAATAGAATCTTTTTAAAATGTGATAAGGTACGGGAACATTTATTTTACAAAGGTTTTATGGGTGGTTATACTATTTGGGATAAACATGGTGAAGTTGTTGAAGGAGAATCTTCAAGAAATAGAGACGAGAGTGGTGATCTGATGTATGAAATGTATTCAGAACAAAACCCGTATAATAGAATGGTGAGGTTGACTGGAATGCTAATCAGTCAAGATTTGGTGAGCATGAACAAAATTCATCAGGACAAAACTTTGCTTCTTTGTTAAATGATGCAAATGAACCATTATGGACAGAATGTTCTAAGCACATGACATTATCTGCCATGTCACAATTGTGTAATTGGAAGTTGGAGCACAATGTGAGTGAAGCATGTTTTAATCGAATGTTGGAGATTGTGAGAGGTATGCTTCCGGAGAATAATCATTTATCGGAAAACTTTTATGAAATGAATAAAAAATTGGAGAAATTCGGTCTTGGTTATATTAAGATAGATGCTTGCAAGAATAATTATATTTTATTTTGGAAAGAATATGCCGAGTTAATGCATTGTGTGATATGTGGGCATCCTAGATATAGATAATGTGGGGCAAGAGGAAAGAAGACACCATACAAGATTTTGCGCTACTTGCCATTAATCCTTAGGCTTCAAAGGCTTTATATGTCAGCTGCAATTGCTGAGTTTATGACATGGCATGCGCACAATCGAAGTTCTTCAGAAGTGCTTAGACATCCAGTTGATGGTGAAGCTTGGCAACATTTCAATTGTACTTATCCATCATTTGCTATGGAACCTCGTAATGTTAGAATTGGTTTATGTGCAGATGGATTTTGTCCGTTTGGGCCAGTTACGAGGTCACATTCTTGTTGGCCAGTTATGCTTGCTGTTTACAATTTACCTCCCTAGATGTGTATGAAACAACCATATTTGTTATTGAATATGGTAATTTCGGGAAGGAGCAATCCATCACAAAACATAGATGTTTTTTTAAGGCCTTTGATAGATGAGTTGAAAATCTTATGGGATGAGGGTGTTCACACTTATGATGCTTATAGAAATCAACTTTTTTTGCTAAGGGCTGCATTAATGTGGACAATTAATGACTTTCCTGCATATAGAATGTTGTCTGGGTGGAGTACACATGGAAGATTATCTTGTCCTTATTGTATGGAGCATACGAAAGCTTTTAGATTGCACCATGGATGAAAGCCTTGTTTTTTTTATTGTCATCGTCAATTTTTGCCTCCTAATCATTCTTTTAGGAAGCAAATGGATAATTTTAGTAAAAGGGTTGATTATGATCCTCCGGTTATGAGATTGTCAGGTGAAGAAGTATTATCTCGGATAGATAGTTTGGAAGACTTAACATTTAGGACAAAATGTCCTCAACAAAAACCTCAAGGTTTTGGGGTAACTCATAATTGGGTGAAGAAAAGCATTTTTGGGAGTTGTCTTGTTGGCATACCAACCTTATTCGTCACAACTTAGATGTCATGCATATTGAAAAAAATATGTTTGACAATTTATTCAATATATTAATGGATGTTAAAAGCAAAACAAAGGACAACACAAATGCAAGGTTAGATTTGGCACTGATTTGTAAACGAAAGGAATTGGAATTGGTGACAAGTAATGGAAAAACTTTCGTACCTAAAGCATCGTTTACCTTAAGTAAAGATGATCAGAGAAGAGTGTGTAAATGGGTGAAAAAGCTAAGGCTTCCTGATGGGTTTGCATCAAACATATCTCGGTGCGTAAATATTGAGGAAGGCAAGTTTTATGGAATGAAAAGTCATGACTGTCATGTTTTTATGCAAAGATTAATTCTGATTGCCTTTCGTGATTTCATAGCTAATTCAATATAGGATGCTATTACTGAGCTATCTCATTTTTTTCAACATATATGTTCAACTGAATTACATGTGAATTACATGGAACAGTTCCAGAGCAACATTGTAGAAACAATTTGCAAATTAGAGAAAAATTTTTCACCAAGTTTTTTTGACTGCATTGAACATCTCCCCATTCACTTACCTTACGAGGCCAAGGTTGGTGGACTCGTTCAATACCGATGGATGTATCCATTTGAGAGGTAATAATTTGTTTAATATGAGCATTTTTCAATGTGTTATAAGAAATAGAGCGTTCATTGTATGCCATTAAATGTGTATTGTATACCTTAAATAGGTTTTTGCATCGCCTAAAAAAGAAGGTGAAAAATCGTGCACGTGTGGACGGATCTATATGTGAGGCATATATGAGGGAGGAAATTGCAACATTTTGTGCATTATACTTTGATCCCAATATTCAAACAAGGCTAACTCGTCCACCACGGAATGATGATGGAGGAGACATAGATCCCATGGGACGTTTGTCAATTTTCAAATATCCTGGACGACCACTTGGGCAGGCAAAGAACAATCATCGATATCTGGAAGAAGATGAGTTTGATGCAGCGGTGATATATGTGCTAATGAATTGTGAAGAAGTTCTCCCGTACATTGAGTATATATAACATGTATATATCATACTATAAATACAACGAAAGCTTTTATATACTTGCTATATATTGATTTTATAGGATATTTGATGAAATGGTCAAAAAAAATGAACCAGACATGAACGATGCTCAATTGGAGAAAACACGTCAAGCTCATTTTACAAAATGGTTTATGTTAGCTTTAAATTGACAAGTATTTTGAAATGACAAAACTCAAGTAAGCTTAAAAATGATTTTACTACAAAGTAAATTTGCTTTGAATGAACTCAATGATAGAAATTATTTTAAACAAAGTTTTTGGATTGTGATTTTAATTGAAAAGTCAGTAAATACTCTTAGGAAAGTGTCAGATGGTCTTAAACTGACTTAGAATCACAAAAAGCCATAAAATTGCAGCCAAAGAAGTGCAGGAAAGCCTACTGGAGAAAAGGGATCGATCCCTACTGTAAAGGGATCGATCCCAAAAAGGCAGAATGCTTCAGAGCCACCCGGGAAAAGTTTGAAAAGCTTTCTAGAGAAAAGGGATCGATCCGTCCATTAAAGGGATCGATCCCTTCGCACGAAACCTGACTCCAACAGCTAGTTTTTGAGGGTTTCAACGGGAGGATTTGCATTAAATGCTTCACCAACCGTTCCAACCGTTTGATGGACTATAAATAGAGCATTTATGAAGTTTGGAGGTAGAAAAAGCACTCAAAAAATCTTCCAGCTTCAAGAGAGAAAATCAAATTTGAAAACCGTTCAACTCTTTTTACTGCACTTATTTCATTATTGTTTATTTAGATTTAATTGTGCATTAAGAGTTAGGAAAATTAAAAATAAGTAGAAAAACCGATTCACCCCCCTCTCGGTAGAGCCAACAATTGGGATCAGAGCTTGGGCTTGAGATTGAGTTAGATTAACATCTATCGAGTAAAACGATCACTAATGGCTCAAACTAGTATATCTACACCTTTGGTAGGATAGGGACACTCTACGATTAGACCTCCACTCTTTAATGGTGAAAACTATACTTATTGGAAGACTAGAATGATGCTATTTATTCAAGCTAATGATTATGAAGTATGGAGGATTATAGTTAAAGGTCCCCTTCTCCCTATTAAGAAAGTAGATAGGACGGATGTGCCAAAGAAAGAAGATGAGTGGGATACTAATGATATTAGAATGGCACAACTTAATGCTAAGGCAATGCACACACTGTTTTGTGCATTAGGACCAAATGAATATAATCGAGTTTCCCAATGTGAGAATGCTAAACAAGTTTGGGATAAACTAGCCATCACACATGAGGGAACCACACAAGTCAAGGAAACAAAAGTAGGCATGCTCACTCAAGGCTATGAATTGTTTAGAATGAAGATGAATCAATTAGTGACATGTTTACTAGGTTTACTGACATCATAAATGGTCTTAAAGCCTTAGGCAAGACATTCTATTGTAGAAATGGTGAAAAAGATACTCAATAGCTTACCTAAATCATGGAAAGCTAAAGTCACTGCTATTAAGGAATCCAAGGATCCTCATACACTCTCATTAGATGAACTTATGGGATCATTACTTACTTATGAGATGAAAATTAAGAGAAATCAAGATCCCCCAAAGAAAGTTGGAGTAGCTCTAAAATCCACCACAATTGAGGAATCAAAAGACTATCATGATGAAAGTGGTGATGAAGAAGATTTAGAAATGGCTATGTTCGCCAAGAGATTCAATAAATTCATGAGGATGAGAGCTAGTGGAAACTCTAAGAGAACCCCTAGGAGAGAGTTAAATAGAGGAGAAACTAGTAGGAAAGAAAAAGACCAAATTATTTGTTATGAATGCAAAAAACCTGGCTATATTAAATTTGATTGTCCTTTGTATAGAAAGCAAAATGAAAAGAAACCAAAGAAGAAGGCAATGGTGGCTACATGGAGTGATAGTGATTGCTCCGATGAAGAGAATGTGGAAGATGAAGTAGCCAATCTTTGTCTTATGGCTTTTGAAGATGAGAAGGTAACATCTAACTCATTAGATACTAATGAATACTCTTTGGATGAATTGCAAAATGCATTTGATGAGTTAGCAAATGAATTTGAATGCATGAATTTGAAATATAAGAAAATGATTTCTAAGTTGAAAAAGGAAAATGAAATTCTTATGAATGTTAAATTAGAATGTGAGATGAAATTAGAGAATGCAAATTTGGAAATAGAAGAATTAAATAGAAAGAACATTAATTTGCAAAACTCCTTTTCTAGGTTTTACATGGGCCAACAAAAACTTGATCATATGCTAGAGACCCAAAGAGCATTCTTTGATAAAGAAGGATTAGGCTATAATGCATCTAACAAAGAGACTCATCTAAAAAATTTCCTAGTTAAAGATAGAAAATTTGTTTTGTGCACATTATGTAATAAACTAGGACACTCTTCACAAGCATGCACCTCTAGGAAGACCATGATTAGAGGAAAAATGGCTGTCAAGATTTGGGTGCCTAAACATGTTTTAAATACAAGTGATGAGTCATTAAAGATAAAATGGATCCCTAAAGGATCAAAAATTATAAGTACTAACTCTCAAGGACCCAAGAAAATTTGGGTACCTAAGATGAAAGATTGATGTGTTTGTATGTAGGAGGAAGAGTATTGCTACAAGGCCAAGTCCAAAGAGCATTGGTACCTTGATAGTGGATGTTCAAGACACATGACGGATGACAAGAGCCAATTCAAGTTCCTAAAGCATAAAAGTGGTGGAGAAGTCACATTTAGAGACAATTCCAAAGGACAAATTGAAGGAATTGGCTCCATTGGTAACTCTTCCTCAATTATTGAGAATGCTTTGTATGTTAGAGGCTTAAAACATAATTTGCTTAGTATTAGTCAATTGTGTGATAAGGGATTTAAAGTTGTGTTTGATGATTTGTGTTGCAATGTTGTTAATGCAAAAACTAATCAAATTGTTTTTATTGGACATAGACAAGGAAATATTTATATTCTGGATTTAAATGAACTTAATAGCAAAAATGTATGTTTTATGGCCACTAGAAAAGATGAACCTTGGTTATGGCATAGAAGACTAGGCCATGCTAGCATGCATGTTTTGTCTAAATTAGCCAAAAGAGACCTATTAGTAGGATTACCTAAGCTTCAATTTGAAAATGATAAAGTTTGCGAGTTATGTGTAAGAGGAAAACACAAAAGAATTTCGTTTAAACCTAAGAAGTGTGTCACTACCTCTAGGTCACTTCAACTTCTACACTTAGATCTCTTTGGACCAACTAGGACAACTAGTTTAGGAGGTAAACACTATGGATTTGTGATAGTTGATGATTACACTAGGTTTACTTGGGTGTTCTTTTTAAGTGTGAAAAATGAAGCCTTAGAAAAATTCATTGTTTTCTCAAAACTTGTTCAAAATGAAAAAGGTTACTCTATTTCTAGTATTAGGAGTGACCATGGAAAAGAATTTGAAAATATTGGTTTTGATACATTTTGTAATGAAAATGGCATTAGCCATAATTTTTCAGCTCCTAAAACTCCTCAACAAAATGGGGTAGTTGAAAGGAGAAATAGAATATTAGAAGAAATGGCTAGAATCATGCTTTGTGAAAATAACTTACCTAAATATATATTTTTGGGCTGAAGCAATAAACACTTCTTGCTATGTCATAAATAGAGCTATGGTAAGACCTATTTTAAAGAAAACTCCCTATGAGCTTTATAAAGGAAAAAAGCCTAACATAAGTTATTTTCACCCATTTGGATGTAAATGTTTTGTTTTGAACAATGGTAAAGATAACCTAGGAAACTTTGATGCTAAAAGTGATGAAGGTATTTTTCTTGGCTATTCTTTAAATTATAAGGCTTATAGAGTTTTCAATAAAAGAACACTTATAGTAGAAGAGTCAATACATGTAATCTTTGATGAATCAAATATCACTAGTAGAACTAATCTTGATGATGAAGTAGAGATCTTTGATGAACCTATAGTTGACCCATCTCAAGATAAGGATGTTAGGGAACAATTAGAAGATCTCAATATTAACAAAAATGAGGAGTACATGGAACAAGAAATAACTGAGAAAGAATCTAGGTGTCCAAGAGAACTTGGTTATGTGAAGGAAAATGATATTGTTGGAGATCCAAACATTGGCGTAAGAACTAGGTCAACCTATAGAAACATATGTCAATATGTAGCCTTTGTCTCACAATTTGAGCCAAAGAATGTGAATGAGGCCTTGAAGGATGAAAATTGGATTATGACCATGCAAGAGGAGTTAAATCAATTTGAGAGAAGCAAAGTGTAGACACTAATGGAAAGACCTAAAGATTATCCCATCATTGGAACCAAATGGATATTCAAAAATAAGATGGATGAGAATAGCATTATTGTTAGAAACAAGGCTAGGTTAGTGGCTTAAGGATATAGGCAAGAAGAAGGGATAGACTATGATGAAACATATGCTCCGGTGGCTAGATTAGAAGTCATTAGGATGCTACTTGCTTTTGTATGCTACAAGGATTTTAAATTATATCA
Source organism: Heritiera littoralis (assembly GCA_031772115.1). Taxonomy (NCBI): domain Eukaryota; kingdom Viridiplantae; phylum Streptophyta; class Magnoliopsida; order Malvales; family Malvaceae; genus Heritiera; species Heritiera littoralis. Next base: position 829,065 of record JAPDPK010000137.1, on the reverse strand, counting down.
AATGGATGTAAAAAGTGCTTTCTTAAATGGTTATATAAATGAAGAGGTTTATGTTGAGCAACCTCCCGGTTTTGAAAATCCAAAGTTTCCTAACCATGTTTTCAAACTATCAAAAGCATTATATGGATTAAAACAAGCTCCTAGAGCTTGGTATGAAAGACTTTCAAAGTTTTTAATTGAAAAAGGTTTTACAAGAGGAAAGGTAGACACAACCTTGTTTATTAAATCCAAGGGTAGTGACTTATTAGTAGTTCAAATTTATGTGGATGATATCATTTTTGGATCTACAAATGAGTCATTGTGTAAGGATTTCTCAAAGGTAATGCAAGGTGAATTTGAAATGAGTATGATGGGAGAGTTAACCTTCTTTCTAGGACTTCAAATTAAACAATGCAAAGAAGGTATTTTCATAAATCAAGCTAAGTACACTAAAGATTTGTTCAAAAGATTTGGAATGGATGAGTCTAAACCTTACTCTACACCAATGAGCACAAATATCAAGCTTGATAAGGATGAAGGAGGCTAGTGTGTAGACACTAAACTATATAGGTCTATGATTGGTTCATTGTTATACTTAATTGCTAGTAGACCCGATATAATGTTTAGTGTATGCTTGTGTGCTAGATTTCAGTCATCTCCTAGAGAATCACACTTACAAGCAGTAAAAAGAATCCTTAGATACCTTAAAGACACCTCTTCCTTAGGACTTTGGTATCCTAAAGATTCTCCACTTGATCTCCATGCTTATTCCGATGCAGATTTTGGTGGATGCAAAGCACATCGAGAACATGTCAATTCTTAGGAAGTAGGCTTATTTCATGGTTCTCTAAGAAACAATATAGCGTAGCTCAATCCACAACCGAGGCTGAATATATAGCTTCCAGAAGTTGCTGTTCTCAAGTTTTGTGGATTAAACAACAAATGAGAGACTATGGAATAGAAATGAACCAAGTTCCCATCATGTGTGACAACACTAGTGCTATCAACCTTTCAAGAAATCCCATCCAACACTCTAGAACCAAGCACATTGAGATTAGACATCATTTTATACGAGATCATGTGCAAAAAGGGGACATAATTCTAGAGTATGTAGATACCTTGCACCAATTAGCGGATATCTTCACAAAACCCTTGGACAAGGAGAGATTTTGCATTCTTAGAGGTGAATTAGGTATTATGAATGCTCCTTGAATTGATTTAATGTTGAATGAATTACATAAGTTGATTTGTGATGATTGCAAGAAAGAAATTCGAAGAATATAATTACCACTTGCAATTCATGACCTTAACTTACCATATTACTGTTCATGTTCTTAGCCTTTTGAGATTGAATGGTTGAATTCTGTGTGTTTTTATCCTGTTAAACTCTCTTCATCAGCCAAAACCCATTTCTGATGTTAAGACACTTTCACAGTCATGGTCACTTATTGTTTAAAACTGTTCTGCATCGTTTCTGCACTTTTCTGCACTTTTTCTGCACTTTCTCTGCAGTTTTCAACTCACATCTCATGCATCCCAAATGGCAACAACCAAATTTTGATTTTAAAATAGTAAAAATGCATAAGTTCCATTGTTTTCAAATCATTTTTATGCATTACAAATGAGGCAAGTGACTGAGGAGACAATTCTTCCAAAATAGGATTGATTTCCAAGTCTATCAGGCCAAAAATCTGGATTTCTGCTATGAGGGATCGATCCCTTTCACCATGGGATCGATCCCATAGCATCAAAAATCGGTGAAGAAAGCCTAGGAAGCATTCTGCCTGGAAGGGATCGATCCCCTCGGGACAGAATGTATTTCGCGGGTAAATTTAAACGTCGAGCCCCCCACTCCTATCTCACTATTCACCTTCCTCTTCACTCTCAACGCTCTTTCACCATTTCCTCTCGCCCAAATCTTCTAGATCTCACTCATTTCTTCACCAAATCACTTCATTCCTTCACCAATCTTCATCATTTCTTCATCTCTTTCATTTCCCCTCCTCATTTCCTCATAAAACTTCATCTTTTCCTCTCTTCCTTCTTCTTCCACACCATGGTTACTATTCACCCAACATTTCAATTGTAAGTTTTTCTCACATTTTTCATTCAATTTTTCGTGCATTTCTAGTTTATTTCATCATGTCTTGACTACCCATTTGCATATCTTGCATTGATTTCCTTTCCATCTAGGTTTTCACTTCATTTGGCACTTATCTAATTTCTAGGGTTTATACTTAGAATATCTTTAGTTTTTCATCATTACTTCATTGTCATACTTGTTCCATGCATCTTGGGTTGTGGCTCTCTGTTGTTGGCTAGCTCTTATCTTTCCCATATCCTCATCCATAGTTTATCAAATATGTGCCCACTACATGTTCGGTAAAAGTCCTCAATGAACTTTCCTATATTTTTTCCACTCCATATGGCTCCTAAAGTTAAACATACCGCTCAAAAACGCAAAACAAATGCTTCCTCCTCCTCCTCCTCCATACCGGCTACCTTTAATCGATGCTTTCGCCATGCCAATGAGAAAACAAGATTTCTAGTGAACTTTGCAAATATGCCTATTAAGCATTGTCGTCCAATTGATTTCGATTTCCTCAAATCAATTAATTTTCCTTACTTGGCCAAATTCAATGAATATAATTGGCTTAACTTTCTCAAAATCAACACTCCGGTTCCTTCAAGCATTATTCGTGCTTTCTTTTCCAATGCCGAAGTCATCACGGATCCAAATAATGAATGTACGGTTGTAGGCATTTAATCCTAGGTCATGGGAAAACACATTGAAATCACAACCCAATCCCTCTCTCTTGTCTTTAGAGTTCTCGACCGCGGTACTATTTATGAGAATGTTGAAGTCCCCTTAGAGTTTCCCGTTACCAATAATCGTGCAAGTGACCTTCCTGTCTTCGCCTGGCTCCTCCATATCATAATCTCTGGGAATCTCCGACCCCTTGGCACAAAATATTCTCAACTTAGGAAACTTGATCGTTTTTGGCTCCATCATATTCATACCCCTGATGGTCTTCAACCACATCTTCTTCACTTTATCCTTCAAGATTGGGTGAAGATTGTCACTGACAAAGTACACACAATTGTCTTCCCTCAACCTCTTGCCTTTTACTTGCTCTCTAACAGCGTTGACTGTTCATGTGAGATTGGTGTACTTCCGGACTCCAGCACCACAATCAATCTCTCCACTCTTCATAACAGCAGCCACATCTTTTGCCCCTTCCGGCTCCACGTCAGCCTCTCTCAACCAGATCATGCACATGCTTCAACAAATGCACACCTCTCAACAAAATTTCCAGTAGGACGTCACTCAGCGACTTGATCAGATCGAGGAAACTCAAGCTACCATGTATGATGAAATCCAAGATGTTCGTATGTAGCACGAGGATTTCATGGACCAGTACTACAAGACGTTTCCTCGACGCTGATTGTGATTGTTGTGTAGGATGTGCTTTTACCTTACTATGATTATGGCCTTGGTGTTTTATCATTTGTTGTGTTCTGTCTTTATCTTTTCTTCGATATCGGCCTTAGTGTTTCGTTGTCTGAACTTTCTTAGATATCTGCACTTATGTGATATGTTTTGAACCTTATATGTCTATGGTATGACTTCTGTTTCGGATTATGGTCATCTTCTCATTTTGCCCTGGTTTATTTATTTTATATCATTGACCTATTGCTTTAAATGGACTTCTACCACTGACCAATTCTCCATGTTATTTATTGAGGGGGAGTATTTTTCTTGCTATGACAAAAAGGGGGAGAATTAATGTATGGTAAATTTGTCTTTGTGCTTAAATTAAGGGGGAGCATCATATTTAAAATTAAAAGGGAGCATCATATTTAAAGCAATCTCATTTCCCAAACATATAAGCAAATTTACCTTAAGTTTTGTCATATCAAAAAGGGGGAGATTGTTAGCTTTAAATTGACAAGTATTTTGAAATGACAAAACTCAAGTAAGCTTAAAAATGATTTTACTACAAAGTAAATTTGCTTTGAATGAACTCAATGATAGAAATTATTTTAAACAAACTTTTTGGATTGTGATTTCAATTGAAAAGTCAGTAAATACTCTTAGGAAAGTGTCAGATGGTCTTAAACTGACTTAGAATCACAAAAAGCCATAAAATTACAGCCAAAGAAGTGCAGGAAAGCCTACTGGAGAAAAGGGATCGATCCCTACTGTAAAGGGATCGATCCCAAAAAGGCAGAATGCTTCAAAGCCACCCGGGAAAAGTTTGAAAAGCTTTTTGGAGAAAAGGGATCGATCCGTCCAGTAAAGGGATCGATCCCTTCGCACGAAACCTGACTCCAACGGCTAGTTTTTGAGGGTTTCAACGGGAGGATTTGCATTAAATGCTTCACCAATCGTCCCAACCATTTGATGGACTATAAATAGAGGCATTTATGAAGTTTGGAGGTAGAACAAGTACTCAAAAAATCTTCAAGCTTCAAGAGAGAAAATCAAATCTGAAAACCTTCATTATGTAACTCCATTTGTGAGATTTCTTGTTGTTCCTCACCCATTTACTGAAAATTCTGTTATTCAAAGGGGTGAGCTATCCTTGTAAGGTTTGCTACTGTAGAGTGTGGGTAGTAATACAAGGAGAGAGGCTTAGAAGGAGATTTCTAAGTTCTCAAGAAACATTGTAAGAGGTCTTGCCACACCTTCAAGTGGTTTATAAGGATTCTCAAGGAAGAGCTGAATCAAAACCTTGACAAGAGGTTCAAGGAGAGAGGACGTAGGCAAGAGATTGGCCGAACCTCTATAAACTTGTGTTTGCTTCTCTTTCCCTTACTCTTTTTACTGCACTTATTTCATTATTGTTTATTTAGCTTTAATTATGCATTAAGAGTTAGGAAAATTAAAAATAAGTAGAAAAACCGACTCATCTCCCTCTCGGTAGAGCCAACAGTTTAGACAATATGTAAGTAATTTAAATATAGTTCGTTTTATTTTAATAGACGATACTGCATTTCATTCATCACAAGAATCACTATTATGTAGATTCGTGAACAAGGAAATGCAATAGATAAACGTATCATTGACCTCTCTCATGGTCCAGCACGTTTGGCAAGTTGTTATCAAGGGTATTTTGTAAATGGATTTAAGTTTCACACATTAGAATATGGAAAAACTCGAAAAACAATGAACATCGGTGTTTGTGTGAAAGGTGATTGTTACAATGATTTTGACCTTGATTTTTATGTTATATTGATAGATATAGTGGAGTTGGAATCTTTTGGGATTGGAAATAAAGTTATACTCTTTAAGTGTCATTGGTTTGACATTGAGAGAGGTTATCGTGTTCATCCTAGACATCCTCTTGTTGAAATCAAACATAGGTTTGTACTTGCTAGCAATGAACCTTTTATATTAGCTCAACAAAGTCAACAAGTGTATTTTACTCCTTATCCATCTAGAAAAAGAGATCGTCGTGATTAGTGGGCTGTTTTCAAGACAAAAGCAAGAGCTAGATTTAATATTTAGAATCGTGATGTGGACATATTGGATTTAAATGATGGGTTTATCAGGAAATTGAAAATCCACATCCTATAAATATCACATATTGAGAAGAACTTGACAATCCCACTATTCTCATTCGTGGAGATTATGAAGAGGTAAATATTGAAGAAGAAGAAGAAGAAGAAGAAAATGATGATGATGAAGCAAATGATGACGACGACGACGACGACACCAACAACGACGACGACAATGATGATGATAATGATGATGAAGAGGTCTTTTTTAGCTAATTGCTCTTATTTCTTTTAAGAAAATGTTTATGTGAATTTAATAACTTAATTACTTTTTTGTTTGCTTTTATTTACGATATTTTGTAAGATGTTTTGTAAAATGTTAATTTATTTTGTTTGTTAAGTTCATTAGTATTCTAATACATATATTATTTTTTTCATGTATTGCAGGTATAATGAAACCATCAAAAAAATCATCTGGTAAGAAGGCTCGACCTGGTGGATCTTCTACAACGGGTTGGAAGTCCTTTTTCATGCCTACTCCACGATCTCAGACCCCACCAATTAACCTTGAAGCACAATTATTTCCATCAACAAAAGTGGATACTGATGAGGAGGACCCACCCACTGACCAACAGATTGACCAGAGAGAGTCCAATTGCCCAAGGCCCATCCACACATAGTCTATTTGGCCAAGCCTCATCATCTGCCGAGGGTATATCCCCTGACGGAATACCAATCGAGCAGCTTAACATCGATCATACTTGGACAAACACAAGCAGTGGTGCGAGTTCCGATGGTAGTGGCAGTGGAGGTAGAAAACGAACAAGAGGGCCCAATCAAGGATATTCACCTCCAAGTAATCCGAATCAAAGGGCACGACTTGCTTGTCTGAATAACGGGTAATATAAATAATAATACTATTTTGCTGTATGAAGTTAATTAATTAATATTATATAAAAAATTTGAATTTATTTATGTCGCAGCGCATTCTTGAAGCCTCAAGTTGTTCAAACAATTACAACATTAATTAAAGAGTATTTTACTGATCCTTGGCCAACATGGAAAAGTGTTCCAATTGTTGTGAAAACCCAAATATGGGAAAAATTTTCGGTATGTCAATCGCAAATAATTAATACATTACTTTATTTTATTATTTTATTTAACATGATTTTTTACTAATGATTTCAATTGATTTAGGAAATTTTTACGTAGCCTCATGAAGAGATGATTATTGTGAAAAATATTTGGGAGAACATTTGCAAAACACGATTCCGTGACTTGTTGTAAGCTGAAAGAAAAAAAGCAATGTAACATTTTGGCACGGATCGAATTGCAGACTATAAAGGGTATATGTCTAGTTGGATCAAAGTTGAGATATGGGACTCCTTGATTGATGACTTATGGGGCAAATCGGAATGGGAGGCGAAGTCACAGAAAGGAAAGCAAAATTGATTGACCATAAAAGAAGGAACTGTTACCAAGCATATAGGTGGATCGATTTCTTTTCCTATGCATGCACATAGACTAGTATGTAACTTTTTAAATCATATGTATGATATTCTAGTTAAAATATATATTGTTTACAGCTAACTTCAATTTTTTTTGTTTTACTTGTGAAGAGGAATCAATATAATCGAACACCTACATATAAGGAGGTTTTTGACAGAACTCACAAAAAAAAATTCTGGCCAAGGTGAATATATGGACAATAAGTCGAAAGTTGTCAGTGTACGTAAATTTAAAATTATTTCTTTTTATGTATCTCAATTATTATTTAATTACTTTTTAAGTATATATATTTATAATAATAAATTTTTTTATTATAGGAAAAATATAATGCTTCATTGGTTGAGAAGTATGGTGCGGATATTAGCAGTCAACCACACTTTGATCCTGTTGCTTGGTGTGACTATATTGGAGGAATGGAAACAACCTGCACACATGTGTACGGCCTTGGAAGTAGTTCACAAAACAGAGATATACTTGAGTCATCCGCCTCCTCAGCAAGTCCAATATTCTCGGTTTCTCAATCAACAGTAAGCCAGGATGAGCGAATCGATATTATAGAAGAGAAACTTGATGAAGTTCTCAAATATTTACCGCAAATGCACCAATGGATGGCTGAGATGACTAATGCATGAAAGAGTAGCAAAGGAGGCCCTTCAAATCTCGACGATAGACACATACCGAACCTCGGAGATGGGCCTTCTTCATAAATCTCTGTTTTAATGTAAGAAATTTAAGTACTTTGTTCCTTTTATGTTTTAAGAATTTCATGGTTGTTGAGAGATGTTATGGATTTTATGAATTTTAACCATGTTTTATGAATATGTATAAATTTTATCGATATTTTATGTTTGTGTATTAAGGTCTTTTAAATGTTTGCTATAGTCATGAATTTAGGGTTTTAAGCTTAAATTTAAATATATTTCAAAAAACTTTCGGAAAGAACTTTGGAATTTAACATTTTGGTAGCGAAATGCACAAATAATAGATGATGATGAAAAAATATATTATTAGCGACGGAATTCAAAGAAATTAGTGACAGAAATAATAGCATTAGCGACGAAATTTTCAGTTGCTAATACCATTAGCGACGAAAAATTTCTATTATTAGCAACGGAATATTTCGTCGCTGATAACGTTCAGGGACAAAAAAAATTTATTATTAGCGAAGGAATATTCCGTCGGTAAAAATTTTAGCGACGAAAAATTTTAATAAAATTTTAAAATAAAAATAACATTAGTGACGGAAAATTCCGTCGCTGATAATTTTACCTACGGATTACTAATGACAGATTTTCATTTTAGCGACAGAAAATTTTCGTCACTGATAAGAACAAATTCCATCGCTAATTAGCGACGGAATTAGCGACGAAGTGTACTTTCAGCGACGGAATGAGCATCAGCGACATTGATTTTTCCAACGGAAATTTTCCGTCGCTAAAATGCTTCAGCGACGAAATCAGACTTTTAGTGACGAAAAATTCCGTCGCTAATTCCGTCGCTGAAAGTCTCTTTTTTTGTAGTGGTCCATCTTGCATCTAGATCTAGTAATTGTGTATATAACTCATATTTTAATTATTATGTAAAATCATGTTTATATAATGTAAAATACGAAAATTTAATATCAAATTTTGTTATTTATATGTCCATCGTGTTAGGGTTTTTATACCAATTACGAAAAATATTAAATGTATGTTTATAAGTATAAGAGAAAACTTCATTATTCGAGTTAGTTTTTGAAATGAGTAGGTTTAATAATATCCAATATCAATATTAGAGCTTAAGTTACCGATAATTTTTTGTATAGAATGAGTTAAATGTATATTTATAAGTGTGAGGAAAAATTTAATTTATTGAATTAGTTTATAGGTGAAAAGCAACAGATCATGCATTAGTAATCGAGAATATATCTCGAGTTTTTGTTATGTAAAATTATACTCACATAATATAAAATATAAAAATTTTGTATTAAAATTTATATTTTTACATGCTAAACACATTTTTTTTGTTATATTCGTTAAATAATTCTTATCTAATTTTATCCATATTACTTTAATATTTTGTTTATCATCACCAATTTCGCATCATACTCGTTCATATACGCTTTCCATCCAAATCTTTATAGCCTTCGTTAAGTTTAAGTTATTCGAAAGCTTTGACCTTTGACCAGTTCACTTGCCTGAGAATTCAACTCAAATTATTACTACTACTGTTACTTCCATTTTTTATATCTCGGTCGGTGTTCGATGTATCCTAGACCATGCGCCACTTATTCTCCGTGTTCATTACGCTCCGATCGACCTCGCTGAAGGCTGTGAAGCTTCTTCACTCACATCACATGCACGTGAAACGGAACCAACACAGACCATCAAGAACAACAACAAATAATAATAATAATATTAATTACTGTGTGATTTCTGTCCGTCTCGTGGTTTGCAACCTTAACTTAATCACCAAGTTATCAAGTCAACTGTCGCTTAAAATTACTGTTCAATACTTTTTTTAATGCAAGGTTATTTATCTTGATTAATTCGATAATATCCTCCCATTTTCTTAAAAAAATTACAGGAGGGGCAACGATCGATGAGTAACAAATCTTATTAAAATTTACACTTATGTGCCAATATTTATTATTTGTAGTCAAATTATATCATGCAATAACATTATTAAAAAACTAATTATTACTTGTGCGATGCACGAAATAATTTTAATTATTTAAATTTATAAATATATAAAATAATATTATTTAATTTATATGTTTAAAGTATATATAAAATAATTATTATTTAATATACTATCAATAAAATTTTTAAACTTCAAAAATGATGTTAAAATGATAACAAATACCTTTACTTTATTTTTTTTAATATTCATAAAGAGTATGTATAATCATTTTAACATCGTTCGTGGAATCTAAAAATTCGAATAATAGTACATTAGATAAATATCCTATATAAAATACATATAATATAATAAAGATATCCAATCGTAAAAGAAATAAATATTTAATTAAAAAATTATAAAAATTCAATATAAGATAAATAAATATTGGGAAAATAAAAAATGAAAACATTATAAATAATATTATTAAGCACATCAAGAAATATTAAAATAAAAATTAAAAGTATATTTTAGATATTTTAAAAATTAAAATATTTTTTAAAAAATTTTCAAGTGTTAAAGCAAAATTTGAGATTGATTTTTATTATTTTCCTAAGAAAATTACAGGAGGGGCAACGATCGATGAGTAACAAATCTTATTAAAATTTTACACCTATGTGCCAATATTTATTATTTATAGTCAAATTATATTATGCAATAACATTATTAAAAAAAATGTGATCCATTAAATTATCAGTATCACAATCTTTATCATGATTTAATACTCAAATATGCCATTTTTGTTTTTAATATATATATATATATATATATATATATATATATATATATATAAACCTTTCAAATTTTATTATATGAAAATCATTCACAAATTTTTATTTTACGATAAATAAATCTCTAAAATTTTAAAATTATGTAATTAAATCTAAATCTGTTAAATTACATTAACTTTTCTTTGTATTGCATACATGATATGACACGTGTTAACACACAAAACTATTCTAATCAGTTACCACATAAGATATTCAAACGATAGTTAGTAATAGATTTGAAGTTAATCGTGTTATTTTAAAAAAATTAGATGATTATTTATAGTAAAATAAAAGTTTATACACTAATTTGCATGTAATAAAATATTAAGAAATTTTTAAAAGTATGGAACATTCTATTTTATGCGATCATTTGGTCTATCTGGTTGGCTCAGAATGACAAAGTTTCCAACAACAAAGATGTCTCTCTTGATCAGATGTACCATTTAATCTCTTTAAGAGCTGGATGGTGGTTAAAAGCCAAATTTCCTGAGCTTGACATGCTAAACCTCACTGTTAACCTTCAAAAAACCATTATTCTATCAAGATGCAAAGTGCTTAGAAGCAACATCTTTTGGTCTCCCCTCCACCTAATGTTTGGAAAGTTAATGTGGACGGTTCGGCCATCAAAAAACCTGGTCCGACGGATATTGGAAGGGTTATCTACAACAGCTATGGTCACGTTATCCTCATTTTTCAAAAAATATTAGAGTTGTTGACTTAAATTTGGCTGAATTGATGGCTATTCTTGCATCATGTTCACTCTGAAACTTCCCCCATCCCTCATTTCATAATAGAAAGTGACTGTGGTAGTTTCTTTACTAAAACATATCAGGGAGAGACTTGGAGATACAACAATTTAATTAACAAATTTTTGAATCTTTGCTCAGATTTAGGAGAGATTTATTTTGCTCATGTTTTAAGGGAATCAAACTTTTTTTGCTGATTACTTAACGAAATCTGGAGTCCATAGAAAATCAGACTTCATCTCTTGGATGTAATCTTCTTATTAATAAAATTTTACTTTTCAAAAAAAAATTAAAAACTTATATTCGTTTTGTATTATCCATGAAAGGCATATTTAAGTGTTAAAGTTTTAATTATCACATACAATATGTAATAAATATTTAATTTTTTAATAATAGAATTATACCATTTTTTAATGGAATTAATATATATTGATATGCAATAATTCATATAACCCATTCTCCTAGGAAACCTCATAGTCATAGATATCCTTAGCCATTAAACATTTTCAAATATTGAATTGAATTTATTTTTTATTTATTAAAAATCAAATAAAAACAACGAACCTGAATAAATCCATTCAAAATTAATTCACGATATGGAAAAAGTTGATGGCCGAGAATAAAAAGTACATTAAAAAAAGAAAATAAAATAATTAAACCAAAAAAAAGAGAAAATAATTACTAAAATGAAAAGATAAAGAGGGTGTGTATTAGAAGCAACCGCATTAGGTGAAGGAATATACGAAAACCGCGTAAAAGAGCATGTGCTTTGGAAGACTGATCAAAGAAACGATAGCCGTTGGATTTGACATGTAGGATTGCAAAAGAGACAAACATACACGTGCAATCTTACTATTGGCCCACGCTTCTGCCCGACATCGAGTTTCGGGAGCGACTGGGGGACGAAAGAGGGGGCCATGCATCGTGGCAAACTTGGTTTCACGAAAACATTTTTATTACAAACTATTTTTTTGAGTAGTTGAGAAAGCTTGAGAGAAAATTCATTCTTTTCGTTTTTTCTTTCTAATTTGTTGGTATAATAATAGAATTAAAAAAAAAAATTTTAAATTTGTGGACTTGATACTTTTAGTTGCGATAAGTTGACAAAATACAAAATAACGTAAATAAAAGACATAAAAAGATACGAATTGAAATTAAATTAAAATTTTATATAATTATTACAAAAATAATATTATATGTTTGCATGTTTCAATGAATTTTAATACGAAATTTTTATATTTTATATCATATTAATATGAATTATATTTTATAAACATAAATTATATATATGAATTATCGAGTTTAAAATTTTTTTTTTCTTTAGAGTTTAAAATTTTGTTCCCTCAATTGTATATTTGAAACGAGGATTATAATTACATCTTAAAATTTGAATATTTGTATCATGTTTGTTTAACATTAAAACATATAAAATGCATAAACTTTTATATCAAATCATTTTTAATATTTTTCAATCTGTATATTAATTTTTCAAATTTTAAAAATCTAAGTATATTTTACGGCAATAATAACTTGAATATATATAAATATATACTGCATAAAAAAATGCAATCTTTTATCATTGGTAGAAAATACGGTGGTAGGCTTATCTCACATTTGGTGTGGGACAACGACATAAAGTTCATCATAAATTATGTTTTCTTTTTCTCATTCGTACTTTTATCACTTTTTCTTCTTTGAGCTTCTTTAAATCCATGGCTTTATTTTATTTTTCTTAAGCAATTATAAATTGTATTATTATTAGAAAAATGAAGAGAAATATTATTAAAGCTTTCAATGATAATAGATTTATAGTCTAAAAATTTCATCAATTTGCACGTCACATGTACTTTTAAAAACCCTACCATTTTTTTATTTATTTCATGCTTTTGAAAGATTACGTGATGTATATATAAATTTTTTTGAAATTTATTTTCAATGAATATTACATATTAAATCATATAAAATGTAAAAATTATCATACAATAATTGATATCGATACATGAAATAACAAATTTTAACTATATTTTTAATATAAATAATTATTGCATACATCATCAGTGAAATTTTTTTATTTCACAAATGAGATTAAAATCATAATATATATGTATTATTTTATTTATTTCATTTTTTTAATATTTTTATAAAACATATATTTTAATCTTAATATCGTTTGTGGAGTAAAAAAATTTAACTTGTAGTATTGAAATAATTATCCTTTTAATATATATAAAATTTTTATCAAAATTTTAATCTGTGTTAATTTTATTTTTTATTAAATTTATAATGTGTATAACATTAAATGATCTTATTATGCTATAAATTAACTGAAAAATCTCAGATTGAAAATTTGAATAGTTAAGCAGTACTGTGGACGGTGTAGGTTTGTCGGGGAAGAAGTGGGCGAGTTATTGTCTACGAGAATAGGCTGACGTGTATATTATGTCAGCATTTGCAAATTACAGCGCAGTTATTTTTTCTCCATGGGAATGGTCGCTTGTCTCCATGAAAATAGTAAAAACCAAATGACAGAAGTGCCCTTAATAAACTCTTGTTAATTTCTTTAATTAATTAAAAAAGTAGTTTAGGTATTTTTCTTGTCAAAATGATTAATGGGAAAAGTGATGCCTGAGCTACTTCTTTAATATGGGTGGAATTGATTGTCTATTTTTTTTTCTTTTGATTTTCTAATTCACTAATTAGTTTATGTTATCCTGCACATGGAGGTAATTAAGACTTATTAAGAGTGGAAAGGCTTCTAAGTTTTATCTTTTTCCTCTTTGTCTTTTTAGGAAATGATCCTCAATGAGTGAATGAAATCTTGCAAAAGAATCTAAGAAAAAAAATAATTGGTTCAAAGTGGTAAAAATTTGTTTTTGATTCAATAATAGAAGAATTTTTTGTTTTACAGGTGAGATTTTAAGATATTGTTATCACATGCTCATTTTTTTAATTATTTTTTATATACGACCAAAGATATGTGTTACTTTATTAGTCCAATTAATAAAATTTAAAAATTTCAATAACTATGCATATGAGATAATGGGTCAAAATGGAAATCTTCCTATCATCTTAAATCAGTTTGTGGGAAATATAAGGGAAAAAGAGAAAGCCTATTTGCTCAAAATGGTGAATACATCTTTAATTCCGACCAAAAAAAATCGTGGATCCAAAAGTCTAATTATTTTATATTTATCATTATATCATTTTTTTCAAATACTTAATTTAATGATTGATGTATACTTCCACGTTAAAAAAAGATTCGAATTCTTCTTTCTTCGAATAAAAAAAGATTCGAGTTTTTTTTTCTTCATATAAAACAGATTCGAATTCTTTTTCTTCTTAATTTGAATCATAAAGATTTGAAAATAAAAGACATTTTTTCCAAAGTCAAATTATAAAGTTATAAACAAAGGAGTAGACAAGATTGTCACTAACATAAAAAGAAAAAGGAAAATTTTGTATATAAACCTTGTAAAATCTTAATTATTTGTTTGTGTAAAAAAATAAATGTGATGTATAAATATATGCATAAAGTGAAACATGTGTGAAGCTAAAAATTGATATTTAAAATAAAATTATTTTTTTGATAAAAGAAAGATGTTTAAAATATCTTTCCAAACATATACATATATAAAAAATAAAATACAATATTAGATTTAACAAATAAAAGGATATAAAAGTCATTTCAACTTTTTTGGTATAATTTATTTAATTAAAAACAAAAAGAAAAGGAATTTGTTTATTTATTTATTAATTTAAATGTTAAAAAGGCGAACCGCGAAAAGAAATCAAAAGACGACCCTGTCCACACGCAACCGGCTAAGCCGGTCAGAATCCGCGTACCCAAAAGTGGACCCAAGAGATAGGGCGGTCCATAAACAATAAATGCGTACAACAACGGCCTCCCTCAATCGACACGTACCGTACTCATAATTAACCGGCAAATGGCGGTCACTTCTTCAAATATCCAAGCTGTTCTCCAAATTTCCATCCCAACTCCATTCACACTTCTGCACCCAAACACTCCCCATTCTCTCACTCTCTCTTTCCATATTGTGTTTTGGTGTAATCCAAGGATAGAAACTTTGGGTTTTGTTTTGTTTAAAGAAATGGAGAATATGTGAAGTTTATGGAGAAGAAGACGGAGAATTCCATGTCAAATTTGAGATTTTCCGATGAGAATCCGGCAGCAGCAACTAGTTTTGGTGGAAGCATCTTTGACATGGGAGCATGGCCATGTGAAGGTAGCGGCGGAGATAAGTGGGGGTCTTTAGCTTTGTTGGACTTGCTCGCTCCCCATCAAGATTTTGTTGCTCCTTCTTTATTCGATTCCTTTCAGACTCCGATTCTTTCACCACCACCACCACCACCGTCTGAAGTACTCCACCAAGATATACGTTATGAACAACAACTGCAACTGGATGCTAAGCAGCTTCAAGGTCTTCCATCGCCGGCTTCCACCGTACCGGAATCGTCAGAAGTCTTAAACAACCCGTCAACACCAAACTCTTCTTCCATCTCTTGCTCATCGAATGAAGCTGCAAATGATGAGCAAACCAAAGCTGGGGATGATGAAGCACAGGATCAGGATCAAGACAAGACAAAGAAACAGTAAGCTTTCTTGAGTCTCATGTTTTCTTAAGCCATGGCTTTGATTCAGTACGCGGTTTATATGTGGTGCTCAAGCAATGAAAAGAAGTATGAGGTTTTAAATGGGGTTTCTCATTCCTGTTGTACTGTGGGATAGATAAACGTTTACTTGTCTTGCTGATTTCTCAAGTAAAGTTTTGTGCTTGCTTTTTTGGGTTTAGGTTGAAACTCAAAAAGAAGAACCAAAAAAGGCAAAGAGAGCCGAGATTTGCGTTCATGACTAAGAGTGAGATTGATCACTTAGACGATGGCTACAGATGGAGAAAGTACGGGCAGAAAGCTGTGAAAAACAGCCCTTTTCCCAGGTATCAAAATCTAATCTAAATGCCCTCTCATGATCTGGTCCACAAATGTCTCTTTTATTTTAATTATATCACTTCTGAATCTCTTCCTTGTATCCCAACAATTCAAATCATTCAAATCATGAAAAGTTACTTTTAATGTTGATTATGGTAGTATTTTTACAACTTCTTAGTTGAAGTGTGAGTGCTATGTAATATGCTTGCAACAGGAGCTATTATCGTTGCACTAGTGCAGGCTGTGGGGTGAAGAAGAGAGTCGAGAGATCATCGGATGATCCCACGATCGTCGTTACCACTTACGAAGGGCATCATATGCATGCGTGTCCGATAACCCCTCGAGGAAGCATCGGAGTTGCGCCGGCTTCCCCGAGTTTCGGTGCTGCGCCTTCTGCTCCATCCTTCGTTATTCCTCAACCTCAGTATTTACATCAGCAACAAGAACAACCCCATATATATAACTCATCGCCTTTGAATATTACCACTTCCAGCTCTAGCTTTAATCCTTCGTTTCCTGCTTTCCTTCAAGAGAGACGTTTCAGTCCTAATTCTCCAGCTTCATCACTAGTCAGAGACCATGGACTTCTCCAGGATATTGTTCCAACCCAGATGAGGAAAGAGGCAAAGGAAGAGTAGAAAATGGTTTAATTATATGCTGCTGGTCTGTAGTTAAGATTTCCTAACTAACTGATCAGAAGGGGTTTATTCAGGTTATATTTAATATTTGTTATCTGTGTAAAATCATGGCTAGCCTTTCCAGACTTTTTAGAGGACTACTGGTTTTGTACTTGGTATTTCTTGTGGTTATTCTTTGTATTTAGGGAGTATTCAATCATGGAGATATGGGTTTTTTTTATTCTTCCATTTTGCCTCGCTGTGGCCATTTCTTCTTCTTTGCTTGCTTCCTTTCTTTTTCAGTGTCTGCATCCATGCATATACATTGTGTCAAGAGAGTTAAGAGTACTTACAAGCTAGCGAGGAGTCTTTAGGGTTAGGGTTTTCTTCATGACAAAAGTCGTTATGAAGACTAGTTATTACTAGTAACTTTACGGGAAAAGGAGCATTCTAGAAAAGTGAATTTAGGAAATCTACCCTACCAAGGCAGAGAAGAGAACCCTAAAGATTGGAAAGAGGACAGTGAAAAGAAACAACAGTAACTTTTAAACCATTCCCATTAGCCTTTTTCTTCCCTTTTAAGTTAATGAACAGATTTGGAGGTGAAGGCCAATAAATGATGGAATATGAACATATGTTAGCAAGGAAATTAAATGAATTGTTGTTCTAGATATTAGGAGGATGGTGAGAGATTTTGGCTGAGGATCTGTTTATACTAGTCTTCTGTTTCCCATGATGCACTGTCTAAGCTAGATAGGAATGTACACAGCTCACTCTGAACATGCTCAGCTGCTTAGATATATGGCCATACATCATATATATAATCAAAAGAATATTTCATATTATATATGCATAGACAAGCATATGCATATATTCTTGTAATTGAAATTTTCAAACATGCACTAGCATTTCATGTATAATTTTTTTTTAAAAAGAAATCTTTTGAATCCACTATATATAGCACAGTATACTATTTTAATTAAGATTTTACCTTTTTTAATTAGAGATTAGGTCCGGATATCGAGCGAATTGATGTTATAGATATATATGAGAGTAGTCCAGGACAAGATCTATATCTCATGCATTAGTTTGGGAGAATACTCTTAGGAACAAGATTTATACATATTGACTAACATGTAAGAATAAAGATAAGGTGCGTGAAAGAATGATCAACTTTTCCCGTAATTGTCTTATCAGTATATCTTTTATGTAAGTCCTTCAAAGTGGGATCCCGTTGGAAGATTTTTCAACAGCTGGCTTGAAATTTACACAGCATTTTCATTTCCATATATATAAATAAATATATAAATATATTTATATATATATATATATATATTGACTTTGCATTAATAAATACAAGAGACTGATCCACAAGGGAGACATTTTTTACAGATAGATTGTTTAACTTGTGCATGAAAAGAATGAGATATGAACTTGAGTATCAGTTCAAATGGTTAATTCTGTTCTCACCTAGTAAAAAATATGAGTTCTATAAGTCCTATATTCGAGTCTCAACATTTTTATTTTCCTTTCTCTAGACCCAAACAAAAAAGAGATATTAGCAAAATTTGGCAGTCCAAAAGAGAAGCCGTGAAAATTAATCTTGTGTTGGAAACAAGGGATATCAAGTGTAAACATGGGTTATTCACCAGTTTACTCAACTTCAGAAGGAAGATTCTTGTATTTTTCCTCATGCGCTTGAACATTCCTTGGTTGGTGGGGCGAAGAGAGGGTTTTCTCAACCATTGCTGGAAAGTTCAAAGATAGAAAGCATTCTCTTGTTTTTTTCCTAAGAAAAAGAAGTTTTTGTTCATATCAGAAACTTTTCTAATTCAATCACTGATCAATTGAAAGTAATTAAAAAGGAAGAAAAAGAAAAGCTTTCGTAGTTATCCTCAGCAGTAATTAGAATCAAATGCCTCAGCAAATATCGATCATCTGCTTCACATGTATTCTGAAAAGTTAGGCCATGTCACTTTTCTAGTATTATATGGGATCGATTCTTCATTTAATTAATATCTAAGTACGAAATAACTTTCCAAATATTTCTCTATGAGGCAGTAATCTAGAAAATGAAAGAGAAAGGCTTACAATTAAGGGTAATTAAGACTATTTTCGGCCAGATACAAATCTTTAATTGAACTAGAACCAAAAGTGTTATATCTATAAACATTTACTTTTCTTTCATTGGTTTTTCTTTTTTGTACAAAGAAGACTAAAACAGAAAAAATTGTAAGTATTAAAATTTGAATTTCAAAAGTGCTGAATGTAATTTTTTAAAAGTGTTTGCCTGAACCATTTGAAGTAAATCTCAAGTTTTGTAAGAAACATTATTTTGATCAATCCTTTCATCACTACCATGCACCGAAGTTAGCTTTGAAGAGATAAGTTTGAGATTGAGATAATCTTTTTAGAGAAGAAAAATGTGATAGCAACAAATTAGGTTAGATATCTTGGTCACACTAATTAATTTTGATAAATATTGAAGAAGAAACATTAATTCGATGCCAAATTAAACAAGAGTAGTATATGATATCACATTTTATAGTAGAATAAGTGAGTACAAAGAAAATCTCATATTTGTAAGTCAAAAGAAATAATAATTTTTTGTGGATATGAAGGGGACTAAACTCATGAGTTGGGACTCAATTGGCAACGTAAGCTAAGTTTGTGGAAAGAGCTATCAGGTTCGATCCTCACTAAACATACTTTTGGAGAGGGTGAGAGTCTTAACTGTGACGAATTCTAGAGCAGAATTAGTCTCAAACTGTTAAAACGGATGGGAATATATGTGGTTTACACCAAAAAAAAAAGAAGGGGGCTAAACCTTTACTTCTTAGTCTTCGTGCATGGATAGGAACAAAGGGTTTTTATATTTTAGAAAGCATATGGTTGTAATACTACTAATAGTTCATTCAAGGTTGTACATGCAAGTTTCATAGTATCTGACACTAGAATTTTAATTTTACTGATAGGTTTCTTTGTAGGATCTAGAGAGTATCATGTTTATATAATATTCTTTCTGCATTAATAGACAAGTTGTTTCTATTTGAATATGTGATCTCCAAGTCACAAAAAAAACTAACATTTAGCATTGCACCTAAATTTCCCTCTTTTTGTAGTGGTTAGAATCTTTAAAGAAATTTTAGATTAATTTATTTGTTATTATCAATTTCCTTCATTGTTAAACGTATTAGGATTTGAATTTGAATTTAAAAATTTACTAGATGTTACATCTTAAAAATAATTGCATAAATAATTTAAACGGATAAAATAACATTTATTTTATCAAAAAAAGAAAAAAAAAAAGGTTGTTCTCCTAAATGCAAGAGGATGAATAAATCATAGCAAAGGCATCTGGATATAATTTTTTATATATATAGATGAGGTTCAAAATCAAATCTTGTCATACAATTTTAAAAGAAAAAATAATTGAGAAGAATAAAGTTGTCTTTTTGAATTTTGAGCACTTGGATTCGGTCCAGAGTTGTCCCGAGGATCAATTCATCATCAGGTCAGGACGGGAAAAAGGTGACCACCGTAAGAAACTTGATGGCCCTGGGCTGTTTTCTGTACTACTTTGGACCTACGCCACTGCTCACTGCCGCTTTCTGGACCAGATGGGGCCGCCAGCAGGAAATTCCTGCTAGCTTTTCCGGTTTCCATATCTGTAAGTCAATTGGGCCCAAGCATTTTTTCTTATGGTCCACCGATTCCGTGTGCTGGATCAATCCCTTCTGTCAAAACAAAAGTACATTAATAGTGGCAGATGACCCTCTCCTGTTCTAGTTCAAAAGATTCAAAGAGCACTAGGAGTGTAATTGAGCATGTCAAAAAGGTTTAATTTCAAGTTCGAGATCAATGCTATTTGAAAACTTAAAAATCAAAGTTCAGAGTTTTAATATCAAGTTCGAGTTTGATTTTGCTTGAAAACTTATAGCCCGAAGTTCGATTAGAGTTGAATTCTCTGAGAGGGTTCAAAGTGATCGATGCAATTAAATCTACCTGCCCTGAAAATGTTTCTTGTGCTGATATTCTTGCCACGGTTGCCAGGACTGTCGTTCTAGCAAGTAATCCCATATCCATAGACTTTTTACTGTTGTAGATAGTTGGGAAGTCCAGATGGGCAGAAAAGAGAGCTTGGATGCTAGCAAAGCAGCAGCAACAAATAACATTCTAGGCCCGAATTTTACTGTTCCAACACTGTGAAGGAGACCGAAACAAACACGCAGCGGAAATAAAACATTCGGCCTCCACCAGGATCGATTCGGAGGGTTGCCTGATTAGGGTTTCGAGATTTTACCTAACGTTTTCTCTGCTTTTTCTGTCTTTGGTCGAATCACAAGCAGCAACTTTTCGTTCCTGCCTCTATGGTATCCACACGAACGGATCTCACGACTCTTGAACGTCTCACGATCAGATGCCTTAAGGAGCGTTTTGATTCTTTTAACCGAACTGCTAGCTTCGATTAAAAGAATACTTTTCTGTTTTCTAATTGTTGTGCGGCTATGTTTCAGAAAACATCCTTTTTATAGGCAGTAAATTTTACCCTAAAATTTACTGCCAAACAGAACTCTAATCCTACTTAGAATAGGATTAACTATATCCTTAATCCAAGTCAGAATAGGATTAGACATATCCTTAATCCAATTCAGAATAGGATTAATTAAGCTCCTCATTGATCCGTTCTAAGTGTGCGACCCAATAGGTTCTCAAAACAATGGCAATGACAAAATTGTCACAGGCAATGAGCGGTATCTAGCAACACATCATTGCTACCCATGTAACGAGAATGTCAATGACTCGACATAACCTTACTCGTGATAGATGTTACCGTGTAGTCTAATCCCTTTATCCTTTGATGTCTTGATTAGACACAAGTCATGGAATGTGTCACACTTGTATAGTCTAATCAGCGTTTCTTGATTCCTGAGTAGACTAATTAAACAAATAAAATCAATATCTCATATTGACTTATTCGAGCACGGCCATGCATTTCTTAGTCTCACTCTATCAAAGGGCCCAAGACATCACTCTTGTTATATAAAAGGGATAAATCCTATCTTGATCACTCAACATCCCTCTACATAGATCAAGGCATACCCAATTACTACCTTTATAGTCCATCCTGTTACGAATGACATCTAGCAGCATTAAAGTATGCAATTCTCTATGTTGGGATCTCTGATGATCTCAAGTCAAAGGATCACATACACCATCATCACTATGAGAATCGCTTATGACACTCATATAACAATCCATGTAGCGTTCTCATGGAGGGTCGATCCAGTACATAGTTCTCTAACATGTACCTATGTGATGACTTGATATCCTATATCCATGACAATGGTCATCAGTCAACCACATACTAGTCTTATCGTATCATTGTTATCCTTGTTCACAATAATACTTGACTAGGGATATTTTAAGAATAGTGTGTTATTACTATTCTAAGGACATTATCATATAAGATTATATTACGCAGTTATAAGACAAATATAATAATGAACTATAAATAAAAATGTCATGATACATAAAAATGCCAAAGTCAATCATCTAATGAATGGTTCTAAGGGCATAATCCAACACACTGGCTGCCAAGTTCCAGAATGTCGTGCTTTCATTCAATGACATGGTTGCCCTCTCCTGCGATGATTCCATAGAAATCACCTTGTATTTTTAAAACTTTTTCATGTCGGAAAAGCTTATTGAGAAACATAAATATGACTATGGCGTAGGCATTGGCATTGGCATTGGTAGGTGCGGACATGATGGGAATGGCTCGATGCTCAGCATTAACCTTATGTCTTCAAGGTTCAAACGCTGAAGATATTAATCTGGATTTCCTTCAAACCCTGCAGCGGCTGTGCTCGGAATCAGACGGGAATACAAGGCTTGTGCATCTTGATCCAGTGAGTCCTGCAACATTTGACTACCAGTACTACATTTACCTTCTTTCCGGAGAGGGATTGCTATCATCCGACCAGAGGCAAATGTATATAAATAAAGGGGTTGAGGCGCCTCTGATTTGTCTGAATATATTTAAAGGATTAAAGGCTTGAATTTATTTAGAATTAATGGACTTTTTTTTACTCCATAAATGGAATTAAGATGATGAAACATGTCCTTTTTTTAGTTTTTTATCTTCTTAATATGTTTAAAGGACGTGTAATTATCCTAACTCCGCTTGTGAAGTCAAAAACTCCACTGACAATGTATAGAATAATTATCCATGGATAATTATTTCACATACTGTCGGTGGAGTTTTAAAAGACTAGAAGCTTAGTGTTGGCTTGCTTGTATATATGTAAATGACAAAAGGCACAAATATATATATATATATATATATATATATATATATATATATATATATATATATATAAAGAATCAAAAGTCTAGATTTTTTTGCATATATATATAAAGGATTAGAGGTACAAATTTGCTTGTTTATATACAAAGGATCATATGCCTAGAATTGCTCTATATATATAAAAAAAACTAGAGACTCAGATTTGCTTGTATGTATGTATGTATGTATGTATGTATGTATGTATGTATGTATGTATGTATGTATGTATGTATGTATGTATATTAAGGGTAAGAAATCTTGATTTGGTTGTATATATATAAAGAACCTAAGACCCAGAGTTAGCTTCCTTGTTTATATATAAAGTGCTACCGCCCCATATTTTCTTGTATATAGATAACGATAAAAGTCTTAAAGTTAGCTTGCTTGTATATATATAAAAGGCTAGAGACATTGATTTTCTTTAATATATATATATATATATATATATATATATATATAAAGTACCAGAGACCCAGATCTGCTTGTATATATATAATGGACCAAAGGCGTGAAGTTGGCTTGCTTGTGTGTGTATATAAAGTACTAGATTTCCAGATTTGATTTTATATATATGTATATAGGATTGATATCCAATACGTTGTTAATAGAGTTTTCTGACTCCACAAGCAATGTTAGGATAATAACATATGTCCTTTAAAAATATTAAAAAAATTATAAATAAACTTTAAAGAACATGTATCATCATCTTAGTCTCGCTTGTAAAGTTAAAAAATTCTACTGATGGTTTATTAGATAATTATCCATATAAATAAATATATATATATAAAGGGCTAAAACCCCAAATTTGTTTATATATATAATGAACTAGTCGCCCAGAGTTGGTTTTCTTATATAGATATTAAGTGTCAAAGGTCTAGATTTTCATGTATATATGATAGATCAAAGGCCCAAAGTTGGCATGCTTATATATATAAAGGACTAGTGTTTATATTTTCTTATATAATATATATATATATATATATATGAAGGATTAGATGCTCATATTTACTTCTATATATATAAAGGTCAAAAAGCTGAAACTCGCTTGTAAATATATAAAGGATTAAAAGTTCATAATTGGCTTATTGCATATATAGAAAGGGCTTGAGACCTAATGACCAAATTTTACTTATATGTGTGTGTGTGTGTGTGTGTGTGTGTGTGTGTATATATATATGTAATTATGAAGGACTCGATCAAGGCCTAGATTTGCTTTTATATACATGTGTGTTTGTATAAAAGACTAGAGATTTAGATTTCTTGTATATATAAAGAACAAGAGATTTGTGCATGTATAGGTATAAGACTAGATACCTAAATTTTTTTGTCTATATATAACGGACTATAAGCCCTTATTTGCTTGTATATATATAAAGGGCAAGAGTCCCAAATTTGCTTTTATATATATATATATATATATATATATATATATATATATATATATATATATATACACACATACACACACACACACACACACACACACACATATATAAGAAATCAACTTGACAAACATAATACAAGACATAGATAATTGGGAAATTCCTAAAATACATCTAAACGAAATATACAAACAAAATAAATCTTTAATAAGTCATCTGTTAAAAACGTATTATACAATCCAATTAAAAGAAAAAGATCTCCCAATTACAAATTCTTATGAATCAATTCAATTACTAGAAAGAGAATCAATTAACAAACATATTCAAAGAAAATATAAGTATATTCATATAGGATTAATTCAAGTCGCAGTTAAACCACTCTCAAAAGAAGGTCTAAACACTTCAATCTTTATGACATTAAGAGACACCAGATTTGAAGATTTCAATGATTCCCTCTTAGGAACTACTGAATCAAGTCTCTGTAATGGTCCAATTTATTTTAACTGTTTTCCAAATTATACTGTTTCTTTACAAGATAAAAACATTTTAGATGTTTTAACTCTTCAAATAAAAACCCATAATTATAAAATGAAACCAGGATTTGTGCCTTTGGCTTTAGCTTATAGAATATATTATAAAGTTATGATTTCAGCTTTAGGTTCAGGAGCCTTAATCCATAGCCCAAAAGGAGACACTTGTTTTCCAAACAGACATGACTAGATCCAGGATACATATTCTCAAACCAATTAAGTGGAATGAAGTTTCTTTTCCAAATGAATGGGTTTTAGAAAAAGCAGTCCAACCTATAACGTAAGAAACAACTGAATTAAGAGTCGTTTCTCAAACTGATAATGGAGATGTCAAGATTTCTTTTAATAGAACAAATTCCACAAATTTAGGACATCCCTCTCATATTCCGATACATCTACCATATCAAAGTTTAAGATCAAATTCAAGCTTTCAAACTCCTAGTTATTCAACATCATCTATTCCTTCAACTTTACAAGATTTTCAATCTGTAACCACTAATATTCAATCTGTAAATACATCTACAAGTGTTCCTAAACCAATCTATCAAAGGCAAAGACAACCTATGTCTTCCCAAACAAAATCAGAAAGTGATGAAGATTTACCAATTTCCCCAACTTACTTTTCAATGACAAATAATCCAGAATTAAACATTTTACAAAAAGAATTTTCTATTGATAAAGAAAAAATAAGAAAAGAATTTTATTCTGAAAAGAATAAAATCAAACGTGAACTATTCTTTAAAAATCATCAAGATAGTAAACAAGAAATCCAAGAGGAATATTATGATTTCATGAATACACATAAAATTCAAATAAAATTTTTTAAATGGTATGAACAATATTATGATAAGTGTATTAACACAAATAATACAGTTAAAGTATGGCAAACAAATAAATCTCAAATTGAATCTCAACATCCACCATTGACAGAAATTCAATATGAACATAAAGGATCTGGATTGAAAGCATCCCCACTCAAAGTCACAAATCCTGAAAGAGACAACTACCAAGTCACTTATAAAGATATTAAACTCCTGATCGAGCAAAATAATTTTTCAAATCTAAACCTCCATACAATAAGCCAACATTTAGAAAAAATTGAAATAAAAATAGACAATTCAAACATCCAAACTTCTAGAAAAGACAAAACAAGTGCAGAAAAACAAAAAACAAAAAACAAAAAATTCAAAACCTTTATTTAAACCACATGAAATATCATCAAACACTCAATCAGATTTCCTGCAAGAAATTCAACAAAGACTTAATGCATTAAACTTAGAAATAACTGGAGAAAATGAAAGATATATACCAGATACACCTGATAGAACACAACAAAGGTCAATTAATACAATAAAAGATTCGGAAACTAATAGTGAACAATTTCAATCATCTGATGAACAGATAATTCAAAAGCTTCATTGGAAAGAACCACAAAGATTGTACTATCCAAAAACATCTGCACCAGATTTAGTATTAGAAGAGAAACCCTTAATTCAAAACAAATATAATGCGAATACGGTTTATGAATGGAACATAGATGGAATGTCTGAATATAACATTCTTAATCTTTTGCAACAAATGACAATGGTATCAAATGTTTATAAAACTCAAAAAACAATATCTGATTGGGCAATAGCTGATTTATTAGTATCTGGATTTTTCGGACAACTCAAAGGATGGTGGGATAATTATCTCACTTCTAAAGAACAAAAAGAAATACTTAATGCAATCAAAACTAAAATGATAATAATCCAATCTTAGATGAAGAAAATCAACATATACAAAATGCTGTCGCAACATTAATTTTTGCAATTACTAAACATTTCATTAGAGATCCATCACACTTAAGGGATAAAAATGCAGAACTTGTGTCCAATCTCAAATGTAAGAAATTAGGCAAATTTAAATGGTATAAAGATAATTTTATCACCAGAGTAATGCAAAGGACAGATAATAACCAACCCTTTTGGAAAGAAAAATTTCTAGCTGGATTACCAAATCTGCTAGGGGCAAAAGTTAGAAACAAAATAAGAGAAGATTTCAAAGGAATAATTCCTTATGAAAAATTGACATATGGTGAACTAATTAGTTACACCCAAAAAGAAGGATTAAAAATTTGTCAGGATATCAAATTACAAAAACAGTTGAAGAAAGAACAAAGACAATCTAAGAAAGAATTAGGAACATTTTGCAAACAATTTGATATAAACTATAATCCAGAATGTTCTTCAACAAAATGTTGTAAAACAAAGAAATTTGAATACAAAAGAAACTTTTCCAAAGACAAATATTACCAGAAACCCAAAAGAAATAAAATTCAAGCTAAAAAAGAATTTAAAAGCCAAGAGAACAAACCTAAAAAGGAATGGAAAAATCCAAACATAAAATGCTATAGATGCAGAAAAACATGACATATTTCAAAATATTGTAAAATAAAGAAAAGGCTAAATCAAATACAACTTGATCAAGAAATAAACAAAAAAATTTGTGAACTTCTGACATATACAACTTCAGAGACACAAACTTCAGATACTGAATCACAATCTTCAACAGATATACAAGTTAATCAAATAGATGATATAGAGACATCTTCAGACCAAGACACACTCAATGTCTTAACAAAAGACCAAGAATTGATGATGGAAATAATTGATAAAATACAAGATCCCTAGATTAAGAAAGATTATTTAGAACAATTAAAAAAATCTCTCTTTACACCAACTTTTATATCATCAACTTCAAAATCTTATAATTTAAAAGATATAATCTTTGATAAAATACAAACATCCAACAAAGAAATCACTATCCAAGACCTCCAACATGAAATCCACAATATTAAAACAGAAATAAAATTGCTTAAACAACAACAGCACAGTCAACAACTAAAAAATTTACCAAACTCAAATGGAGAAACTTCCAGTGAATCTTCTGACGAAGACAAACGACCATCACAGGAATTTTTAAATATCCTAACTGAAGTCTCAATCCAGAAATACTTAATAAAAATATCAATTTTAATCAATAATGAATTTTTAGTAGAAACAATAGCTCTATTTGACACAGGAGCTTATCAAAATTGTATTAAAGAAGGAATAATTCCAACAAAATACTGTGAGAAAACTTTTGAAAGTTTAAAAGCAGCAAACAATGAAAAACTCCAAATCCAATACAAATTGACAAAAGCAGAAATCTGTAAAGACCAAATTACATTCAAGACACCATTTTTAATAATAAAAAATATTAGTCAAAATGTTATATTAGGATTACCATTTATATCCCTAATCAAACCATATAAAGTAACAAATAATGGAATATCTACAAAAATCCTTGGATCAAAATTAATATGGAATTTTACAGAAAAACCAAAGATAAGAAATATAAATTTATTAAAATAAAAAACAATTACAAATCAACAAATTAATATAATAATCAAAGACAAACAAAATCAAATATTCTATTTAAAAGAAGATATTAATTTCAAAAGAATCCAACAGCAATTACAAAATCCTCAAATGCAGAATAAGATAAAGTTATTGCAAACAGAAATTGAGAAAACAATTTGTTCTGATTTACCAACAACTTTTGGCAAAGAAAGAAACATGTGGTAGAATTACCGTATGAAAAAGATTATGATGAAAAACAAATTCCAACAAAAGCAAGACCAATCCAAATGAATCAAGAAATGGAGCAATACTGTAAAAAAGAAATACAATAATTGCTAAACAAAAAACTTATTAGGAAAAGTAAATCTCCTTGGAGCTGTTCAGCTTTTTATGTCAATAAAAATGCAGAACTAGAACGAGGAACACCAACACTTGTCATTAATTACAAACCTCTGAATGAAGCATTAAAATGGATTAGATATCCTATTTTGCAATGCTCAAATCTTTTCAAAATTTTATATGAAATCAGGATTTTGGCAAATTCAAATTTCAGAAAAAGATAGGTATAAAACAGTGTTTACAATCCCGTTTGGACAATATGAGTGGAATGTAATGCCATTTGGACTTAAAAATGCTCCATCAGAATTCCAAAGAATAATGAATGAAATATTTCACCAATATTCTCAATTTATGATAGTATACATTGATGATGTATTAATATTTTCAACAACTATTGATCAACATTTCAAACATTTATCAATTTTCATTAAAGCCGTCAAACAAAATGGTTTAGTTGTTTCCAAGTCCAAAATTAGTTTATTTCAAACACGAGTAAGGTCTTTAGGACATTATGTCTACCAAGGAACCATTACTCCAATAGAAAGGTCAATCCAATTTGCTGATAAGTTTCCTGATCAGATCTTAGATAAAACCCAACTTCAAAGGTTTTTAGGAAGTCTGAATTATATTTTAGATTTCTATCCAAATCTCAATAAAATTCTTAAACCTCTTCATGAAAGACTTAAGAAAAATCCTCCACCATGGACTCAAGCCCATACAAAAGTAGTTCAATCTGTTAAAGCCCAAATTAAAGAATTACCATGTCTACATTTAGCAGACCCAAATACCTTCAAAATCGTAGAAACCGATGCTTCTGACATAGGATACGGAGGAATCCTCAAACAGTTAAAAGATAACAAAGAAAGTATAATTCAGTATACTTCCAAACACTGGAATAGTACCCAGAAGAATTATTCCACAATAAAAAAAGAGATTCTTTCCATCGTTTTATGCATCACAAAATTTCAAAGTGACTTGTTAAATCAAAAATTTCTTCTCAGAATTGATTGCAAATCTGTAAAAGAAATTCTTCAAAAAGATGTGAAAAATATGGCATCCAAACAGATTTTTGCAAGATGGCAAGCAATTTTATCAATCTTTGATTTCGAAATTGAGTTTATAAAAGGGGACTCTAACTCTCTCCCAGATTTCCTCACAAGAGAGTTTCTTCAGAATCCTTCACAATGTCTTCCAGAGAAAGAAGAGAAAAAGAGAAAGAAAGAGAGAAGCATTTTGAAAGAGAGAATCAAATTCTTTTCTTATTTTTTCTTTATCAATAGAAAATTCTTTTTGTAAAACGTTTAATTCTGAATTATTTGTCATTGAAGAGTAAGTTGGGGAAATTGGTAAATCTTCATCACTTTCTGATTTTGTTTGGGAAGACATAGGTTGTCTTTGCCTTTGGTAGATTGGTTTAGGAACACTCGTAGATGTATTTACAGATTGAATATTAGTGGTTACAGATTGAAAATCTTGTAAAGTTGAAGGAATAGATGATGTTGAATATCTAGGAGTTTGAAAGCTTGAATTTGATCTTAAACTTTGATATGGTAGATGTATCGGAATATGAGAGGGATGTCCTAAATTTATAGAATTTGTTCTATTAAAAGAAATCTTGACATCTCCATTATCAGTTTGAGAAACGACTCTTAATTCAGTTGTTTCTTGTGTTATAGGTTGGACTGCTTTTTCTAAAACTCATTCATATGGAAAAGAAACTTCATTCCACTTAATTGGTTTGGGAATATGTATCCTGGATCTAGTCATGTCTGTTTGGAAAAGAAGTGTCTCTCCTTTTGGGCTATGGATTAAGGCTCCTGAACCTAAAGCTCGAATCATGGTTTTATAATATATTCTATAAGCTAAAGCCAAAGGCACAGATCCTGGTTTCATTTTATAATTATGGGTTTTTATTTGAAGAGTTAAAACATCTAAAATGTTTTTATCTTGTAAAGAAACAGTATAATTTGGAAAACAGTTAAAATAAATTGGACCATTACAGAGACTTGATTCAGTAGTTCCTAAGAGGGAATCATTGAAATCTTCAAATCTGGTGTCTCTTAATGTCATAAAGATTGAAGTGTTTAGACCTTCTTTTGAGAGTGGTTTAACTGCGACTTGAATTAATCCTATATGAATATACTTATATTTTCTTTGAATATGTTTGTTAATTTATTCTCTTTCTAGTAATTGAATTGATTCATAAGAATTTGTAATTGGGAGATCTTTTTCTTTTAATTGGATTGTATAATCCGTTTTTAACAGATGACTTATTAAAGATTTATTTTGTTTGTATATTTCGTTTATATGTATTTTAGGAATTTCCCAATTATCTATGTCTTGTATTGTGTTTGTCAAGTTGATTTCTTCTTCATTATCATTTGGTTCATGGGCTCTTAAGCTACTAGAAGCAGAAGAATTAGATCTAAATAAAGAATGCATTCTTAAAATAACAACTTAACTATTTTAATGTTTATTGCTGCCTACAGAGGAAAGCTAGTTATATGGATTTGAGTTTGGTTTTATATATATATATATATATATATATATATATATATATATATATATATATATATATATATATATATAAAGGACAATTTGCTTGTATATATATAAAGGATCAGATGCCTAGAGTTAGCTTTCTTGTATATATAAAGGAAAATAGACCTAGACTTTCTTGTATGTGTGTGTGTGTGTATAAATATATAAATATATATATATATATATATATTCATATATATATATATATATATATATATATATATATATATAAAGCACTAGAGGCCAACAATTGGCTTAATTGTATATATATAATGGTTTAATAGTCAAATATACGCTTAACCTTATGTACAAATTGGATCTAAGCCCTTAATATTTTATTGCATGCAAATTAGTCTATAAATTTTTATTTTCTATAAGTAAACCCTCAATATTTTAAAATCATGTAATTAAGTTCAAATCTGTTAAACGACATTAAATTCTATTTGGATTACACACATGGTATGCCACGTTGCAACTCACAAAGCTATCCACGTCAAATGCCACATAAAATGTCCAAACGGTAATTAGTGTCATTTAATAAATTAGGACTTAATTGCGTTATTTTTGAAAATTTGGGGGTTTATTTACAGAAAAATAAAATTTTATGCACTAATTTGAAGACTATAAAACGTTGAAGCTTATATCTATTTCGTGCAAAAAATTGATAGTATACTTGGGTATTAAACTTATATAAATGACTAGAGGCCTGGATTTGTGGGTGTGTGTGCTTTTTTTTGTGTGTGTATCGAAAGCTCATATTTGCTTGTATATATAAACGGACAATGGCTTAAATTTTCTTTTATATAAATAAAGGACAAGAGGTTTAGGTTTGCTCTATACATACACACACATCAATGAGTAGAAGCCAAAATTTACTTGTACGTATAAAAGACATATTTACTTTTGTGTGTGTGTATAAAGAGCTTAGCCATAATTGCTTTTATATATATAAAAGATAAAAGGTTTAGAATATGCTTGTGTATATATAATGGATCAAATCCTCATAGTTAGCTTACTTGTACATATAGAGGATATAAGATCTAGATTTGTTTGTATATATATAAAGAACTAAAGATCTAAAACTATCTTGCTTGTATATGTATATATATGTGTGTGTGCGCGCGCGCGCATAAAGAACTAAAACCTTATATTTGCTTATGTGTATGTGTATATACAAACACTTCTTTATGTATAGATTATTATTCAATGCACCACCAGTTGAGTATTTAAATTCCACAAGCAAAATTAAAATAATAACACATATAT
The DNA here is from genome assembly GCA_031772115.1 of Heritiera littoralis. Lineage (NCBI taxonomy): Eukaryota > Viridiplantae > Streptophyta > Magnoliopsida > Malvales > Malvaceae > Heritiera > Heritiera littoralis. The sequence goes on along the minus strand of JAPDPK010000137.1, from coordinate 796,547 downwards.
CACTTTATTTATTTTTTATTTTAATATTCCCTAAAAGGCACGTGCTATCATCGTAATTCGGTTTGTAAAATTTAAAAATCCTATTATCAATGTATTGAATAATAATTATATATATAATACTAAAAGTTTAGATTTACTTGTGTGTATGTGTGTGTATAAAAGACCAAAAACTCATTATTGGTTTTTTAATTTATATATAAAGAACCAAATCTCATATATTCTTGTATATATATAAACTGATAGTGTATTCCTTCAATATACTGTCAATACGTCAAAAATTCACCTCATTAATGAACAAACTCAAAAATTATTAAACTTTTATGAGTAAATTGAAAAAAAAAATTATTTTTATTTATTTTTTAAAAGCTTGATATTTTTTAATTTACTTTTTAATGTAGTGTCAACCTTTGATACATTCATAATATATAAATATTATACATTATCAGTACATCATATATAAACCTTATAAATAAAACCCCAAATAATCCATCAAGATTACTGTGCCTTAGATTAACAAATCCAATCCATCAGGATTGTCGTCTAGGAACACCAACATCAGGTCGGAGCAAAGAGAGTTATTTCTAAGTACCTAATTATTATAGCAACTAATATTATGTTACACAAAGTACAGAAGGCATTCTTTGCCCTAATATTAGTGGCACAAGCTCAAAATGCCAGCAACAGCAGGAAGCAAAGGCAAAGGCCACCACTAAATTCTGAGAAGAAAACTATTCAAAATTGTAACTACCATTACACATCTGTTCTGCATCCTTGCCTTTGCTATGTCTAATTTGTTATTATCTCTATTCTAACCCAACATTCATTCATCAGGTAGAAACTTGCTACCATTGGCAGACTCACCTCAGCTTCCGAGTTTTAGTTCCTGCAGATGAAGTATTCTCCCATTAAGGCAAATATGAATGAAATGATCAATGACAGGTCAGGACAAATATAATTACAAGCCCGGGACATCGGCTAGTGTCTTCCAAATTGCATTTCCATTTCTCTAATTTTACTTTCTATTCTAGACAAACAAGCTGAAGCAAAAGCCTAGATTGCCCAACCATCCAGGCTAAAAAGGTCTATTGATTGAAAATCAAGCAAAATTATAACCTTATGGCTTATTTTTCCATGCTAAATCCTGAGCCGTCTGGAGCCCCTGCAGTAAATAGACAAAAGAATTGAATAGTGTTGTTGAAAATGAGACATAATAATGGAAATTCAAAGACCAGATACCTGTTGGAAGCGTGTTCGATCGTTGGGTGATGGTGCCACTGGTAATTGTCCATAACCAAGTTCCTGTAAAATCCAAATATCCAAAAGAATATGAGACTTTATGAGACAATAAACTCCAAAAAGAATGTGAATAAAAATGCCTTATCAAAACTAATAACTGTAAAAGAAGGGTTGCAAAACAAAATAAAAGGAAATGAACTGCAACTTTATTGCAAAACAATTTGACAAATAGTTAAGACGGTTTTGATTGAATCGCTTATAAAATCGTAAAGAGTAGAGCGAGCCTTTAGTTTTTTTTTTTTTAATTAGCTGGGCTGTTAAGATAAAATTTACCTGTGTACTTTGCTGGTTTCTAACTCCAGAAGCTGGATACTGGATTTCCACAAAATAGAATTAGCATTGCACAACTAAATATTTAAACGCAATAACGCCTGGTTAATAAAGTCAAGAACTAACCGAAGTAGGAAAAAAGGGCTGCTGTAACTGTGGAGGGTGGTGTATCTGCTTTTGAAGCTGAGTTTGGAACTGCGACTGTTGTGAAGCTTGCTGAGCAGCGAGTGACTGAGTTTGAGGCTGTTGAACAGGTGGCTTTTGTTGTTGCTGTTGTTCAAACAAAGTTAATTCTTGAGGCTTTTCCCACTGCATACAGATACAGAAATAAAATCATCAGAACACATGAATTAGTTAAGGAAATCCCCAACAGTCAACCAAATCATAAATAAATGTCTCACTCTGCTTTCACGCGTTACACTGTTATGATAGTACTTGAATCCGTCAGGTGAAGTATGCTCTGTCCAATGACATTCTACTGAAGCTACTATCGGTGGCATAACAGGTGCAGCAGGAGCAGATGCAGATGAAGGAACATCTGTACCAGGTGTACGAGCAGGAGTGCTGCTGACAGTCTGTGGTGTCATCCCAGCCCACTGAGAGTGCACCAAGCAAAATACTCGGCATAAAATAATTACAACACAACTTTCACAAGCAGATGCAATTACACTTTTTTTCAGCAACTAAAACAATTTAAACATGGGAAGATAGCAGTTCAGGTACTAACAATGTGAAAGGCATGTTGACATCAAGATGTCAGATTCACATGGAGGAGGGTTAGGATCCAATGGAAAGCACGGCATTTGAAATCCTTAACTTTTATAGAAGAAAAATATTTTTATAAACCCAATAAACTTTTCTCAAGAATTTTTAGAGCTGAAATTGTGAAATGGGTCCTTTCTTCCCCTAAAAAATTTACTTGGTAAGCCCCAATTTACCTCCGGAAAAATATCACTACTCCTGTGTGAACCCAACCATCATGGCCCCACATACCTGCTGTTTAGAAGCCTGTGAATTCTGCTGCAATGTCATATTTGGACTTGAAGGTTGCATCAGCTGCAATTGTTGCTGTAGCTGAGAAAATGCCTGCTGAGATGATTGAAAGCTTGCTTGCAGAGTTTGTGTTTGCTGAGACAGCATCTGAGCCAGCTGAGAAGGAGATTGCTGAAGTGGTTGAAGCTGTTGCTGCTGGATAGGAACAGGCAATTGTTGTTGATTTGCAGAAGTAGGCACAGAATTGAGCTGTAAATTGGGTGGTAAGTTGACACTCAAAGGGTTTTGTAGCACAGCAGCAGATGAAGCATTCTGCTGAACCTGAGGCCGTGAAGCAGGCAACTGGCCACTCAAACCTACTAAATGTTGCAAGGGAAGAGCTTGACTGAAGGGTGTATGAGTAGCAGGAAGAGGAACTTGGGATTGACCAACATGCGCAGTCTGTGTCTGTGAGTATGACATAGGTGCTATTGGGTGTAGTTGAAAGGAAGGAGGTAGTTGCTGAGGTGATTGAAGAGGCTTCTGTAAAGGTGAAATTTGCTGACCAACTGTTGGAACTTGTGATGAAGGTTGATTAAATCCCTGAATGAAACAAACCTAATTTAATCTGGAACATGAAGACTATGAAAGCATCAAAAACATATGCAATTTTCACAAACCTGTAGTGAAGTAGATGAAGATGAAACTGCAAGGCCAGGAAGAGAACCATCTGAAGGGCCACCAAAAGGACCACCCTAGTGTTTTCACAAACTAAGTAAGCAAGAGTTTGCATGTAAAATAAAATTAAAAACAAGAAAATTTCCACATAACATGAAATTGATAACTGAAAACCTTACAAAAGGCCTAGCGTAAAAAACCTAGTGGGTTAAAAATGAAGAAAAGTATGACCACCAATTCATAGCTGTTAGGCTCCAATGCAATTAACAGTCTGCCCAAATGACAGTTAATGCAATTAGGTAATTTAAACTTTTTTTGAAAGAATATTTGCTTGGATTGAAAGGTAAGACAAAGTTGCCAGCTTAGCCATGAAAATAAAAGTTCAGAAATCAACCCTAAAAATAGTTTCTTACCGTCAATGGGTATACCATTCAAACTATAACAATGACTACAACATTCCATCCACAAAATATGTTACCACATGCCATCAAAGGGAAATATTGCTGATTAACTAACACAGTTTCATTATAAAAATTAACAATGTGCCATATGACAATTATTCTTACCGGATTTAAAGGTACTGCAGAGTCACCAGACCTAGGGAGCAACTGACTCCCCATACTCCGCATACCAGGATTGGAAGTTGGTCCCATACTCTGCGGACTCATATGCCAAGCAGTAGGTGGACCATGATCCCCAATTGCATCACCATAGTTAGGAGCTGGTCTGCATGGTTAATATGAAAACATAAGTTCAGGGAAAATAAAATAAGGAGATGGCTTAAGCCCTAAATCCTTAGACTTTGCCAAAACATGTTAACTGAGTTGAAAGGTACCTAGGCTGTGGTGTTTGGAAACGAGGACCAAAACCTGGGCCTCCAAATGCAGGAGTACCACCCCTGGAAAGGAAAACAGGTTAAAAACAAACTACAGCTAATACAATCAATGTGTAATATAGGCACGAGACCAATAGATGAATCAACAAACAACTACACAATCAACTTTCATCCACAACAAAAGGTAAAAAAATGTCCAACAAAAGAAACACCTATAACTAACCACCAAATGCATGACCCTTTCCCATTTACATCTTAGTTTTCAATGTACAAGGTTTCACATAAACAAATACACAACATGTCTTAAGGAAAACCTTGAGTCTCCAGCTCCTTGCCGGGGCCTCTTAGGATCGGCAAAACGGACAGTTAATGGTTGATCACAACCCTAGGAGGTAGAAAACAGACAATCAATAGGTATCCTTTGATAATATAATCAGTTAACAGAACATTAAGAAAGAAATAACGAAGCTTACTCTCATTGTATAAATTCCATTGAGGGCATCTATAGCTGCTAATGCCATTTCTCTATCAGAGTATTTGACAAATCCACATCCTTCAAAAATGAAAGAGAAAATGTAATTAAGATAATTTTACATAAACATCTGAGAAATGAACATAAATTATCTAAAAGATACAATTTTAGATGATATAATGCAACAAAAGAAACAAAAATAGAAACCATCCATCTAATCTGAGATGGTCATACAAAGAGAACTCAAGGACACACCACGACTCTGCTTTAATTCATCACGCATAAGGTAAACATCTTCAACTCGACCAAATTGAGAAAAAACCTGCCCAGGAAACAGCAATTACTAGTTTGGCAGCATGTATAATCTACAAAAATAAATAAAATAGTAAATAACGTCAATGAACATAGGTTCTGCACAACAAGAAGGAAATAAGAGACGTGTGTGACAATTAAAGTGATACTACAAAAGCCTTTATGACATACTTCCTGAACATCCATTTCAGTAGCTTGTTTGTTCAGCGACCCAACAAACAATTTGTACTCAACTGCACCTGTAATTAAGGAAAAAAAATCTGTTATGGAGAAATTAGATGATATATGGATAAGAAGCATAAGTATGCACCATTATGTATAATGAAGGATAAGCTCTTCACACAACCCCCCTCTCCTTGCATCCACCAAAACATAGGAAAGTAGAAGGTACAGGTAAATCTATAGATTTCTGTCAATAGAGTGCTTTGTTCTTCAAATCTGGGCCAACTTGACAAAGCATTTAAATCATTCTCCTACTAATGTCCACACAGGAAACCATATTATTTCTAATAAATCTAACAAATCATGTGTCTACTTGCATTCGTTCCTATCTAATGTCCATTTTCTTCAATCTTTTGGAGTTTCAATTATGAGACATGAATTCAACAATAGACACAAATATCCTCGGACTGTCCAATACATGAGAGAAATGTGCACAAATACATGTCTAGGCTTTTGAAAAAGTGCTACTTGACACCTATGCCTGTAACAACAAAAGGATACATGCCCTTTCATTCTGAAATTAAAGGGCATCAGAAAAATAACGGTAAATAAGGGCATTCAGCACCTATATTCAAAAATCACAAGTGTCAGTAAAAGTGAATGCCATCCATGGAGAACGTACTTAAGGCTGAACATTACAAGAGAACGTACTGCATCTAACAACCAAAAAGATCTTCTATTGGCATATATTCACATGCGTAAATTACAGATCAAACTTCAAAATCCTACAAAGAGGTAAAATAATTACCAAGGCGTTCTCGTTCCCCATCAGCGTATCTGACTTGGATAGGACCCACACCCTGTGAATATGTATATGAGAATGTAAAACAATTTCAGTTATAAGAGAATGTAAAACCATTTAAGTTATATACATAAATAAGAAATAGAAGGGGCAAAAGACCTCACCCCAGGCAGAGTATGTCGATTATGCAAGGCTCTAATAGCCCTATCAGCTTCTTCTAAGGTTGCATATTTTATGAAACAACATCCTGCACAACCATAGAGTTTTAATTCTGATTTTGTTAGATCACTGCACCCCCAGAATTGGTGCGGATAGGCAGGAACAATGTCATGGAGATATGCTGTTATAGATGCATATGAATGTAACTAGTAAGGGAAAAAAAGACCCATAACATCCACGAAACCATAAAAAATCCATGGCTGGAAGATAAGAGTCTAATATAAACAAATCTATTTTCTTTTAGCACAAATAACACAAAATAAAACGAATGACAACCACTATACCAGAATGTTCATAAGAGAAATATCTTCAACTAAATCATTTGTATCTCAGACAAGGCACACAACATGCCACAAATATCTCAATTTACAAGAAACATCCCTGCCACATAAATCCTTAACAGAACATAGTAGAACTACATAGTAATAGAAAAGCAGAAGGTTTTATCAGCGAGACAGTTCTTTAGAACAAGTATGTTACTAAATCATAATGTGTCTTCAAAAAAATATAATTCATTTAAGACAAGAAAGCACAGATCAAGCACCCTGCAGCCCTAGAAAAGTTATTCTTTTTATAAGTGGATAATATTCCTTCCTACGGTAAAATAGCACCATCTCAAAAGCATATTATTGTAACAAGAAATGCTACAGATCTAAATAGAAGAAAGCTTTCAACCATGCAACTAATCAACCAATGGTTTGCTACCCTCAACACAAAGACCCTGGCGGCCATCACATTTTAAATCCATGCAGTAAATCCAGATAAAACCAAATAATGCACAGAAAAACCCGTCAGAAAAGTGGGAGGAAAAAAGAGAGAGAAGCGAAAAAAGAAAGGAATAGTTTCTACTAAGCTGAAGCTAAACAGCATCACCATGAAAACAAGCACCACTAGGCTTACAAACAGAACTCTAGGCGCACATGGAGAAAGGAGTTTATCAAACAATAAAGAAAACCGGCAAAGCAAGCACCCAGATATCATCTTATATTTCTTCTCCTTTCCTTTTCCCAACGAGGGTTCCTCACAGATACACACAACCAAGTCATACACTCCAAAAAGAATTGCTAGTCGTTGACATTACAAGTTTACAACACATAAGTATTCAAATCTTAATGCTAACTCTCTCCTAATCAGCCCCAAATAAATAACAGAGGCATCAGCATCAGGCACAATCACACAGAGTTAAAACTCTACAAAAACAACTATTTGTGACTAACATTATGAACACGTGACAACATGCCAAACAAAGCTACATTCTTTCTCTCCGAACGAACCCCAAATAAGATAAACAATGAGCAGAAGCACCAAGCACAACAGACAGCTAGGCTTCAATGACCATAGAACCAATGAACAAGTATTTTAGGCCTCCGCTCATAAGTTTTTTCCTGTTTCATTTTATTCAGAAATACTCTCACCATATCTTTTCTAGCCAAATAACATATGACGGCTAGGAACATGACTGGATAAGAGATCATGAACAGTGCTATGCTTGCTGTGCAAATACGACATCCATCTCATTAACACTGTTAACTCATTTGAGTATGGAAGTAACAAATTAACCTAGAGATCACCAGTTGCATACTTGCAGTAGAACTATTCATACCAAACAAAAGGAATTTGGTATTCCAAAGTCTCCACGTACTTCTCAAGAATCAAACTGGCTCATCAAGCATAAAATTCTCACAAGAAAAGCACTAGAAATCAAGTGCCAATAAATCTATCCAAAATTCATCGCTGTATTGCTGCTTTGGAGTTGAAATAAATTAATAAGGTTAATGCACATATAAACCACAGGCATGTAAAATTTCTGTCTAATCATACCCAGACAGAATTATTGAAACACTCACTTCATCAAACATCTATGAATATATAGACTCAGAAAAAACATCAACTTCTCACTGATATCTGTCCGATGAAACAAAATGAAACTCAGACCAAATCTATGAATAATTCCCATGAGAATGGAACATAGTTCTCTATCAAGACTCAAAAATGTAGAGCCACGTCTTTCTTGGCTAAATGCAACACTGAATGGTAAATCAAAGACAAGTACAAAAATGATAATGGGCAGAGAATGACAAAGAAACACGGCCGAAAATACAATAAAATAAAAGTGGAGAATCTGATGAGGCATTTCAGCCAAAAGTTATCCTCAATGCTATATTGCAGTGGCTAGCCATAAGAAGGAACGAAAATGTTCCACAAAGCCATCTGAAAGGGGGAACCACAATTTCAGCTACCTATGCTTTAAAATTCTTTAACCTGAACCTCCATGTTTGATGGTAATACAACATTCTAATTGATTGGTCTGCTAATATGTACAAGCATAGCTTAGTTGGGTAAACAACTATACTAATAAAAGACCCACCAAATATACAAGGGTCAAGATTTGTGCCATGAAAGTAAAAGTTAACAGCTCACATCAACCCTTTGCCACAAAAATCCATAAAGTACACCATTCAGAAATGTAAAAAGCACCAACACATCAAACAAGTCATCACAGACTCGATTTATGGAACAATCACTTTAAAACTGTCCTGTACCATCCATTGCTCAACTGACACAGCAATACCCAGAGAACCGTCAAAAGCCCTCAATATTAAACTCAAACGCATTCATTGCTCCATGCTCATTAAAACTTCCACATTTCGAAACCGCATCCAAGCCATTATTTAAAAAAAAAAGGAGGAAGAAATGAGCTCCCTCATAAAGAGGCAAGCACTACTGATGCAATCAACACTGAAAAAAATAAATAATAAACACCAACAAGCATCCAAAATCTGGTGCAGGATATTAGTACATGTAATAAAATAAACATCAATGAGTTAAAACTATGCAACCAATTATCATTATCACAGACATTTATGGAAATAAAACGTGGCCATAAAGCCAGCCCGGAGCATAAACACTGATTTGTTGATTAAACAACCAATGCTATAAACTGCTACACCAGGTTGTAGTCACAAAAATACAGCAATATCGCCAACTAATTTTTGTAGAAAAAAAATCCCAAAGAACTTTTTGCAATATTATAAGCATGGAAGTCAATACGAAAACATGAGCCTGACACTGATATAGGCAGGCCATCCAATCCAACCTATTATAAAAAGTAATTCAACCAACTCCAAATACACAAAGAGACACCAACCAACACATTGCCATGCACATATAACAATCCCACTATAGTGTGATGCTAGTAACATCCGAGTTCTATGAGACATAAAACCAAGGAGCTTTCAACACATTGAACTGAATTACCATCCATATCTGATGAACATCCAACTTTAGATGCATCTCATCAACATAAAACCAGTCCACAGACATTCCAACCCCAATCAAAAGTAAGAATTACAAGATTCTCCAACGTAACAATCAAGCATAGAAATCCTCCAAATAACAATATGACATACACCATTCAACAGAAACAAATCATAGGATTTCTTGTTTTTATAGTACAACATTGGCATTTGGCACATCCTGATATATATATATATATATAAAAGCTACAGTAATGGCAATAGACACTCCCATGAAAATTTATTGTTGGCTAATGCCCCCATAACAGAATCCATAAATTTCAAGAATATGATCTATTCGTGGTACAAGTTCCCTACTTTTTCTATACATAAACCAGTTTTTAGCAAGTTTACATTTCTCTCCTTGACAGGAGAAACAATAGAAAAAGGAAGTGCCAAAGAAAACCAACAAGCGCGAAACTTGTATCATAAACAAACTGAGACGAAGATGAGCTTAAGTTTGCTCCTATCAGCCTCTCAGCGGACCTGAAATAAAATAGGTATAATAACAAATATCTAACAATGAAACAACATTCATACATACCTTGTGGTTGTCCTGTTTTTTTATCTTTGATTAAAGCCACCTCTATCACATTTCCATGTTCTTCAAATAACTGTCGAATCTAACAAAAGAGGAATAAACTATCATTATTTAACAAATAATACCAAAGGTCCAAAAAAAAACAAATAGACAGAAAATTACATGACATTAATGCTTAAATGGTATTTATTCAAATATATGGAAGACAAACAGGAGAATGATGCAATAATGATCCGACTTACATCCTCTTCCGCGGCTGTCCTTGGTACAGAGCCCACAAAAAGTTTGGCAAAATTGCCCCCAACGCCACCAAAACGATCTGGACAAGCAAAAAATAGCAGTCGGTAAATTTACCTTAAAATGAAAATTCACCCAATAAAAGCAAATGCAAATGAAATCCCTTAAAACCCTTCTGAATTGACGAATGACGAATTATTTAATTAGTGAAAGCAGTAGATAAGTGAAAATGTAAAACTAAAATATAAATGATAACTTTTGAACAAAAAAAAATTGAAAGCAACGAATTGGACCTCTATTGGGAGAACCTCCTCCACGACCAGAGAATGGAAAAGCGCGTTTCTGTCCCGAATGAGTTTGCTGCGAAGGATTCGGTGGAGGGGGTGGATAATTACCCTCAAAACCACCACCCATAGGCCGAAACCCTCCCCCTCCAACGCCACCACCACCACCAACTGGCCGAAACCCTCCTCCTCCGCCACCGCTGTTGTGTTGCTGACGAGGAGGGCTATCGAATGGACGACGCCCACCTCCTCCTCCTCCACTGCCTCGGACGTTGCTAGGGCTACGTCGACGGTGGTGGTAGGAATCTTGGTTATCGAACTTGTCGTTGAAATTACTATTGTTGTTGTTGTTATAGCGGTTCATAGGAGGCGCGTCAGAGAAACGGGAGGGGCCTCGCGACTGACGGTTGTGATTGTTGTTATTGTCGTAGTAAAAGTCTTGGTCGTCGTAATTGCTGTTGTTGTCGCTATTGCCATAGCGATCAGCCCTGTGCCTATCCAGTTTTGCAGAGACTTTACAATTTTCTTTAAATAAAATAAATTTAGAGAAAGAGAGATAAGAGAGAAGGCAAGTGCAGTCGTTGTGGGAGAAAAAGAAAACAAAGGAAAGGCAAAGCGCAGCTTCGAGAATTTTTGTTGGAGTTTTGAAGGGGGCAGCAGGCGTATGTAATTGGGCTTAATGGGTTATACTTCAATCTTAGACTTCCTTGAATCTTGAGTTTCTGGGCTTCCCAAGGCCTAGTTTATGAAATGCCTAATTAAATTGTATTTGTATCTTATAAAATATGTAAATTTTATCTTATAATAATTCGTATCTAAACTATAAACATAAAATTTGTTTTTAGTTTTTGTCGTATTAATATATAATTTTTTTTAAATTTGAATCCGTATCGCATTCCTATCTTCTAAACGATAACATCAATTTTTTAGTTTTTTAAATTAATACGTAACATGTAATCATTCTTTTTTATATTAATATTGTAAAATATAATATCTATATCTACAAATTTTATCAATTAAATTTTTAATTGTCTAAAAGGTAAAATCTATACTTATATGTATTAAAATTTTTAATTTTCTCTATTGTTATTATATAAATTGCATGTAGTCATTCATTTGTTTTATCAATGCTTGGTATTTATGGATCTTAAGAGTCAAAAACTGAAGTTTCAATTACTTTTCATTTAGCTTATCTAAAGGAGATTCCGGCATAGAATTTCATTACACACCACATAAAAAAATTAGCGTCGAATGAGGAAATATTGGTCACAAGTTACTGTTCAAAATATTATATTAACATATACTTTTTCGATGATAAAATATATAGTAACCTCATTTTAAAATATAACTAATTTAACATGTATATTGTTATTGATTATTTTTGAATTTTTGTTATATATGTAGGGAAAGTCTTTCATTATTAGAGTAACTATCATTAAAATTGATACAACTTTTGATTGGAATTATATGTTATATGTGTGCAACAAAATGTTACATGAAGTTGATAGAAAATTTCATTGTTCCTCTTGTAATTTTTACATCCCTAATCCAACTCCAAGGCAAATACTAAGTATATTTACTATATTTAAAACATTAAATAGAAATTATTCCATGATGATAATGTAAGCATTTTATAATTTAATATATATTACTTAATTATAGCCTTGTATATATTATGAGTACAAGTTAAATGTTGAGGCATTTGATGGTTTTGAAAAAGTAATGTTTGTTCTTTTCAACACCGAAGCTAAGAAATTAATTAATAAAAACATTGACAATCTTTATGAAATTTCACTTAAGGTATTGATTGGTTAATAATTGCACATTATAATCACAAGTTGAATGTTGACACATTTGATGGTTTTGAAAAAATGATGCTTGTACTTTTCAACACTAAAGCTAAGAAATTAATTGATAAAAATGTTGACAATCTTTATAAAAATTTTCTCAATGTATTGATTAGTTATAATTATTTTAATATTATCTAATATTCAATTTAATTTAATCATATGCAACCACGATTTAGGAAAATAAAAATTATGAAATTCATAAGATATTTGAAGATGTCAATGGTAAAATTTTTATGTTCGAAATAATAGCGACAAATTATAATATTGAGATAGGAAGTACTAAACTTACTATGTCTAAAATGTATCACTTTGATTTTAAACTTGAATGTCGAAAATTATTGAAATAAGTATATATATATTTACATAATATGACTATATTTGTTATATTTTTACATAACATATATTATAAACTGAAATTTAATTTAATTAAATTACAAATTAGTGTTTATCAATATTCCACGGATCATCAATAAAGGGACACATCATTTAAAGATAGCAATGAATATTTAAGAATCATTTACTACCTTTTCCAGTCAACCAAAATTCATCGAAGAATCTCCATTTAAAAAAAATTTGTCCATGAGATTGATTTTAATATGAAAAATTTTCATTTTCTTCAAATTAAAGACATGTTGAATTTTCTTTACATACTATTTTCATTCAATAAATTATAATATAAGTTTGATTTAACTTTTACAAAATTTGCACAATTATATCAATATATACTTTTTTTTTATGTTACTGTATTGTAATATATAAATTATAAATAAAAAATATTAAATATACGTATGTTCTCTTCTTCATAAGTATAATAATTTATATGATAAAGTTTCAAAAAATATATATTACCGATAAATTTATTATTTGATTAATGTATTTTTATGCATCCATGAGTTTAAACTTAGTTTTTACTGAATTTGAGCCCATATTATTTATGTGTATTTTATTCGTGTCGTTTTTATTGTGTTTAAAATTTTCATATTTTCTTATTTGCTTTTAATATATTAAAATAACTCAAGAAATTGTCGCTTATTTTTTTTAAAAAAAAATGTGTAACTACTAGTTTCGTTATTGAAATTTAAAAAATTCATCAATAATATTATAAGATAATCCCCGTATTCGGAAGATGAGAAATTTGAAAAGTGAATAATGAGTCTTGTTACATGTTTTAGTTTTTAATAGACAATTGTCCTAGTATTTTCGTAATTAAAATTTAAAAATTTTGGCCGATAATGTATGAGATAAACAGAAAATCAGAGGATTGAAAAGGGAGTAATATTCACTTTTGGAATGACAAATTCTATGGGAAACGGTTAAGATTCTCCAAAAAAACAAAAAAGCGTCAATTATATCTCTAGTACTCAGTAATTTTTACCTTATCCGTAATTTACTAATCCCAAAAAGTTTTTTTTAAAATTTCTTTTTGTTAAACTTTATACGTGCCACGTACGTAACCTGAAAAAGCCCCGAAAAATATACTACTATTCAACCACAAAAAAGAAACATTATTTCACTGTGAATAAAATTTTAAAAAAATTATTAAAAAAGATTAAGAATTTTTGTTAAAGAAAGATAAGAGCCTTTGCCCTTCAGAATCTGTTCCGTTTCCTTTTTTAATTTATTTGGGGGCGAAAGAGCGTAGAAGCAATCACTCAAAACACAAGAAAGCTGCGGTGATCCAAAGAGAGAGAGCAATGGCGAAGCACGAAGACCTCCCGATTCCGATTTACTCTTCACTTGAACCAGTGTACGGTGAAGGATCTCAGCTGGAAGAAGCTCAGCTTCGGTTCGATAAATTGAAGTCCAAGTTTCTCCAAGTCTTCGGTCATCCTCCAGATGTCTTCGCTCGATCTCCGGGTTTGCTTTTCTCTTTTTGCTTGGCTTAACAATTAACGAGACAGGATTTTTTAATAATTAAAGCTCTCATGGTTTTAGTATCATTTTTTTTGCATGTTTAGAAAATGTTAAATTCGAACTAGACTTTAGAGAATTTTCTGACTGGTTGCTCAGAAATAGACTGTGTTAACTAATGAAAACCAGTAATTAGAACGGAAAAATAGACAGTGTTCGCTTTCTCTTTCTAGAGGTTTCTCTTTCGGTCTTTGTGGTTCGGCTGTTTTAATTGTGAACATTGGTGATTCTTGAATCTGTTGATTTAGTGGCTATTTATGTGCAGGGAGAGTGAACTTGATTGGCGAACACATCGACTATGAAGGATACTCAGTGTTGCCGATGGCAATCCGGCAAGACACGATTGTGGCAATCCGAAAGCACGAGGAAGGGGAGGCTGAAAAGCTTCTCCGAATCGCTAATGTCAATGATAAGTACACTACTTGTACTTATCCTGCTGATCCTATCCAGGTTTATGACTTTTGCTTTCTTTACAATGTGTTAACCTTGTGGTTTTCTTCCCATTCTAGTTAATTGAGTTGCTTATGTTACTTGCCAAATGTTTCTTTAACTTTCATGCGTTAGCTCTTGCAACATGCAAAAATGCTGATTTTCTACTTTCTATGTGTCTGTTGTCTTAACTGCTCTGAATTTGAGTCAAAATAGCTGACATTATTTGTCGTGCAGGAAATTGACTTGAAGAATCATAGATGGGGCCACTATTTCATTTGTGGGTGAGATATTAAATTCTTTTGCTCCCCATATTTGCTTTCTAATTTGAAGTTGCAGTTATTACAAACTATTGGTATTTCTCTTTGAAGTGTTTAGATGTTAACTATTTTTTGTTGCCATGAATGCACTCAAAATGGTGATGCTAGTATTGTCCATGTTCTCCAGGTATAAAGGTTATCACGAATATGCCAAGTCAAAAGGAGTGGATGTTGGTGTGCCTGTTGGTCTTGATGTAGTTATTGATGGAACAGTCCCTACAGGTATTCTTTTACATCACTTAGACTAAGATTTCAATGCTAATTGAATAAAAGTATGGCTTCATATGGAGGTAGATGTTCTATATTATAGAATAAATTGACTCTTTATCTTACATTTTTATTTAGGTTCTGGTCTATCAAGCTCTGCAGCTTTTGTTTGCTCATCTACAATCGCTATTATGGCTGCTTTTGGTGTTAACTTCCCAAAGGTATGCTATCTTCGCTTCGGTAATGACAAGTCAAATTCTGAAATTCTGACATCTGTTCATTTAACAGAAAGAAATTGCCCAAGTTACATGTGATTGTGAACGGCACATTGGAACACAGTCTGGAGGGATGGACCAGGTTAAACTTTTTTGCTACCTACTCATGATTTTATTTGATTCCTTGGGTCGTGGTGATGTTTAACACGCTATCATGTTATATTTTGATTTAAATTTAATTTGTGATTATTGAAAATTTGTTTGTCACTTATTACCCTGTATTATTATGGTAGGCAATCTCCGTGATGGCCAAAACTGGATTTGCTGAACTAATAGATTTCAATCCTATTCGTGCAACCGATGTGAAACTCCCTGATGGGGGTACATTTGTGATAGCTCATTCATTGGCAGAATCTCAAAAGGCTGTTACAGCTGCTATAAATTATAATAACAGAGTTGTTGAATGTCGATTGGCTGCTGTAAGTTATATTTCCTTGTCTGTATGTGCAAGTGTGTGTGTGTGTTGGAAGAAAGTGAGGAGGAGGAGGGAAAAGTGAGGGAGGGAACGGGAGGGAATTCTAACTCCAGCTTTGAGGGTCTCTTGCATCATTAGCATTTCTACTATCTTTGTTTTGGGGATACTCACAATGTGCATTCTTTTTCTGTCTTCGAAATTCCAGATTGTGGTTGGTATAAAGTTGGGAATGAAACCACAAGAGGCAATATCCAAAGTCAAAACTCTTTCTGATGTTGAAGGGTTATGTGTTCAATTTTCCAGTGATCGTGGTTCTAATGATCCTGTTCTTGCTGTCAAGGTTTCAATCAATAAATTTCCTATCTGCATGTGTTTTTTTCCTTTGGTTTTTTGTTATTAATCTGTCTTCTGTTGTGTCAAACTATAATCTTACCTTTTTGCTGCAGGAGTTTTTAAAGGAGGAGCCATATACAGCTGAAGAAATTGAGACAATCACTGAGGAGAATCTTCCATCAATCTTGGGCGATAACCCAACTTCTTTGGATGTGCTAAAAGCAGCCAAGCACTTCAAGTTGCATCAGGTACTTTTCTTATCGGTTGAAACTGAGTTGAAACTTTTATTTTGAATTAATACCAAAATTGATAATGATTCATATTTTTTTTCTGAGATTGCTTGTACTTTAGTTCCATATTATTTATTTTGAATTTGTTAGATCAGTAGGATTTTTTGAGCTGCTTCAAGAAACACAAAATGATAATTGTTTTCTCATTCTTGGAGTCTATGTCTCCACATTTTCCTTCGACTGATGTGTATTATGGTGGGTAGTTACTCACATTACACTCCCTTTACTATTGATTCCCTTAGTGGTACGAGTACCAATGATCCTGAGAAAGTGAATCCTTACGTGAAATTTTATTGGATTGCAATGGGTCTTTGAATCATTTTTGCACATTTTTTATTTATTGGTTTATGTTATGGTGTATTCATTTATCACTTGATCCTAATTTCCAGAGAGCTGCTCATGTGTACTCTGAAGCCAAGCGTGTTCATGCGTTTAAGGATACTGTAGCGTCAAGCTTAAGGTGACTTTTCATATTTGACAATTATCTATGGTCTTTCACAGGTTCTCATAAATTTTTTATGGGATATTATTCCTTGATATTTCCCTATGGTGTTTTTGGCTGTTGCGATGGGCTCATGTGCCTGAAGATTGAACATCATTTGATTTTGTTGGGACCTAGTATATTAATATTAATTGGATTTCTTGTGCAACAATCTAATATATATGATTGTTAACAAGGGCTGAAAATTTATTTTTCTTTCCTCTTTGCAAATTAAGGTCTGAACTGGTCTGTTTGAGAACTAAATTCGTTTAATACTTGATGGATAATGATTATATAATTCATTGTGCAGTGACGAGGAAAAGCTCAAGAAGCTTGGTGATCTTATGAATGAAAGCCACTATAGCTGCAGTGTTCTCTATGAATGCAGGTAAATTATCAGAATGTGCATAGTCTGTCAAACTGTTCCTTAAGATCATGGGGAAAGTTTTTGTCATTTCCATTGAAGCTGGGTGAAGCTTTGTCTTAAGTTTTTTTTCTCATATTAGATATTACTCTCTCCTAGTCCCCTTTGTTTTTGTACTGTGCATAGTCTGATATGACTTTTGGTCTTGCAAAGTAAAAATTACAAGAGAACTTTCTACTGATACTGTTACATCATATCTACATGATTATAGCAAAATCGGTGGGCTTGTTCGCTTGACAAATGCGCCGTTATTTGAAGTTATTCCATTGCTTTTGATTTCGTTTTTCCTTTTTATTTATGTTTTTACAATATGGAGGAGATTTTTGCAAGTTCAGATGCACTAGTTACCATCGCTTATAATTCCTTGTTTATCTAACTAGCTGCCCGGAGTTGGAGGAACTGGTAAAGGTCTGCCGAGACAATGGTGCTTTAGGAGCAAGGCTTACGGGAGCTGGATGGGGTGGTTGTGCAGTGGCCTTGGTAAAAGAGAATATTGTACCCCAGTTCATCCTCAATTTGAAGGTATAACCTTGTCACCCTAATCTTTGCTTCCATTTCAAAGGCACGGAAGCAATTGTTAACATTTCGATTCTGTATCAGGAACAATTCTACCAATCTAGGATCGACAGAGGCGTGATCAACAATAACGACCTTGGTCTCTATGTCTTTGCTTCAAAGCCGTCAAGTGGCGCAGCGATTCTTAAATTTTAGTATGTTTTTTCAGCTTTACAAGTGAGGATACAATAGGGGATTTCTCAACTCCAATCGAATAAAATTAGATTGCCTCAACAGGGCTGTTGCTGGTAATAGTCATAGAAACCTCTGGAGCTCAGGGAACAACAAATTTCAATAAAATTTAATTGTTTTGTATATGCTTTTGGACAATTAACAAACTCGATTCGTCCCACTGTCTGGAAATGGATCTGAATGTGCAAAATCCTTTAGAGGAATTTTGGGACAGTCACTTTTAACACTTACTCTTATTGGATCACGTCACTTTTTAATTTTACGTGAAAATCGATTATCTACAATTACAAATTATTTGAAAAGTTTTTTTTAATATTACATACTTTAGTTTTTTATTACTCAACATGAGTAATTCATTTTCATGTAAAAGAAGCAAGAAAAGATGTGGTCTAATAAAAATGAAATTGTTAGAAATAGTTGTTAAAAGTGACTGACTTTAATGTTTTTCCATCTTTTAGCATTTCTTAATGCTTTATATCTTATTTCCGTTCCTGATATCTTTTGTATTTTTTCATGGTGACTAAGCACATAAGTTGGGCCGATCAGTCAAAAACGTCCAGTTCAGTGCATAGAATTACAAATCACTGAATATTAGTTGCTATTGTTCTTGATGGGCCATGGTGGATTGAAAAGATCCAAGCTCACGTGCCTTTGTACCATTACAACTATCCCAACCTCCGGCCCCTGGCCCTCATTGATGTGCCCATAATTTTTTTTTTTTCTGATTAAACTTCTACCAATATTTTCTAGCAATCTTTCTTGCTTTTAGGGGCGTATGGTTACCGAAATTTTTTATTCTTCCTAGTAATTTATTTTTCCATCAAATGATTATCATGTTTGGTTCATAGAATTTTTTCATATCGAGAATTTTTTTTACCAACAGTGCAAAAAGGGGAGAAAATGATTCTCCCCTCATCTTGAAATATTTTTTTTTTGGGGAGGGGGGGGGGGGGAATTTATTTTTTTTGCCTATTATACCCTCCAATAATTATATTTTATTTTCATTTTACCCCTAAACCTAACAAATATTACAACCATTGTTTTTTTCTTATTTTGATGAATAGAAAAACGAATTTAAAATCAAATGGACCAATACTAAGATGGACTCTATGATTTTTGATTAATCAAAATCAATTTAATATAGTAATAGTTTGTTAAATCAAAATAATTTACATAACAAAAATCTTATAAAAAAGGGACAAAATAAATAAATAAATAAATGAGTATCTTAAATAAATAAATAAGTAATTAATTTAAATATAATTTATATCAAGTATTATTCTTTCTACATCAACTAATAATATGGAAAGTATTATAGTAAAATAAGTAATTAAGTAATCTTACTTCTTTAACCAAACACAGAAATCTTATATTTCCACAAATACAACCAAACATAAGAATCTAATATTCCCAAGAATCCGTCAAGTAAAATAATTTTCCGTCAAATGATTTTCAAAAATAATCTTAAATTCCGCAAACCAAACGATCCCTTAACGTGAACTAGTATTACTATTGAGTTCTATCTATTATTACTTTCACGAAGGTTTGATTGTATACTTTAGAGAAAGTAACTTCGGTTTTGTCACAAGCTGCACTAAGGTGTAAGACTATGATCTCAGCATAGTTTTTATTTTAATTTTTTTTTAGTGGTAAGAGATTTTTAAATTGTGTTCAATGCATCTTTTCTCGGACTAATCTAAGCAATCTTATTTATAGAAACTTAATGAATTAATGAAAAATTCTTTTTATAGTATTCGAAATTCATTACTTCAAATCTGTTTGAGTGCACGGTAAAACATTTGATTCATATTTTCTATTCAAAAAGTTAAATTTATTTTTTTCAAATTAAAAATAATAAAAAATCTATATGAATCCATGCATGCAAATCCCTAACCTTGTGTGGGGAACGAATTTGAGGATCCCACGCAGTAGGGAATGGATATAAGTTCATTTAGCAAATAAATTTTAAAATTACAATCAAAGTTTAACTTAATAATTATTATTATTTTTAAGAGAAATTAGGTCTAAAATTCAATTTTTTTTCATACTTCCTTATGAACAAAAAAATATTTCTAAGATATATTGTATTCCAATTTTAGAAGTAATTAAGAAATAATAAAATTATTATAATTGATATTTTCAATTGAATAAGATTTGATAAAATACTGCATGACCACCACCAAACATATGGTATCTAGCAGTGCCTCAACTTTTGAAAAATTCATAAATTAGTATATACATATGTATATATTTTTTTGGTGTAAACTATAAGTATCCTAATCTATTTTAACGGTTTGAGACTAATCTTGCTTGGAGCTCCATCACAGTTAAGGCTCCTCACCTCTCTCAAAGGATGTGTTTAGTATATACATATGTATATTTAGCTTAAAAAATTTGATGTTTTTTTTTTCATATTAATCCCACTAAAATTTGTTAAAATTAATTAAGAAAAGGGTCAGAAAAATAAATTTCATTTTAACTTATACATTTATTTTAATTTAAAAATTTAACAATTTCTATGATTACAAGTACAAAATTAACTTATGAGATTTAAAATTTCTTTAGCAATTAGCATATACTTCTTTTTTTGCTAACATATTTTTAGTTTCATTTTAATTTTGATTTGTTATTTGTTTTTTATTGAAATTTTGTCTTCACTTTGTTATGATCACACTTTCCAACAATAGTTTTTTCTTCTTAATCACCTCTTCACTTTGTTATGATCACACTTTCCAACAATAGTTTTTTCTTCTTAATCACCTCTATAATACATAATATATATATATATATATATAAATCTTAATCACCTCTATAATACATAATATATATATATATATATATAAATATAAGTTTGATCCAATTTATAGATGATTGATTTGTTGCTCTTGATGCAATAATTCTTTTATACATAATTAGTTATTCAATAGTACAAATATAATCTCAATACAAAAGAAAAAATATTATATTATCTACCTATTTGCATTATTTTATAACAATTTCATTGGCATATGAGAAAAATGAAAAAAAAATTATATGGCATCGCCAAAGTAGCTATTTAGAAAAATTATGAATAAATTGAAAGAAAATTTAGTTTTTGAAAATTATTTTATATTATGAGATTTTTTTATTATATTTAATTTTGTCAGTGTTGTATTATGTAATAAAATATTATATAAAAATAATATTATAATATGGTAAATACAAGCTTGATTCGTTTTTTTATGGAACATTGATTTTCAAGCACAAACCTATTTAACAGGCTTAATATTTTTGTCCAAGCTTGTATAAAATTTGATAAGGGAGGGCTAGGAGAGAGGGGGCTTCCGGCATGAACGAATAATCAAACCATTGAACAGGTTTATATTGACCCCACTGGCACATATTCCTGGATACGCCACTGGTATCTAGTAATGTTTAGATAAAAAAATTTGGATTTTTATATTCATATTCAATAAAAAATGTGTCGAACACAAATATTTAAAAAAAATAAAATTGAAATAATATAACATAAGAAGATATTTTTATTTCGTTCCTTGTTTCTCTGCAAGGAAAAACTTATGCAAAACGAACGCTACTCCCCGTTTCCTCCCCAGTCCCCACATAGAAAAGGTTTGATTTTATGGGAGAGAGACATCCTACCACTTGCCGTGTTGCTGTTGCAGTTGCACTACTAAAGGTCCTACGATTTTGAGAAATTACCATGAAACTTGACCATAATGTCTTTCATGGCACATTCAAAACATGATGCTTTTCTTGTAGCCAATCACACCATTTGGGATCATATTCCTTTATTGATTCCCTCCCATTTTGCTTCTATCCACATCATCAAGTCATAGTTAAAATATGCACTTTTGATTCAATGATTTATATACATATATATATATATATATATATATATTTCTTGTTATTTTTGAAAATTTTCGATTTTAGATCTCCCATTTTACTATTCTTATAGTGCATGTTTGGCACATAGGATTATTTAAAAGATAGGATGATGTTTGTTATTCATTTAAGCAAAAGGATAGGATTAGTGAGAGGATAAGTCATCCTATATCAAGAGGATAATTTAATCTTTTAGAAAATTGGAAGATTATTTTTAATCCATAGGATATGATATGTTTCAAAATTTTTTATTAATGAATTTTCTATTTTATCCTTAAATTTTGTCCAATAAAAATATATTATCCTATCCTAAGTTTAATCTTACACATAACAAACATGGTAAAGGATAAAAAATCATCTTATCTTATGTTTAATCCTTGTACACATCAAACATAAGATAGGATATTATCATCTTATCTTATCATATCCACAATATTATTTTATCCTATCCTATCCTTATCCCACGTATCAAAAATGCACTTAATGTGGTAAGTTTTAAAAATTTTCAATATTGATTGATAGTTGATTGCTTTTTATATTTCGTTGACAACCATTGCCATTAAATTAAAAATGTCACTGCCAAATGTTAAACAGAGCAACCAAATTGAATTTTCTAAATAATGCATGCACCACCATTAGAGCAAAACAAGAAAATTTAATGGAAAAATAAGGAGAAGAAGAAAAGAATGGATGAGGATAAAAATAGAAAAACCAAAAAGCATTGATGGGGACTGCCATGTGTCGGTGTGGTTTCAATTCATTGATAGTACATGTTTTAAAACAACCATAACTATTACCAAAGAAATAAAACGAGGAAAACAACGGTAGACGAGGCAGTAGGTTGACTGTGTTCTTTTCGTTGTTTGATTTTAGAAGAAGAAGTTTCGAGTTTGTTACGTCTTGATCAGTGTCTTGTCTGTTCCATTTCCACTTATATAGTACTTTCCAAATTCCCTCCTCACATTCTCTCTCCTCATATCAAGCCCTCTCTTTTATTGGAATCCAAAGCTGTTATAAGCTTCTACATTGGCTGCCCTAGTCAATCTATTTATGTACACTAGAGTTTTTGTAAATGAATTAGCAAAGCCCATCCTTTGCTTCAAACTTCTTTTGTTGGCTTTGTCCTTAGCATCAGATCTGGGACCATCTTGCATTCTTTCAAGGTATTCATTTTTATCTGAAGGAAGCTTTTTTCTTTAGTGGGTATTGATGAATGTTGGGTTTTGATTGGTATGTTTGCTGGGTTTGAATGGCTTTTTTATTTTTGTTGCTTTTCTATGAATCAAAGCTTTGCCATTTTGCTTTGTCTCCAAGGCTTTTGATTCTTGTAACCAAAAAAAAAAAGGCTTTTGATTCTTTCTTTTCTGTTGGTTTTTACATTCAAGCTTGGATTGGTGTTTTTGTGGGCATTTTAGGATTTTGTTATTGAAATTTTATATTCTGTTGATGGATGCAGGGTCTGCTTAATGGGATTATAATCCGGAGGTTTGATTTATTGAGGGGGTTCTGGCTAATAAGCCTAATAGAATAGGATATTGTTGCTTTTTATTGCATGCTGGCTGGATTATTACTCTTTATTGAAGCTATTTTTGTGAGTTTAAAGCTGGAAAGTTGCCGTCTTTGCATCTTCAAGTTAAAGTTTAGAACGTGTCTTTGTGGGAGGCAACTTTTGTAGTAGGCTGATTCTTGAGGTTGAGTTCTTGGTTGGCATTCCCCAAGGTTGGCCCTTTGATCAAATAATATAGTCTGAGATTGTGAGATTGGTTGTGATGGATTGGATAACTCCTAGGGATAAAGATTTAGAACTTGACCTTGAAAATAGAGTAACTGTTAGTAAAGAAGAAGATTATAGCAGAAGCTATGTTTCAGGCCTTAAAAAGAAGGCACAACAGCTGCTTGCAAAGGTTAAAGGCCAGTTTTCCGAGGGGTCGGATGATAGAGTATCTTTGTCTGGTGATGCTTCAGATTCTGGTAGGATTTTTGTGGAGAATGTGCAGGCAGTGACAAGCATGAATATTGAGGGAAAGGACAGTAAAGATGCTAAGGAGAAACGTAAAAGTTTGAGTAATAAAAAACCTTCCAAACCTCCTAGACCTCCAAGAGCTCCATCTTTGGATGCCTCTGACCAGAAGTTAATTAGAGAGTTAGCAGAACTTGCCAGATTGAAGCGTGCAAGGATTGAGCGGATGAAAGCCTTGAAGAAGATGAAGGTTGCTAAGGGAACATCTTCTAACAGCAACATGTTTGCCATGGTGTTTACTGTCATTTTTTTCCTTGTCATAATCTTTCAAGGTAGTATTTCCTTATTGGATTTTAGGTTCACTATCTTGCCAGTTTGTGTTCCTTTAACTGTACAATCTTCTCTTGAGCTTTGATTATCCCGAAAGTATGCAAATCATTGGCTTTTACCTAGCTTAAAAAGCAGAGTTTGTATTATTTATGGTGTTTTCAATTTATTAATGTTTTAGTTCCATACTTGATTTTTGCCTTTTTGATGGTTTCTGGCTTCATATCTAGGATTGCTTGGAATTCGATTTTTCAGGATACTTTGTTTTTGCTAATTATAAGAGTGATTACCGACCTCTCTTTCCAAGTTTTGAATACGGACTAATATTTGTTTGCTCTTTTTATGCAGGAATGCCAACCAGAGGCAAACCGACAAGTTTCCAAGGGTCTCCTGTGCCAGCAGGAGCAGTGGAGGGAGGTCTAAATTCAGTTCAGTTCTTTGGGAATCCATCTGCAAGCACTCCAAATTGATCAGATTCTAGATCTCCCTAGTATGTAACAGTTACAGCAGCAAAACAACTCTATATTGCATTTCAATTTGTTGTTGGTTTTTAAAGTTTTTTAGACTTAAGCTAACAGAAGCATGGTAGTCTTGTGAAAATGATTTTTTTGTTTGCTTTCTCTTCTGCAGTTTAATGGAGCAGGTTGCAGGTTTAGATGCTCAGGAAAAGCTGAGAAGATTTTCCAGATAGAAGAAAATGTTGTTTGATTGCAAAGGTTCTATCTGTGGCTATAGGAACTAATCCTTCTTGTTCCCATCAAAGCCATTTTGCCGGATGATGTTTTGTATTCACAGCCTTCAATTTTCCTGGTAATTTATCCCTTGTATTCTACTTGAAGTTGGGGGTGAGTTAAATTACCGTGTAAATTTTTGGTGGTACAGCAACTTAACTGATCAGATTATGTTGTGGGATCATGTTTATTCTCTATAATTATCTCATTATGAATCTCAGAATAGAAAGTTCTCCCCAGATAACCCGGCAAAATTTATGCAACCATTTGTTTTCCCGATAAATGTTCATTAATATGTGCTGTATGAAATCCTAGAGCTGTAGAAACTCTGTGATTGGTATAATAACAATGCTCTTGCTGGAGGATCTGACTCGAACTTGTTTCGGATCAACACCCAAGTTGACTTTGAGTTTGAATATGTTTATCTGTTTTGAATCTTGACTCTGGAGAGATCCTATGTTAGCTTTGGGTATCCTTTTTTTCGGTTGCTTAGAAGTTACAAGTCAGGTGAATGTTTGAATCGTAGAAGAGTGGTATTTGAAGAGCTAAAGCTCATGTCCAGATGCTGCTTCTCGTTGCCACCTTTTGCTACAGGGTTGCTCTCTTGTGTCACAGCCTGCAGGATATGGAAGCTCGACTTAAGTCTTCAGACAGTGACACTTGCAACTGAAGTAGAGTTTTCTAATGAACTCTATGCCTCAAGACCTCTCCCGGCTCATGGTTTTTCACTCACGCCCTGCTGTTTGTGACCAATGCAAATGTCGGGCATTGATCTTTTTCTGATTGAAGATTGCATGGTAATATTTTATTTCTCAGAATTTTAAGAAGAATTAATGGTGTGAAGTGGCCTGGGAAAACCAGCTTGGGTCCTGGATCTGCGGCATGTCAAGGAATTGCTCCTTCAGCTCATGTGGATTCACGTGTGCTTGTTTGCTTAATCTTGTGAGATGGACAGGTTTTAATTGCAACAGGGAAAGAATCACCCCTCCATATCTTTTGAAAGCATCATCCATGGTTGCCATTCCAACCAAAGAAAGCATTAGATTTGGCATTGATTCCTATGATGCTATATACAATTATACACGAGTATACAATACAATGATAAAATACGAAAATGAAATAAAAAAGAAGTTTGCAAGAAGGATTTGGTGAAAGATAAAGCTCTCTGATTCTGTAATATGGCAACAAATTTTCAGGCCATTGAGATTTCATGCATGCACAAGCATTGGCCTGAGATTTTGTTTTCGCACAAGATAATTTGAAAGACAGCGTCATTGTTCTGTAAATATAGGAATTTCTCTCTCTCCAGAGCCTGAATGTTAATCAGGATGCGACCATTTTAAGCATTGGATTGTAATGTAATACACTAATAGCTGCAGCATTGATTTTCTCCGAAACATGTAATAATTTATGGGGTTCGATCCATATATTTTCTGTCTTGTCCTTGTTTTATGTTGTAAATTATCAGAGATTTGAGCATCTGATCTAAGACAGGGTCATAAAGAATCATAGAAGGGTGTCTGCGTACAAGTTTTGTCACTCAAATTCATTGTCCGCCATTGAAACAAAAGCTCGAAAATGAAAGATGGCGATGGGTATCAAACTCTTCGTCTCTTCTGGACCAAATAAAAAATCTCTTCATGCTTATCCTCATTGCTAAGAGCTTGGAGAAATTTAAAAACAAGTCATAGCCATGACTGTAATCATTCATGCCCTTTAAAACAAGAGATGAAACAAGAGATACGTGGTTCGGCCATGGCGGTCTACATCCATCGAAGAAAGACTCAAAGTTCTACATGGAACTCCATTTCTATGGGAAACATTAATAATTATACTTGTCTTTTGAAGAAGTATCGGGAAAAACCAATACTTCCAAAAAGAAAAATCAATTGAAACAGAGATACTGTTTTATTTCAGCTTTTCACTGGCATGCAAGCACACAGGATATTGTGTCATATCCAGTTTGATGTTTTCTGCAGTTAAACCAGTTCAATCACAAGGCCTCCTATACCAGTGAGGCACATTAAAGAACATTTATATCAGAGAATCTCATTTCTGGTGCTTTTGAGTTGTAATGCCAGCCAGGCAGCCAACTAGGCATCATCAAAGGCAAAGCCAGGTTTAAGTGCAACAGTAACGGCTTAGCCTCAGTGCTCCATTTAGTTCTTGGAAGGATAATAAGTAAAGGAGTTCTCTGAGTTTCAAGATTTGGCTTGTCTTGTTGGTACTAGATAAACATGAAGTCAATTGACATGCTGACACAATATAAATATAAGACACGAAAGTGATATAGGTAAAAATAAAAAAAAAGTGTGGTAAGTATATCAAAACAAATTTTAATATAAAATTTTTGCGTTTTAGTAATACAAACACTAATTATATACATGAATTAGTATATAAATATATTTTAATGGAAGTTGCAAGATATATAGTGATGTCAGTTGTTTCCTTTAGATTGAGTTTGTAGCGATTCACACTGTATTGCTTCACAGTGAACAAATAAGAAAGCCATCTGATATTCAGAAAGTAATTTTTACTGAAGATTATTAAATAGTAAAGAGAGAACTAAACATCAGTCATCAGCACAGTTTTTTCAAATTTGACTAGATCAGCCTTTGAGTAATAATGAGGCAATGGATTGAAGCACTAGAAGAAGATCATGCACAGCCTTGTTGCTATCAGAGATTGGCGACTTGGGTGGGTTTGCAAAGCGCTGTTCACAAGCCAGAGCTTCAAGTGCAGAATAAGTTGCATTGTCAACGGCAAACTGTGGACGACCTTTGACAATTCCATTAACGGCTGCCGGAATATCCTCCTTGACAATGGTGTGATATAAACCAGCACAGCCCTGCAAGGCCTTCTGCAAGCCGGGATCTTTGGCAGTTTTAAGCAACCCAGTTATTTGATTAAGTGTTGCAGTGGCTTTAGCACTGACATTCTGAGCTACTATGTAAGCAAGATTTGCCACATTTGAAGTATAACTCACAGTGTCTGACTCCAGAGTTGAGTCGCAGAGATTGAAAAAAGGAGTCTGTTTGCAAGTCGTTTGTATCAGGTTGCAGTCTTGAGTAGCTTACAGGGAGGAAAGCGAAGGAAAATGCAGCCAGAAGTACAACTAAAGAGATGATTTTAGCCATGTTTCGGTGTTGGAAACTTTGAAGTTGCTTGGTTTCTTTGAAACCTCAAATCAAAGGTATAAGAAAATGGCTTTGGTGTTATTACAATTACAATTTACAATGGCATTTAAGTATTTATAGGCCGGAAAATGAGTTTTCTAGAAGGCAAAAAAAGCACATCTTGGCCAAAAGAAGGCAAAAACCACGTGTAATGAGCAAATTTAGGCAAACAGTTGCATGCATTAATCATGGGATTAAATTAGACGACGCAGACTTTATAAAAAAAATGATTGCATAAAATTGTTACTTTGTGTTATTATATGTATTTTTCGTTCAACTTATGTCATGTGAAATAAATCTATTGAAATAAATATTTGTCATTGAAATATCAATTGTAACATGCAATAAAAATATAATAGACTTGAAATGAAGTCATCCAAAAATATACGGTGATTCGAGAATTGAAAGAATATATTATTTTAAATAGAAATGAGAGGAAGATGAAAATTTATGTTGACGACTTAACATGAATTAATATTTTGTTATCTCTTATCTCAAAATTGAGACAAAGGTTATGGATATGAAAATAATAATGAATGATATCAATCACTTTGACGTAATTTGAATAAAAGAAAATTATATTTTGACATAACAATTAGCGTAAATAACTCATTCACACTGTCAAATCGTATTCATCTTATGTTAAATATAAAATTTCGTGTTAACACGTCAAATATAAAATATATATTTTTTACTTCTATTAAATTTATATACAATTTTTTCCACATTTTAATCTATATTATCCTTTATATATATGTATATATATAATTGTCGTGTTGCATCACTCAATTGCGTCTAAAATTGCTAAGCGTCCAAGATTATCAAGTCAGCTTCTTAATTAGATTTACTTTCTTTTTCTCTTTAAACTAGGCAACCATGAAAAATTGAACACAATCATATACTTCCTATCTTCTTATAAATTTCCATTTTGATCCTATCATAAACTAGGCAACCATGAAAAATTGAAGCCAAAATTGCAAAAGCAGACTAGCAAAATAAATTTAAGTTCAGCTACCAATCCCCAGCACTTGGATACTCAGGGTCCCCATTTGTTGACACGTATCCAACGACATAGTGCGGAAGATGCTGCGAGTATATAGGGATCCTTTGTTGATTGTAGTCAATCATCTTCCAACACGCTTTTGTTCCTTTCCTGCTCAAGGTATCAAATTGTGCATGCTTAGGTAATTGAGAAGCTTGCACAATGGATAATTCCATCCTTCTCGGAGGGCCTTGATAACCATTACTGATATTCCTCCAGAAATCATTCTTGATAGATTCTATGTCTATGGCATTAGTTTTGCCTGGCTGTAAGCCCCAGTAGAAAATTACGTGCGGCTCTGCTATGTCCACATCAATATATTCTGCAGGATTAGGGTCACAAAGACCCTGTACCTCCTCAAGCTGCAAAATGTAAAACCTCATAAAGACTTGAGAAGACATACAGAAAGATGGAATATAAGGATAATATTATCATTTTTGAGAATTCATGCTGATGACTTAAAGTGAGTTAATATTTTGGTTGATGTAGTACTCCACTATTTGGATAAAGACTCTGATGAATTGATGATAATAATGATGATTAAGCTATCATTTTTAAAATTTAAAAAAAAATGTGCAGGGGAGAAAGTACTAAAAGGTTGGCACAAGTAACATAAGCCATGTAAGTGCAATGAGTAACCTAAATGGTCACTGGGAAGAGGGACTCCGTCCTACCTTTGGAAACTCAACCACCAAGCATGGGACAGAAAAACATTATTCACCATGAACTTTGAACAATGATAACATTAGAGAGCTTTTGTTGTTTTACATTCTACTCACCGGTTTGCACCCTAGATGCACTAAGAATATGTGATTCACTCTTCAAGTCCTAGCAACAAGCATCCCTCCTTCATCTCTTCCACTCTTTTGTACCTTTAAATTAAATTGAGGTTACTATAGGAGATGTGTACCTTGAAGAGAAGACAGCGAAAACAAGACTTTATCCAACCCACCCAGTCTCCAAGCTCATCCTGCTTAGAAGCTGAAAGAAAAATTTTGACAAATCGAGTATATTTCTTTGTGTATGGAAAAGGCTCCATTATATTGCGCCAATCAAAATCGGACTTCAGAAGATCCTGCAATACCAAAATAAGTTTTTCTCTATCGTAAATGAGCTAGATATCTAAAAAGAAAATAAAAGAAAAAAAACTTTAGGAGATCCAAACAGCTCTATTATCTGTTCTCATATTATTTTCAAGAATTATATTTACTGTCATCTAAATTCGACAAATAGATAAGAGGTTTCTCACCTTCTCCTTCCTATTAATCAAAGAAGTGGTAGGCAAAGAGGAGTGGAAAAGAAGTTGGAGAAAGATATGAATTTATACAAAAAAGACAATCATACAAGGCAAAGGAAGGGTTTACAAGAATTAGTTTTCCTTCTGCTTCAGCCTAATGTAGGGGAAAAGAAGATGAAGAAGAAAGCTGCTGATCAAGTGGGCTTTCAAAGATTTATGCATCATATCCTTCTTAAGTCAAAGCCACTAATCAAGTGAACTTTCACAGATTTATGCATTATATCCTTTTTAAGTCCACTTTTTTTCCTTTCAATCTATTCATGTTCTACCTTTCTGAGTCAGTCCAATCCAAACCTTCGCTTTGGTTTTCTCTATCTCAATGAAATAAAAAGATCCAACCTCCTTGCTAGTAACACTACCAATATCAACTGTTTCCTTCCCTTCCCTTTCATTTCCCTCCTATCATCCAGATTTCAGTGCTGAAAAAAAAAAGAAAAGGAAAAGAACAGGAATAACAAAGAACAAGCTATACCTTGGTTAAGTTATGGCCTCGAAGAAACTCCGCTCTGATTTTATAGAATGTGCTTTTAGTGATATTTGAATGGCAATATTCATATGGACTACATGGTAACCGAATAGGCATAAATAACCGTGTCTCTGTGGGATTTTCGGTAGGTTGCAACATTCCTTCTTGCAGCACTACTGGTGTAGGCCAAGGCCAGAAGGCAAATGTTTTGAAGAAACTTGAAATTAGAGCACTCAAACTGGCATTTGGATCATGCTGACAGACAAAAGCTGCAAGAATTGCCAAATGAACTCCTCCAAGAAGCCCATTTAGCTGCAACTCGATACAGCATTAATTGGGTATAATTAGCAACATAATCATCATATGTTGAACAAAAGATGAAACCAAGCAGAAGCACCCCATAAACAAGAACACTTGCAAGCACATTGCACTTACATCACCATACACTCCTCGCCTCTTTGCCCATAATTTGACACATCGTAACATTGATTGGAATTTCTATAACACACCAAACATTAGATTTACAAACACTGAATGCACAACATTACAAGCAGAAAACAGTGATTCCAGATGCCATCAAAACTAATAAAAAAGGCAATTGAAGCATTAAGTACCTCCAAGTTAGGAACAAGCTGAAGAATTCGCTTGTTTGCACGCACTCCAGACAAGCTTTTCCAACCAGTTTCATCAATACCCCTCAAAAAGAATGGATTGAAAATGTCCAAATTCTGCAGTTCACATGGTAGAGCTAATCAAATTTTCTGTAACATGATATCTAATGCAAAACTGCCATGCTTACCTCAGGAACAGCTAATACTTTAAGCTGTACATAGGGAAGATCTATTGAGATTCCATCAAACTTAAAACGCATTAGAGGGACTTTCGCATCCTTCACACAATGAATCTCAGATACCTCATGTCTGCTCTTAAGCATGTTATATAGAACAACAAAGAAATCCTCCTGCATTGTTACAACTACAATTGTTTGACACAGCATTCTAATTCAAAATTCAACTACAAAGAAAAGAAACAAATCGTGAGGAAACTAAATCAACTTACCCCCATGGTGGCAAAGTAAGGACCAATACATAAAGCATCAATGTCTGACTCTGAGCCATGAACCTGATCAACAAAAATAGGCAACCCTTCTGTTTATTTTGAAAGCTACTACTCTCTACTGCCTAATTTGGAAAGGAAATTAAAGAAACTTACTCCAAGGCCATAAGAGCCATATGTTAATATGGTGGCACTGCTTGCTGCAATCTCTTGTTTTGGAAGCCGACGTTGCCAAGCTACTCTCTTAACCCACGCCATTACTATCTGCAAAAACAACATGATTTCAGGCTTGCAAGATGAAAGACGTGATAAAAATGATCAGATGAAGAGATCAGAGGATTACTTTTTGAAGCTTTTCAATGACAATTTTCCTCTTCTCTTCTTCTTCCAGAGATGGCACCAGTCCCTCGTCCACCATTAACTACAAAACTCAACCATCAAAAAAATAAAAAAATATATATAAAAAATTGGGGATTTAGTTCAGTTTACCTGAAAAAGTGAGCTTGATCTTTCGTCTTCCATTTTTGTGCTCCTCAGTGTTGTTTTCCTTTTGTTGGCCGCGCCTTTTGTTTTTGAAAGCATAGTGGGAGTGAGGAGGAGAGGGAAGTAATAGAATGCGTTTGGGTTTTACTGGGATCAGACACGTGGCTAGAAATGGCAGGTTGTATTGCTGAGAATCCACGTGGATTTTATTCGTTGGCTTCGGTTCTTGCCTTGTTCTCAGGCTTGTAGCGTCCTCTAGAATTTGGTCGATGGACCCCAAGCTGCCACTTGCCAGGCATCCATTTGGCGGCAAAGTCTTGCTTTTTTTTTTTTGGTAATAGGCAAAGTCTTGGTTTTGCTAAAACTCTTGGGCTTCCTTTGGATAGAATCGTCTAGACGTTGTAATCGGTATATGTTTCGTACTTGTGATATATATAATATATATAGTTATTTTAAATTTTGTATTTACATATTAAATACATAATTTTTTTGTTTATTATAAAATTCATTTATAATTTTTGTCAAACCTTTAATCCATACTTTATTCATCATTTGTCTAAATTCAACAGTTCTTTCCATCAAGGCACCTTTCAATTATATCAATTCCTTACTATTTAAATTAGATCTTTTTGTTATTTAAAAAGTTTATTTTAAACTAATCAAGTTCAAATAATTATTAAATAAAATTTAAATAATTCACAAATGATTATTCGAATTTGACTAATTTTTTTAAACGAAATTCAAGCTCAAGTTTTCAAATAACGAGTTCAAATATTTTAATATTGACTTGAATGACTTGTAAATCTAAATATTTTTATATTTGATTATTAATTATTATTTTACTTTTGTAATGATAGTTGAAAAATGGTATCAAATTTATGTAATTGAATTTAAACTTATCGAATTAATTTCAAATAATTTAAATATTTTATTAAATCTTAAAAAATTAAAATTAGTTAAACTCGAATTTTTGAACATATAATCTTATAATTATATATATATTATATATATATATATAAACTAAAGCAGTTGACTCAAAGTAAGATATCTTATATAAATTGTTTATATGTTTAACACGTGTAAATTATTATAAAAAAATAACAATTACCCTTTTTAGAATTTCAAATACATAAAAATAAGTATTGCTTAGCACAAATCTTGTATAGACTTTCACTTGTACCTAATTTCTGTAATCACTTGCCTATCTAGAGGCCTTCTTTGATTACTTCTCTTGTAAACCAATTCATTCCTTGTATAAGGGGAGGTTTCTCTTTAGCCTAAGAAAAAGAGGGAGGTTTCCCTTGAGCCTAGAAAAAGAAAAAGGTTTCTCTTTAGCCTAGAAAAAGAGGCAGTGTAACAAATTCAAGGATAGTGAATTTGGGAAAATCCTTGGGAGCGTCTCAAGGTAGAAGACGTAGGTAAGGTAGCCGAACCTCTATAAATCGATTGTGTAAATCTCTCTCTCCCTACTCTTTATTTACTTGCGATTATATTATGTTTATTGCATTGAACTTGGATTGCATGCTTGCCTAGCTTAGAGAACTTAGAAAATAATCAAATAGGCTAGAGAATTTAGAAGAATCGCAAAACGAGCTTAAGGGTAGTTAAAAATCGATTCACCCCCCTCTCGGTATAACCTATAGAGCGAACAATTGGTATCAGAGCTTGGGCTCGAGATTGATTTAGACTAATCTCTATCGAGCAAAACGATCTTAAATGGCTCATTTGAATGTAGACACATCTTTAGGAAAAGATGGACAATCATTAGTTAGACCTCCACTCTTCAATGGTGAGAATTATTCATATGGGAAAACTAGAATGATGTTATTTATACAATCAAATGATTATGAAGTGTGGAGAATTATAGTAAATGGTCCTAGAATTCCCATTGTAGACACCATTTTTTTCCGGGGTCTTTAATATTATTGGGCATATTAGACGATTTTTATTTTGGGTTTAATTAGACTTTTGGACATGAAAATATGATTTTGGGCTTAAGATTATGCCTAATGATTAAAAGTCCAATTTTTGTATTTAATTCTAATTCTTAATTTATTTAAAAATAATAAAAAAAATCCTCTAGAAGTCTAAACCCAAATCTGGACTTTAATCATCCAAAAATAAAAAGAGAAATCAATTTAAAAGGTCAATGAAAAATCAAGAAAATCAGATCTTAGTATTACCAAATTTGGAGATTTAGAGAATATATCACAGCAATTAAATTGAAGAGTGGGATTGGAAAGAAAAATCAACAGGAAATTATTGGCACTAAGTTTTTGGAAACTCAATTAAAGGAGTCAACCATGAGATCGGGTAAAAGAGAAAATCAGTACAAAAATCGTGGGATTTGATACACAACATTAACATTGTAGATGAGGGAATTGGAAATAAAAAGAAGAAAGGGAAGGGGATACCGGGAGGGGGAGGGGAAAGTGAAATGAGAACCAAAAAAATGAAATAATGATAACAAAAAGGAGAGAAGAAGTATAGCTGGTTTTCATTAAAACTTCATCCCTGTCATTGCCACATTTTCCTACTGCCCTGTACAACATCACCATACTGTTGCATCGCCATTAAAGCACAGACCCTTCCTGCACTGTTTCCCCTTTTGCTGTCTCGTCATCCCCGTTTAATCCCCTGCTGCTACCGCATTCGCCCCCGTCGTTCAGCTTTCGGTCCCCGCTGCCTATCGCCCACAGCTGCTACTGCTCTGCTGTGCGCCGAGCTTCCCTACACCGCCGGCACTGTTGCGTGTGTCGCCATCGTTTCCTGCCCACCTCCACCATTCACTGCATCAAGTTTCCTGCTCTGTTTATATGTTCCCGATCCTGCCTCGTTCTCCATCACTGCTTGCTGCTCTTGACTCCAGCATCACCGAATCGCCTGCTCCAGCACCATCTTCGCCCGTTGCCCACTTACACGCTACCATGACCTGCTGAGTTGGACGTGCCTTGCTGCGTTGGCGTATTGTGGCTGGGCTTTGGTGACACAGATACTACAAAACTTTGAAGAGAGGAAAGAGACGTGGTGTTAACAAAAAAAGAGGGAGCACTCTGTTAGGAGCTATTTTATCTGGGATGCATTGGTTTTTACGGCCAGGGGTTATTGTTCTTTATCTGCTGTCTTGCGCGTGTTTTCCTGCTTTGTGGCCGCGCTGTCTTGGTTGCAACCTGTTTGTTGGTTGCTTAAGGAAACTAAAGCGTAAAGACAAGAAGGGAGCTAAACTTTAAAGTGATCACTTGAAGCATGAGACGTGGAAGGGCCCGACCAATACTGCAACTAAGAAAATTGAAAAGAAAAGTTTGTAGAGCATAAAGGCAACCAAGAAAGAAGGAAAAATAAACAAAGAAAGCGGTACGATGAGAGAAGGCATAAAGGTATGGATTACTTTGTTTCATAATATTTTACTTGAAGTAGTTAGTGGGATATGTCAGTTACTTATGAATTAATTATTACGCTTAACATTATTTGGTTTGGTCAATGGTTTTGTTACTCAATTTTTTTTTATATTTTTACATAAGTTTTTTTTAAAAATAGTTAATTATATGTTTGGAAATTAGAAATAGTTAAAATTATTTATGAGTTTATAATTATATGTAAATTAAAATTCCTAGGAAACTAAAAGATTTGTAAATCAATATTGTAGAGTATGACAACTAGTGAGCGGGAAGGTGAATTTATAAATTAAAAATATTAAAATAAATTAACTAAAATTAGAATAAGGGATAAATAGAAAATACAAATTATCCGACGATGGAACTCTTAAAGGGATTATGCTCAAGTGGTACTTTTAGGGATCTTGAGGAAAAAAAAATTCTATCCAAGGCCTCACCAGCTTAATGGAGGGTCTAAATAGGATTTTTGATAACAAATAATTCATATTCATTTTTTTATATAAATAAAATAAATTTATTATAAAATTACAATAAAAACAATTAGTTATGAAATTAGGAAAGATATTAATGATTATTAATGTTATGATAAAAATAATAATAGTAAAGAATAAAACAAGGAAGGAAATGAATAAAATAACTAGAGCTAGATATTAAAATAATAATGGAGATGAATATAATTTGCTTCGATGATGAAATATTAAGAGGATTACGCTTAAGTAATTTTCTTAAAGATTTCTAGATGAGAAAGTTCTATTCAAGGTCTCATCAGCTCAATGGAAGGTCAAAATAGGGTCTTCAATAAAAAGTAATTTATATTCATATTTTTTAAAAATTAAAATATGAATGATTAGTAGATTTGTTATTGAATTAGAACAAGAATAATTTATAAAAATTTGAAACGATAATTAATAATCCATGATAATAGAAATAATAATGAGTAACAAAATAAGGAATGGAATGAATAAAGATTAGATATGAAAATTATAATGAAAGTGAATATGAATTACTCTAATGATGAAATATCGAGAGAATTACGCATAAGTGATTTTTTTTGAAAATTTCTAAGTGGGAAAATTATTTTCAAGGTCTCACTAGCTTAATGGAGGGCCTAGAGATAGTTTTTTCAATAATAAGTGATTTTTATTCATTCATTTTAATTTATAAAATAGGTGATTTTTATCTAAAAATATTAGTAAATTAAAATTAAAATTAAAGTAATTAATTAAGAAGATAAAAAAACTTCAATAATTCATGTTAACTATAATAATAAAATAACAATAATAAATAGTAATGAAATAATAAAATGATAAATAGGAGTTATTGAGAGTGAATATTAATTGTTCCTATAATGAGATTCCAAGTAGATTTACGCTTAAGTAATGATTTTGAAATCTTTAGGTAAAAAAATTTCTTTTGGGTCTCACCAGCTTAATGGAAGATCTAAAAGGAATTTTTGATAAAAATAATTCATATTCATTTTCGCATAAAAATAAACAAATAAAATTAAGAATTAATAAATAATAGAATGGTAAGAATAAATTGGGTAGAAGGAGTCAAAGTTAGGAATTTCTCATAAAATATTAAAATGAATCCTACGACGGAGCCTCTTCAAGCAAGTCGCATAATACTACTTGAATACTCCTGAGGTGAGAAAGATTTTTGAGTTGTCCCACCAGCTTAATGGAGGATACTTAGAAACATTTTTCAATATTAATTATATCGAGATTATATATCAACATAAGCAAATCTAGCAAATGACCTAAAACTAAGTGGTACCATTTTAGGATGGGCGTTATGGGGTGCTTAATACCTTCCCCACACGTAACCGTACCCCGAACCCTAGAATCTTTAAAAGTGGACCAAGCCTTATCCTTAGTTTGAATAGGTGACCAATCACACCTAGGTTAGAATGGTTGGTGGCGACTCCATATCTTTATGTCTAGCTATTAGGTTTTCCCTAAAACTTAATACGTTACGACACCCATGAAGAAAGTAGATGGAAAAGATTTCCCTAAGAGTGAGGATGAGTGGGACACAAATGACATGAGATTGGCACAAATGAATGCCAAGGCTATGCACACCCTCTTTTGTGCTTTAGGTCCAAATGAGTATAATAGAGTCTCCTTATGTGAGAATGCTAAACAAATATGGGATAAACTAGCCATCACACATGAAGGGACAAATCAAGTTAGAGAGACCAAAGTATGAATGCTCACACATGATTATGAGCTATTTAGGATGAAAGAAAATGAGTCCATTAGCGAAATGTTCATTAGGTTTAATGATATAATTAATGGACTTAAGGCTCTAGGCAAGGTTTATTCCAATGTTGAAATGGTAAAGAAAATTTTGAATAGCTTGCCTAAGTCATGGGAGGCAAAGGTAACCGCAATAGAAGAGTCTAAAGATCCAAATACCTTGTCTCTAGATGAGCTTATGGGCTCCCTACTTACATATGAAATGAAAATGAAAAGAAATGAAGTGCCTTCAAAGAAAGTAGGGGTAGCACTTAAGTATTCCACTCATGAGGTCCTTGAAGATGATAGTGATGAGAGTGGAAATGAGGAAGAGAATGAAATGGCAATGTTTGCCAAAAGATTTAATAGGTTCATGAGAATGAAAGAAAAAGAAAACAATAGGAGACATCAAAGAGGGGAGTCAAGTAGAAGAGAAAAGGACCCTTTAGTGTGTTATGAGTGTATGAACCGGGTCATACTAAGTTAGATTCCCCTTACTTAGGAAAGAAAAGGATAGAAAACCTAGGAAGAAAGCATTTGTGGCTGCATGGAGCGATATTGATAGCTCCGATGAGGAAAACGTAGATAATGAGGTAGCCTATTCATGCTTTATGGCTATTAGTGACGATGAGGCTAGCTCTAGTTCTAGTGAAAATAATGATTTTACATTTTATGAGTTACAAAATGCTTTTAATGAATTAGCAAATGAATTTCAATGCATGAATTCTAAATATAAGAAAATCATTGCTAATTTGAAAATAGAAAAGGAAAACTTGACCAATGTTAAGCTAGAATTAGAGAAGAAACTAGAAGAGGCCAACTTAGAAATAAATGAGTTAAATAAAAAGAATATAAATTTGCAAAACTCATTTTCTAGATTCTACATGGGTCAACAAAAGCTAGATCATATGTTAGAGACCCAAAGAGCTTTCTTTGACAAAGATGGTGTAGACACCTAATTTTGTCCGGACTTAATAATTTTGAAAATTTAAAGATCAAGTTTTACGGATTGAAATTGATACAAATTTAATTAAAGTGTATTTTCGTAATTTAAAGTTCGATAAAATTTGTGTAAATTTGAGTCATGTAAACTTGGTTAGATTTGTGAACTTAAAAGTTCAATTTAAGTTATATTATAGTCCAAATTTGTTATTTTTTTTCACCTCTATTTTCTAATTCTGTTATAGTTTAATTGTTGTAAATTTAATTTGTATTCATTAAAAAAAATAAAAAAAAAACAAAAAAACAAAAAAATAAAGCTAGTGCCGTGTTTCTGTCACACCTCCTCTCCCAACTACAGGCTACTTCTTGCTGCCAGCCTTCTGTCAGCCACTCTAATGGCAGCAAAAAAAAAACGCTGCCATAAGATCGTGATCCCTGAAAATCAGGGATCTCATCGACATTAACCAAAAAAAAAAATGGAAAATGAATTCTTCTTAAAAGGACTACAGAGGCAAGAAGCAAAATTGACAAGGGGGATTCGGCCATTTGCTCTTTTCTTCTCTCTTGACACTGCCTCTAAAAACCATAAGGTAGCAACCCCAGTCACCGTGAACCTCCAACCCTTGCCACCTTCACCACTGCCATTCGGCATCTACCACCACTACCCGAACCACCATTTTCACCCAGGAACAGCCGAACTCAACACCTTCAACCATCAAATAGAACCACCACCATTCACACAACAAAAGGGGGATTTTCGAAAGAAAATTTTCTTTTCTTCATGCTGTCTCACCAGTCCCCTCTCTCTCGAAGACAACCACCACACAACCCTCCCAAAACGGCATCATCCCCAGCACCTCTATTACAGGCAGCCTACACCCAAGATCAAAACAAAAAAACAAAAACAAAAACAAAAACAAAAACAATCATCATCCATATTGGTGAGGAAACCACAAAATAAAAAGTGAAGATTAGGCTTCGAATTAAGGGAGTTCTTTTGGGATTTTTGATCTCAAACTAGAGGTTTAAGCAGTTTAGGCAGAGGAGGAAAAGTTTGTATTTTGATATCCTTTCTATGACATTTTTGAGCTAACGGAGCGGAGGTGGTCAGAGGCAGCAACGACGGCGGCTTGAGTAGTGGGTCTCCAAGCGGATCGGGGAGGAAAAGCGAGAAAAGAAAGATCAAAAAGAAGCGCTAGAGGCTTGGGTTGTATGAGAAACGAAAACACAGGAAGAGTCTATACTGAGGTTTATGTTCATCTGCTTTTTTTTGGGTTAGATATTCCGTATGCTTTTATTACTTCTTTTATTATTTGTTTTACCATTCATTTAATGTGTTTTGACTTGCTTGTTAATACAAAATATTAAAATTGATTATTTAAATGTTTTGTGCTTGTACGTGTAGGATTCTCCTCTTGTTTATTTGAGTTGCTCACTATTTGATTTCTTTTAGTACATGTTGATTGCTACAGACGAGTGGTTGAGCATATGTTTAGATGTGTAGTATACTTGTTACTATTTGCCTATGTAACTATTGAATTGACTAGTCAAAAGTTTGTAGGAAGGTTGTGCAATATGCCTTGAGATTTATATGTTAAGTTTATTTTTGGACAATTCATTTTTAAAATGTTTATTAATTATTTGTCATGTTTAGAAATAATATGCATCAAATAGATTTTATAATTATAAAAATAATAAAATCTCATAAATTAAATAATAAAATTTAAATTTAATTAAATATTTCCCGATGATGGGATGTCATGAAACTCACAAGTAGTGATTTCTTGACTGATCCCTAGGTGAGAAGAGTCGTACTAAATGTTACCAGAGTATTGGGATATTTAGTATGATTTTTCAATAATTTAAATTTTTATTAAAAAAAATAATTTATTTTTTTTATATAAAAAAAGAAAAATAAATAATAAAATTTAAATTTAATTAAATAAATGCCCGATGATGGGATGTCATGAAACTCACAAGTAGTGATTTCTTGACTGATCCCTAGGTGAGAGAAGTTCACTAAGCATTACCAGAGTATTGGGATACTTAGTGCAATTTTTCAATAATAAAAATTTTCATTTCAAATAAATAAAGAAATATTTATACAAAAAAAAATCAAAAAAATTCATTTGCATCATTTATTATCTGTTTGCATCATTTGCATTCATAATAATTTTTGAAGCGAGTGTGAATCTTCCGATGATGAGATTCTATAGAACTCACAAGTAGTGATTCTTAAGAAATCTCTAGGTGAGGAAAATTATTTCAAATGTTACCAGAGTATTGGGATATTTGATTTAATATTTTCAATACAAATAGGTTCACATTTACTTTTGAAAAATAAAATTTAACCTTTTTAAAAAAAATAAAACAAAATGATTTTTACAAATAAAAAAAATAACTTTGAATAAAAAGAATAAAACTGATTGCAATGAAATAAGAATTATTTTTAAATATTAATTCAAGACCATTTTATTAGAACCAAAGGATAACACACGATTATTATGGTACCGTTTTTAACGGGCGTTGTGGGGGTGCTAATCCTTCCCCACGCGTAACCGTACCCCCGAACCCAATTTTTGTTTCGCAGACTAAAAGATTATCTTTTTAATAAAACTTAATTAATTTTGAGATTTTGTTGAAAAGATAAACATTTTCAGGTGACCAATCACACCTAATAAAAAAAGATTGGTGGCGACTCCATTTTTGTTTTTAAACGCCTTTTTCGAAAATCGTCGAGCGCGAAGCCGTTACGACAGCTTGGCGACTCCGCTGGGGACGCTTTTTGAGGGTCAAGCCATTTATTAATCATGTGTTATCCTAAGTTTTAATTTAAAGGCCTTGATTAATATTTAAATTTAATTTCTTTAATTTTAAATAATTTGTTGCATTTGTGTGAATAAGTTATTATGTTTATTTTATGGCATTCTTTATCTTGTATATTGCTAATAAATTATGGGGCATCTAGGATAGAGGTTATGGTTTGATAAGTATTCTCTCATACACACACTTGCACTTGCATTAGCATAACATGAGCTCTATACCCGGGTTCAGTCCTTCTTAGGAGGGAGTAGAGTACCTTTGCTCTCGTGAGGTAATCACCTCCGCAATGGCAATCGAAATACTCCCACTCAAATTAAATCTTACTAGTCCGGTGTGGATGACAGTGAGATAATTTGGGAACCTTTTTGACCTTTTAGAGACCTAAACCCAGCATGTAAAAGGCCCTAAGAAGCTAATTCTAGCTAGAGCCATGTCCGATTTTTGTAGAAATCATCCCGAAATTAGGACACATGAGGGAACATTTTACTACCTTTTTTCATATCATAACTCTATTGATTTTTCTAATTCGTGCTCTCATAAAAACAAAAGATATTCGTTTTCAAATAAAATTTCACATTTTTACAATTTTATAGAATAAAACAAAGATTTATTCGGTTTTTCTTCTTTGTCAGAAGTAACATGAAAATATTCCTTCATTCTTTAATACAATTTGAAAAAAATAACAATAAAAAAAACTAATGCATAGACATTAAAAAGAAAGAGGAATTTCGATGAGAAAATAAAAGGTAAGTGCATTGTCACATTCTTTTAAAAATAGATTAAATAAAAAAGGAAATTAAAGAAAATAAACTGTGGTGTGAAAATAAGATAATTTTGAAAAAAAAGAGAGAGAAAAAGAAAAAAGAAAATTTATTCTTAAAAAAAAAGAGGAGAAATAATCAAAGTTTAAAATAAAAAAGGAAAGAAAAAAGAATTCATTGAATTTAAATAAGAGAAAATTTTGGTTCTTTTATTCTTAAATTTTAGCATGGCATATTTCATTACATTAATGCATTCACATCACATAATAAGGAGAGTATTTGTCTTTTTGGAGTAAAATAGGTCAAAGATATGGGAGATTAATTAGAAAGCTAGACTATTTTGGAGAATAATCGAGAGGAGTTTGGACGTGATATACGAGAGATGAAGAGAAAGCTAGCTAGGATAATGCAGATGCTTGAAAGTTTTGGAGAGGCTAAATTGGTTCATTCTCAAGGATCGTTGTTGTTTCCAGAACGACTACATGTTGAATCATTAGCAAATGGAGACCAATTGACTTGTCATATAAGGATAAAGGACTGATTGATGTAAAGTCCTCGATATAAGGGAGATGGCTACAAAACTTTTTATAGGTTTGCATTCACTTCATTCATATGTGCATAACATGATTTTGACAGAAAATAATAAACCTAACAATAACTGTTTCCTTAAAGAAAAAAAGAAAAAAATATAAAGAAAAAAAGAGAGAAAGAAAAATAGTGGATCAAAACAAAGAAATAGACAAATGACAATTTTCAGTTTATAATTCCCCTTTTTGCTTTTTTTAGTATACAGCTTGTGATACTCTGAAATAACAACAAGGTTGAATTTTCTTTTTATTTCACAATTTCCATACAATAAAAGCATCATACTAGCATGGCAAGCATGACATCTAATTTAGTTTGTGACAGATTTGGTGGAAAGATAGCTTGATCATCGGAAAACTTTGAAGATAGTTTTGGACCATGGAAGAGACAGAAATGAGTCGAATGGAAAGGATGGAAAAAG
This sequence comes from Heritiera littoralis, assembly GCA_031772115.1. Classification (NCBI taxonomy): domain Eukaryota; kingdom Viridiplantae; phylum Streptophyta; class Magnoliopsida; order Malvales; family Malvaceae; genus Heritiera; species Heritiera littoralis. The sequence continues at coordinate 752,905 of JAPDPK010000137.1, read as the reverse complement.
CTCAACAAGAGATGAGAGAGCAATTGTCACATATGGCAGGTTTGTGGGAAAAGCTGAACAATGGAAAAATGGGAGAATTAGCTACTCAAGAGGGGCATCAGTTGCGAAATGCTGAGAATTCTTTTTCTCCAGTTAACTTTGGCTCACGAGAAACCCAATCATCTCAAGAGCCACAAGCAATGCCCACCGAGGGTTATGTGTGCCCTAATATGCCGTCTGCAGTCGACCCTAGTCAGTTTCAAGGGCGTACAAATCCCACCATGAACCCCCTCGAACCAATTCATGTTGCTAATTTGGATAGTCATAAAGAGCAAGGGATGCCGCAAGTGGAAGGAGGCTCAAGTTCCCGACAAAAGATGGAGCTAATAGAAGAAAGGCTTCGGATTGTTGAAGGAATGGATTTCCATGGATCTTTAGATGCAGCCAAATTATCTCTAGTACCTGGTGTGGTCATTCTGTCAAAGTTTAGAGCTCCAGAATTTGAAAAATATGATGGGACCACTTGTCCAAAGGCCCATATCACTATGTACTGTAGAAAGATGGCAGCACATGTGCATGATGACAAGCTGTTAATCCATGTTTTCCAAGATAGCCTTAAAGGATCTGCTGCTAGGTGGTATACACAACTGGGCAGGGGCGATGTTCACTCATGGGAAGATTTGGCAAGGGCTTTTGTTGCCCAATATAAGCATGTTGTGGATCTGGCCCCAGATCGTTTATCTTTGCAATCCATAGAGAAGAAAGCTACTGAAGGCTTTAGAGAATATGCCCAGAGATGGAAGAATGTTGCCACTCAGGTCCAGCCTCCCCTCACGGAAAAAGAGACTGCAAATTTGTTTCTTAGTACCCTTCATGCACCATACTATGATAGGATGATTGGGAATGTTACTAAGAATTTTGCCGACATGGTGGCCTCCGGAGAGATGATTGAGAATGCAATCAAGAGAGGCAAGATCAAGATAGGTGACATGGCCGATAACAGACTTGAAGGAATGGAAGAAGAAGTGCAAGCTGTGACATTTGAGGGGCAATTTCCCAGAAATCCCACTCCACATAATCCCTATTTGGCTCACCCATCATACCGTCCAATCCTGAACAGTGTCTCCTATGATTCTTATCTTTATTCATCATTCTCACAACCAGGATTTCCAACAAACTCTTGTCCTCCAACGATTTTTCATGCGCCTATCTTCATGCCTAGGCCAGTAGCTCAACCTCCTCAACCATCAATAAACAACAGAAAAAGATCGAGAGGCAATCAAGGAAAAATCCCAATTCCAATCTCCGATCTCTTGCCCTTTTTGGTAAAAAACCAATATTTGGCCCCTATACCTTTGAGAACAGCACCAAACCCGTTGGCCAAGAGCTATGACCCGAACAGCAAATGTGACTATCACATGGGGGCAGTTGGGCATTCAACAGAAAAATGCAGACAGTTGAAGGAAAGGGTTGAAAAGCTCATAAATGGTGGAATCTTGACTCAAGAAATTATGGAACAGTGGAAGTCCACTTTGGTGTAGAGTCATGGCATTTTGGCAAATCAATCTGGAGGGAAACGAAGATTTTGAGATTTTGAAGCCTGTATTTTGTTGAAAAAAATGCTTGTCATCTTCGTTGGCCTAGGTGACAATTGTATGAGCACAACTTTTTGCATGAGTTATTTTCCAGTGGCATATGTCAAGAATGTCTCTTTTCTTCACATTAATGATAAAAATGATTCCAAGAAAATTGGTGATTACTGTCAAAGATGAATGTATTGAATCATTCTTGGATCACATCTCAACAGAATCTAAATCAGTCGAGAGCCAAAAAGCTAAATTGGGGCATAAATTTTTGAAAGTTCGATTTTGTTTTCACTTTGACCATGATAGGGTTTCATTGTAAATAATTTTCAAAGAAATAATCGATTTGCAAAACCTTTTGAGAATAATTTGGAAATCAATGACAATCTTTAAATATTCTTAATATTGGTAATTTTACACTTGACAAGATCATTTTGAAATACCTTTCCACCTAAATTCATGTACAAATCCCAAACTCTTCAATCTTGTACTCCCAAGATGCCTTTTGCCCATGTTTTGGGGCAAGATAAAGAAAAAGAGAGAGAGAAAAAAAGAGAACCAAAGTCGAGGATTTTCCCATCAATGTCCATTTGCATAATACCTCGAGCTGGGCATCACCTGTGTCCTTAAATGACGATGTGGTGTGCGAGGTCAAGCTCTGTCTTATTAAAGTGTTGTATTTCAAAAAAAAAAACAAAACAAAAAAATAAAAGGAAGAAAAAAGAAAAAGAAAAAGAGAAAAATGAAATTGATTGTGACATCATGCAAACATGATATTCAGAGGATTTCAAATGCCAAGGGTAAAACTTATCCTAAAGAATTGCTTTTCAATAGAAGTATCTTAATTTGAGATGACGAATGGCCGTCTTTCATATTCCATTCTCAAATATAAATGTTATCCTGTTGCTACCCTTTTTGAGCCTGATAGTTTCTTTCAAAATAAACCTCCTCCAAGGATCACCCTCCACACTGGGGGGCATGTGCAGAAAGTATCTTTTCAAAGAAAATAAACGATTAAGCTTTTGTTTTCGATCAAATAAGATTTGCTATGTTTTGGAAATCTTAGATAGGAATCAATAAAAAAAAAGAGAAAAAAGAAAGAGAAAGGAGGAAGGATACATGTGAAAGTACACGAAAAAAGATGCTTCAAAGGATGAATAGGATTTAAAAAAAAAAAGAGAGAAAGAAAGAAAAGAAGAAAAGGAAGAAATACATGGAAAAGTATAAAGAGAAAAGGTGCTTCTAAGTATGTAAATGGTAGATGTCTATATGAGAAGAAATGATCCTTGGATTGATCACCTTCAAATACATTTTGGGCCTGTTTATCTATTCTTTCAAAACCCTGAACCATGGCCTACATTACGTACTTAAAAGTCCATTTTGATCAATTATGGATGCTTGTATTGAAGAGCTCTTCTTTGGAAGATTCTCGCCATTCTTTGGTTTGAATGAAATTTGAATTCTTAAATGCATGGTGGAACAAGCAATCAAAAAGAAGAAAAAAGAAAAGAAAACAAAAGAAAGAATGAGGCTCTAGGGTGAAAACCCGAAAAGGGCAGTCTAGAGCAAACAATGAACTCTTAGAGCAACAAATCAAGCAGTGACACGAATTGAAAACATGGAAAAGGAACCAATAGTCCTTGAGAAATCCTCGAGATATCCAAAGATTTTGATGTCACATGATTGTCCGACATTTTTCTCAAAAAAATTTGAACCTTTCTTCTTGTACATACCCTTCCTAAAATAGAAAAGCCTTCAGTCATTCATGCCCGATCTTGGCATTTGTAGAACGTCATTATTTGAGAATTTGAGAGATTGTCAAACCAAATTGAAAATATTTTGTTTATTTTCTCATTCAAAATTTTGTTCAAAAAAAGAAGGGAAGAAAAACGATGGTATTTTAAGAAAACCATTTTGAGCCAAGAAAGGAACCATTGTTTTTAGATAAGTGGCAAAGTATCCCCTAAACAAAACACCTGGCACATCAAACTTTCAATTGTCCAGTTGAAGAGATCCGAGTAGGATTTATGTCACTCATCTTGAAAAGTAATCACTAATATTTTGAAAGAATCAAATATCACTTGTGAAATTTAGATTCAATTCTCTCTTGGAAAATAGCTATGAGAAAATTTTCAGTGCTTTTCGTCAAAAGGCTATGATGAGCACCAGAACCTGCAGGAATGAGATTAAAACAGAAAGGAGCTTTCATGATCATGTTGGGGGCAAAGGAGACAAAAAAGGCAAATGATGTGCCTCTTTAGCAAGATAGGAAAGAGTTTTGAAGTTAGAAAATGTACAGGATTGAGTGCCATGCATTCATGCATACATACACAATATCATACAACATTGAAAGTTTTTGTAAAATTTTGAGATTAAAACATGTGTCTCAAGTTGAAGACTCAACAACCATTCTCAAGATTTCAAAGGTTATGCAAAAAGAGAGAAAGAAAAGAGAAGAGAGAAAGAAAAGAGAAGAAAAAAAAGAAAAGAGAAGAGAGAAAAGAAGAGAAAGAAAAGAGAAGAAAAAAAAGAAAAGAAAAGAAGAAAGAAAGAAGAGAAAAAGAGAAAAGGGAAAAAAAGGAAAAGAATTTAAAGTTTCATTGCCTCTGCTGCAAGAGGAGCTTTCTCGAAAAAGAAAAGAAAAGAAAAAACAAAACAAATTTAAATTTAAAGTTTCATCACCTCAACTGCAAGAGGAGCACATTTCCAGGAAGAATTTAAAGTTTCATCGCCTCTGCTGCAAGAGGAGCACATTTTCCAGAAAAAAATTTAAAGTTTCATTGCCTCTGCTGCAAGAGGAGCACGTTTTCAGAAAGGAATTTTAAGTTACAATGCCTCTGCTGCAAGAGGAGCACTTTTCAGAAAAAGAATTTTAAGTCCTCCGGGCATAATTCTAAGACCTCCGGGCACAAATTCTAAGTCCTCCGGGCAAAATTGTTAAAGTTTCAATGCCTCTGCTGTAAGAGGAGCACTTTCCAGAAAAAGCATTTAAGTCCTCCGGGCACCAAATCTAAGACACCACGGGCAAAATTTTTAAAGTTTCAATGCCTCTGCTGTAAGAGAAGCACTTTCCAGAAAATCATAAGTCCTCCGGGCACAAATCATAAGTCCTCCGGGCACAAATCTTAAGTCCTCCGGGCATAAATCTCAAGTCCTCCGGGCAAAAATTTTAAAGTTTCAATGCCTCTGCTGCAAGAGGAGCACTTTCCAGAAAAAGAATCTAAGTCCTCCGGGCACAAAATCTCAAGTCCTCCGGGCACAAAATCTCAAGTCCTCCGGGCACAATTCTAAGACCTCCGGGCACGAATTCTAAGTCCTCCGGGCAAAATTTTTAAAGTTTCATTGCCTCTGCTGCAAGAGGAGCACATTTTCAGAAAGGAATTTAAAGTTTCATTGCCTCTGCTGCAAGAGGAGCTTTCTCGAAAAAGAAAAGAAAAGAAAAAACAAAACAAATTTAAATTTAAAGTTTCATCGCCTCAACTGCAAGAGGAGCACATTTCCAGGAAGAATTTAAAGTTTCATCGCCTCTGCTGCAAGAGGAGCACATTTTCCAGAAAAAAATTTAAAGTTTCATTGCCTTTGCTGCAAGAGGAGCACGTTTTCAGAAAGGAATTTTAAGTTACATTGCCTCTGCTGCAAGAGGAGCTTTCTCGAAAAAAAAAAAACAAAATGGATGATTTAAATTTAAAGTTTCATCGCCTCTACTGCAAGAGGAGCACATTTAAAAAAATAAATAAATGAATGAATGGATGATTTAAATTTAAAGTTTCATCGCCTCTGCTGCAAGAGGAGCACATTTAAAAAAATGGATGATTTAAATTTAAAGTTTCGTCGCCTCTGTTGTAAGAGGAACACCCTTTTTTAAAAAAAAAAAAGAGAGAAGAAAAAAAGAGAAGAAAGAAAAGAAGAAGAAGAAAACAAAAAAGTAAATCATAGGCCGGACAAAATTGTTGTCTATTATCTTTTCCCTATTCCTGATCCTCAACAATGTGCAAAGAGGGGCAACTGTAGACACCTAATTTTGTCCGGACTTAATAATTTTGAAAATTTAAAGATCAAGTTTTACGGATTGAAATTGATACAAATTTAATTAAAGTGTATTTTCGTAATTTAAAGTTCGATAAAATTTGTGTAAATTTGAGTCATGTAAACTTGGTTAGATTTGTGAACTTAAAAGTTCAATTTAAGTTAAGTTATATTATAGTCCAAATTTGTTATTTTTTTTCACCTCTATTTTCTAATTCTGTTATAGTTTAATTGTTGTAAATTTAATTTGTATTCATTAAAAAAAATAAAAAAAAACAAAAAAACAAAAAAATAAAGCTAGTGCCGTGTTTCTGTCACACCTCCTCTCCCAACTACAGGCTACTTCTTGCTGCCAGCCTTCTGTCAGCCACTCTAATGGCAGCAAAAAAAAAAATGCTGCCATAAGATCGTGATCCCTGAAAATCAGGGATCTCATCGACATTAACCAAAAAAAAAAATGGAAAATGAATTCTTCTTAAAAGGACTACAGAGGCAAGAAGCAAAATTGACAAGGGGGATTCGGCCATTTGCTCTTTTCTTCTCTCTTGACACTGCCTCTAAAAACCATAAGGTAGCAACCCCAGTCACCGTGAACCTCCAACCCTTGCCACCTTCACCACTGCCATTCGGCATCTACCACCACTACCCGAACCACCATTTTCACCCAGGAACAGCCGAACTCAACACCTTCAACCATCAAATAGAACCACCACCATTCACACAACAAAAGGGGGATTTTCGAAAGAAAATTTTCTTTTCTTCATGCTGTCTCACCAGTCCCCTCTCTCTCGAAGACAACCACCACACAACCCTCCCAAAACGGCATCATCCCCAGCACCTCTATTACAGGCAGCCTACACCCAAGATCAAAACAAAAAAACAAAAACAAAAACAAAAACAAAAACAATCATCATCCATATTGGTGAGGAAACCACAAAATAAAAAGTGAAGATTAGGCTTCGAATTAAGGGAGTTCTTTTGGGATTTTTGATCTCAAACTAGAGGTTTAAGCAGTTTAGGCAGAGGAGGAAAAGTTTGTATTTTGATATCCTTTCTATGACATTTTTGAGCTAACGGAGCGGAGGTGGTCAGAGGCAGCAACGACGGCGGCTTGAGTAGTGGGTCTCCAAGCGGATCGGGGAGGAAAAGCAGATCAAAAAGAAGCGCTAGAGGCTTGGGTTGTATGAGAAACGAAAACACAGGAAGAGTCTATACTGAGGTTTATGTTCATCTGCTTTTTTTTGGGTTAGATATTCCGTATGCTTTTATTACTTCTTTTATTATTTATTTTACCATTCATTTAATGTGTTTTGACTTGCTTGTTAATACAAAATATTAAAATTGATTATTTAAATGTTTTGTGCTTGTACGTGTAGGATTCTCCTCTTGTTTATTTGAGTTGCTCACTATTTGATTTCTTTTAGTACATGTTGATTGCTACAGACGAGTGGTTGAGCATATGTTTAGATGTGTAGTATACTTGTTACTATTTGCCTATGTAACTATTGAATTGACTAGTCAAAAGTTTGTAGGAAGGTTGTGCAATATGCCTTGAGATTTATATGTTAAGTTTATTTTTGGACAATTCATTTTTAAAATGTTTATTAATTATTTGTCATGTTTAGAAATAATATGCATCAAATAGATTTTATAATTATAAAAATAATAAAATCTCATAAATTAAATAATAAAATTTAAATTTAATTAAATATTTCCCGATGATGGGATGTCATGAAACTCACAAGTAGTGATTTCTTGACTGATCCCTAGGTGAGAAGAGTCGTACTAAATGTTACCAGAGTATTGGGATATTTAGTATGATTTTTCAATAATTTAAATTTTTATTAAAAAAAAATAATTTATTTTTTTTATATAAAAAAAGAAAAATAAATAATAAAATTTAAATTTAATTAAATAAATGCCCGATGATGGGATGTCATGAAACTCACAAGTAGTGATTTCTTGACTGATCCCTAGGTGAGAGAAGTTCACTAAGCATTACCAGAGTATTGGGATACTTAGTGCAATTTTTCAATAATAAAAATTTTCATTTCAAATAAATAAAGAAATATTTATACAAAAAAAAATCAAAAAAATTCATTTGCATCATTTATTATCTGTTTGCATCATTTGCATTCATAATAATTTTTGAAGCGAGTGTGAATCTTCCGATGATGAGATTCTATAGAACTCACAAGTAGTGATTCTTAAGAAATCTCTAGGTGAGGAAAATTATTTCAAATGTTACCAGAGTATTGGGATATTTGATTTAATATTTTCAATACAAATAGGTTCACATTTACTTTTGAAAAATAAAATTTAACCTTTTTAAAAAAAATAAAACAAAATGATTTTTACAAATAAAAAAAATAACTTTGAATAAAAAGAATAAAACTGATTGCAATGAAATAAGAATTATTTTTAAATATTAATTCAAGACCATTTTATTAGAACCAAAGGATAACACACGATTATTATGGTACCGTTTTTAACGGGCGTTGTGGGGGTGCTAATCCTTCCCCACGCGTAACCGTACCCCCGAACCCAATTTTTGTTTCGCAGACTAAAAGATTATCTTTTTAATAAAACTTAATTAATTTTGAGATTTTGTTGAAAAGATAAACATTTTCAGGTGACCAATCACACCTAATAAAAAAAGATTGGTGGCGACTCCATTTTTGTTTTTAAACGCCTTTTTCGAAAATCGTCGAGCGCGAAGCCGTTACGACAGATGGGTTAGGCTATAATGAAAAACAAAAAGACACTCATCTTAGGAATTTCTTAGTAAGTAAAAATTCTATGCATGAAACATCTCTCACATGCTCACTATGCAATAGGATAGGACACTCTTCACAAGCATGCACATATAGAAAAACCACATTTAGAGGAAGAGTAGTTAGAAAATTATGAGTGCCAAAGCATGCTATGAATAATGATGAATTATGCTTGAAATGGATCCCAAAAGGATCAAAAATTAGTTGCTCTAACTTTCAAGGATCCAAGAAAATTTGGGTACCAGAGCATGTTTGAATTTGTTTGTTGTAGGAGTGTTAGAGCATGGGAATACAATGGAACAATGGAGTTTAAATGCTCAACACATCCTCATTGAGTTTGCTTGTGCTAATGAGAAAAAGGAAGAGCTTGGAAATCCATCCTTAGCAAGGTGACAACAATCTCTCAAAGAATGGCTAATAGTAGATCCCAACACATCAAGGCAAAGTATTCTCTAGCAAAGGAGTATTGTAAGCTTAATTCCTTACTCCTTAAACTTTTTGTGCTTTGATAAGAAAATGTGTTAATGATTATTGGTGCATTGTGAGTTGAATGAATAAAGAAAAGGCATGTTGAATGATTGTTGATTGGTTAATGGATAGTTCTTGAGGCACTGAATTATTGGATGAAAAGCATGTTTAGTAATTTTGAAATGATTATTGGATTTCTGCATTTTGAGCAAGTTTTCTATGTGTTGATAATGTATTTACTTGCCTCAAATTGCCAAATATGTCATATGCAAAATGCCATGTCATATGCACTAATGAAGAATTTGTATGTTGAAAATCATGGCATGTTGTTCACAAGATGTATGCCTTGATGATATATGTGTTTAAAATCTATGTGAACAAGTTTGTTTTGACATATTTGTGGTATCCAATGCTTTGGTTTTGTCAAAATATGCTTAACTCTCAAAATGACCTCTCTTGAGGCCAAAAATGCATTTAATTGTGAAAATTCTTCCAAAATTGCAAAATCTTTTGTAAAATGGTTTTTCATTCATGTTGTTCATTTATACAAGTCCAAAATCATGTTTTACAAATGTTTAAACCCTTACTTGGACTTAAAATACTCAAAAACGAAGATTTGGTACTTCACAAGTTGGATTTTCTGTCAAAAATCTGCAGAACCAGGATGAGGGATAGATCCCTCTACATGCAGGATCGATCCCTTTGGAAAACATGCAGAAGACTAGTTTTTGGAGTTTAGGGATCGATCCCTTTGCTCATAAGATCGATCCCTTTAGGCAATTTATGCCCTTTTCTGCATTTTTAAGCCTTAGTTGAGAAGTTTTCTTAATTCTCTTGATATCCTCTTTCTTCTCAACTTAAAATTTAATATTTTAACTTCCTTTGATGATATTTAGAATATGAAAAATCATTTTTCATTGATATCGTGCCTCGACTCCATCAACTTGTGTTATTTCCAACAAATGGTATCACTTTCAACAATTAATATCATTTTTCTTGAGCTCACAAGTGCAAAATCATTTTTCTTATTGAAAACATTCATGATTTACATAACTCTTGAAATAATCTTGAAACATACTTTCAATGAATGCTTAAACATAATTTTGAGAATTATTTCAAGAAATTATGGATATATTTGAGAATTTGATGAACTTGTGCATAATGAATATTCTTTATTCCTTTTGTTCATCTTAGTCAAGCATGCTTATAGGATTAAATCTCTTAGCTTGACTCATATATTCCACACTAGGTTTCATGATAATTATACATCTAGTGGATTGATTTCAAATGTAAATTCAACAATTGGTAATGGTTATTGGCCTATAATTTGTGATGGTAAATGGATCCTAAATGTTCAAATGCATGAAACTTTATCATCCATGTACTTAAATTTTTCTTATGGCCAAATTATTAAAGAACTTGAGCTTTAATGACAACACCAACATTCAAAGATAAATGCAAACTTGAACAAACTTGATATCCATGCATTTATTATTTGAATCTTTCCTTGCTAATAATTGGTTAAGGACTTGAATTGGAAAATGAGCATAGGATTTTTGTGCTTGAAAGCATGGAAGAAAATGTGTTTGCTTGAATACTTTGATTTTATGAATCTTCCATATGGTATAACTTTGTGAATATGAATATGGATTAATACTTTATGATAGTATGCTTATGTTTAATTAATCCATATGTATATTTGATGATGTGTGATTGTGTTCTTGCATATTTAGAATGATTATTTTCTTGGCATGAACACACTACACATAGATATTGGATTCATGCAAGATATCAAAGTCAACCATTAGTAACAATTGGTATTTAGATTGAAATAACAATTAGTATCATTGGCAACCATATTTTCAACAATTGGTAAGCCAAAACAAAATTGCCAATTGGTATGAGCTTTAAATTGACAATTCTTCTCATGCTCCTTAGATTGAAATGACAAATAGAGAAGAATTCATAGAAGACACTTTTGCATGAAACACTTTTGTGCTAGAATTTGTGATTAATTGATATATGATTCTAAGCACATTCTTTCTTGAAAATGATTTATGAGCTCATGTATTCATATGTCATCTAATGTTAGCTCATAATCATGATGTACTGCCATGCACCTTAGTTGGACCTTAAAGATCAATTGATATACTTAAGTGCCTGCTTTATTTCTTACCAATTGAGAACTTATTGTGAAATTATTTATAAACAATTGGTATAGGATCATAAGTCATATTCTTTGAAAGAATATTTCATACTCTTGGTGAATATTGACTTATTTATTTGTGCTATGAGTCCTATGTACTAATATGTTTCTTGTTGAGTGGAGCATATCTTTTAATTCTCACATAGCCATAATTTTAGGAGGAGCATACTTTTCATTTTTCCTTCTTTTTGCTATGACAAAAAGGGGGAGAGGTAGATATTAAAAGGGAAAGATATTAAAGGGGAGAGATAATAGGGGAGAAATAATTTGAAAATTCATTTTCAAAACCCATGCATATATTAAGGGGGAGCTTTATAAAATCCTGCTTTATTTGAGAGGGAGTATTTTATCAAAGAATCTTCAAAGCAAATTTACATTAAGTTTTGTCATATAAAAAAGGGGGAGATTGTTAGCTTTAAATTGCCATATATATTTTGAAATGATAAAAACTTAAGTAAGCTTTAATGTTTTAATTCATATTGTAAATTTGTCTTATCACACATGATTTTCTCAATCCATTTTCAAGTGAACATATCAAACATTAAGACCATAATTTAATGATACATCTTTATTGGTCTTAATACTTTATAAATGTTTTGAATATTTTAGAAAATCACTTGATGAATTTTTGGACTATGTTTTCATTTGAGAAAGTCAAGAAAAACTCCCACAAAAGAGTCAAAATGTTTTAGGTTAGATTATGATCAAATGCCACATCATTTCTAACTCAAAAAGTGCAGGAAATCACATTATGGAAGCATGTGATCGATCCCTTTATGGCAGAATGCCCCGGAGGCCTAGAATGAAGCATGGGATCGATCCCTTTTGCAAAAGGATCGATCCCTTTACACCAGAAAGTCCCCAACGGCTAGTTTCTGTGAGATACAACGGCTAGTTTCTGTTTTGGCTCTAACCAACGTCCACAAACCATCCAAGGGACTATAAATAGTGGCTTAGAAGCTAAAGGAAGCAAGAGGAACTACTCAATCAACTCCAATACTCATTTTCCTCAAATCCTCAAGCCTCAATAACAAATCAAGAGCTACAAAGTCTTTATCTTCCATCATTCACATATCTCTTGTATTGCTTAGCACAAATCTTGTATAGGCTTTCACTTGTACCTAATTTCTGTAATCACTTGCCTATCTAGAGGTCTTTTTTGATTACTTCTCTTGTAAACCAATTCATTCCTTGTATAAGGGGAGGTTTCTCTTTAGCCTAAGAAAAAGAGGGAGGTTACTCTTTAGCCTAAGAAAAAGAGGGAGGTTTCTCTTTAGCCTAGAAAAAGAGAGAGGTTTCTCTTTAGCCTAGAAAAAGAGAGAGTGTAACAAATTCAAGGATAGTGAATTTGGGAAAATCCTTGGAAGCGTCTCAAGGTAGAGGACGTAGGCAAGGTAGCCGAACCTCTATAAATCGATTGTGTAAATCTCTCTCTCCCTACTCTTTATTTACTTGCGATTATATTATGTTTATTGCATTGAACTTGGATTGCATGCTTGCCTAGCTTAAAGAACTTAGAAAATAATCAAATAGGCTAGAGAATTTAGAAGAATCGCAAAACGAGCTTAAAGGTGGTTAAAAACCGATTCACCCCCCCTCTCGGTATAGCCTATAGAGCCAATAAATTCTTTAATTTTTTTTATTATATCTCAAAGCATAGTTACGATTCTTTACGTGATTCTCTACAAAAAAAAAAGATGATGTTCTTTTATAGTAAATTAATTTTTGTTGACTTTAAAAATTTACTATTCACCCATTGTTGTGATTATCCATGTGATTCTCTACGAAAAAAGTGATGTTCTTTTATGGTAAATTAATTTTTGTTGGCTTTAAAAATTTACTACTTATCCATTATTTTAATGTAGTTTTAATTTAATCTTTTATGTACTCTTGCTTTTAAAAAAATTAAAATATTTTTATTTTATCCATTGACAATTAAATATACCAATCATTTTAAAAATTAAAAGAATTATTTAAATAATTCACTTATTAAAATATTTATACATATGTGATTACAAAAAATTATATTCCTTATCTAATTTTAAAATTTTTAATAAATTATCTAATTTAATCTCTTAAAAATTATCTTTTTTTAATTTTAATAATTTATTCAGATCTAATCATTTCAAATATTATATTATCTACATTTAAAATTATTAATTTTTTAATATTTTTTTAATCTCTTTATGCAATATTTACGTCATCGTTAGTAGAGAAACATGAGGTGAGATAAATTTTATTGTTTACATTTAGTCACCTAATTTCACTCTTTAAAAGATATTTTATTGTATAATTAAAATATTATACAGTATCTAATTCATTTAAAAAATAAATTTAATTTTTTAATACATTTAAAACAATTAAAATAATTAAAAATAATTTTTTTAAAAAATAAAATAAAATAATTTATTCATCTATAAATATTTAAATAAAATTAAACCGATGCACGAGTGTTAAATTAATTTAAATAATTTCAAATTAATTATAGCTTTAGCTTATACTCTTCTGTTTGACCATCATTGTTGCTCTCCTCTTGGAAGAAAACAGTACTCGCACTTCCCCACCACCCTTGATGACCAATTATTAATTTCACATCAAAAAAGGGTCATTACTTTGAAAGTAAGCATCTACAGCACAGAGTCTCTCCCCGACGCACTTGCTTGGATCTTAAACCAAATACTCGGTATGCAGGAAGATTTTTAACCAAGTTGGTATGACGAATTATGAGCTTTCAATTACTTGGACTGATTCAATTTCCAATGGAAACAGTCCATGCAACTTCATAGAAACTGAAATACTGCAAAAAGACAAAGAACCCAGACAATTTCTTCATCCTCTCAACAGGTTCTTTTGGGTGAAATGTTTGACAAGACTTTCTCTTACAAGGAAAAGTCAAGAACAGAGAAGAACAGAGGTTCCGAATTCTGTGTAATTCAGATTAAGATTGCTAATTACTTGCTAGTAAACTTAAGCCGATAGCTTATGTACAAAAATCCGGGTAAAGTTTTGTTGTTGAAGATTCAAAGCGTACATCCACAGAAAAGAAAGAAGAAACAGAGCATGGCAACTAAAGCCAAGGATTCCAGAACCGTGACAAAAGTCCACAACAAATCATCCACGATGGAAAAATCCATCCACCTGAAGCTCTGGAAGCTCCAACCACTAGTCCAATACGAGAAGTTGAAGTCTGGCCAACGGAAAACCGACGTCGGAAGAGAGAACTCGAAGTCCGGCCATCGGAAAACTGACGAGGACCACATGGGGCACATCTGCCTCTGTTTTCCTGCCGGCAGCGGGGCTTGGCTTCGTTCTTGTATTGACCTCTTCTAGCTTAACCATAAGGTAGAAATTTAAGATATTATTGGTGAGATATTTTCCAATTTCCACACAATTCGATTCCTATATATAACTGGGGTTTGTTTAAATCTACTACGCTAGATTTACCAAACGCCACGTGATCCAGCGAGGATAAGACCCGACTGCTTGAATTAGATGAGCGCCTTGCTTTGTTCCAAGCTGATGTGACCGAGATAGCCAGAAATGCATATTGGAATTTACTTTCATTTTTGGTTTTTTTTATGACAAACGGAGGCATTTACTACTTACTAGATTGATCCTGCCGGTATAATATAGGCTGTTTTTTTTTTTTTTATTAAGGGATAGATGGGATGGATCATGGATAAGGTGATTGATTTAAGTGAAATCGAAAAAGTGAAATAATTATTATTATGAGTATAAATTTTTAAATAAAATAATAAAAAAATAAAATCATATGGTAAAAAAATAATTTTATTCATTTTTTTATTTTTTTTTTATTTCTTTGTTTGTTAGTGGAAGATTCCATCGCATCGGTGGTGTGGTGGAATTCAAATCTAACTTAGAAGGTCGTAGATTCAAAAGAAAACGGTTTTTTTTTAAAGATTGTGTACATATAATCTTTTTTAAATAACACAATACAATAATCTTGTTCATTTAGTTATTCTTTTATAGCAAAATTTTAGTGCAATGATAAATATTATTTCTATGTGATTTGGAGGTCACAATTCAAGCAAAGACAGCCAAATACATATGATCCTTGCTAAACTTTATAATATGAGAACCCTATACATTGGATTGCAAAAAAAGAAAAAAAATCGTGTACATACAAAATATATATATTTTTAATTTTTGTCAAATATACGTTCAATTTTTGTCAAAATTTAGTTCGTGTCATTTTCATATTTTTTACATGTGTTTTTTTTGTATCATGTATAAAATTGACAAATCTATATACAATTGATACACATATAAAAATGTGAAATTAATTAAAAAAAACTAGTAATTAAAGAACAAACTCAAAATTTTGATCCAACCATTCAATCATTTAAAATAAAATTTATATTTATGTTTGATGTATTATTAATTTTTACACTTAAAATGTCGGATTTGTTAATGTCTAAACTCTTTTATTGCTCGTACTATTATTGATTCAACACTCACTCGTTTTAGATGCATGAACCTAAAAAAAATAGATATTTGGTTATGTTTTCGCATCATTCCATTTCACACTTTCATATGTACCTCAGCACAATGCATCCAATTGTAGATCGTACATCCGATTTGTAAATTAATTTAATCTTAGGTGAACTGAAATTAATTACGATCTGCTATCTAATATCACTTTTTTTTTGTTACAAATAAAATATTTATAATTGGGGAGGAAGATGGAGTTGTTTAGATTTGAATTCACACCTTACAATATATCACAATTTTTCTTTAACCACACAATAAAAAAATTGTTATTTGTTATCAAATACAATCCAAGTATCAACTATTGTTTTCTTATGCTTAAGAGTGTTTTCATTTAGAGCGAACAAACATAACAATGCAAACCTATCAACATTAAACATTTATCAAAATAATGAAAAATTAATGAATATAAACCAAAGTCATGTCATGTGACAAATGACAATAAAGTCAAGCTTAACTTTTCGTTATTAATATCTTTCTTTTTTATTAAAAAAAAATCAAATTCTAGTCATATATTGGTCACAAAATTAAATATTCAACTAAAAAAATTTTTAATGTTCATGATACGGTTTATTCTTTATTTAATTTTTTTTTTATAAAGTTATATGAGACAAGTAAAATTATAATCATAGTTATGCATTAAATTCATATAAAAAATCGCTAAATAAATAAAAGAAACAAACCACGATAAATACATAATTGAACAAATTTAACATAAATTGAATAAAATTCAGTATTATGAGATTTGAATCTAAATTCTTCAAGATATTTGAAAATCTTTTCATTTTTTGTTAAAAAAGATCGAAATATAAGAATAAAAAAAATATTACAAATGACAAATGTTAGAATTTGAATTTCAAATTTGTTTGACGTACCGACCGACGCAAGATCTCTTTATTGCTGCTAAACTAAAGATAACCTTTTGTTTTTGAAATTTTGGTTATTAAAAAGGAATAAATAAATATCCTAGTGGGTTGATGATAATTCCCTCGATGGTCATCGCTATCAAAAAGCAAAAGAAGTCAAGCAATATATAAATTTTAAAACCAAATGGAACTTATCAGTCATTTTAAACTGAGGTGTTTTCGCGTTGGCATTTTCTGTTGCCTTCTTGGTTAAGGCTTGGAAAGCTACACGCCAATTGCCATTTGCCAAGCAAACCAAACCCCCATCATTTTCAAACTGCTCTCCATATTCCCTCAAGCTACAAGACTATAGGAGAAGTTTTGTCAAAGCATGAGTTTCCTTTAAAAGAGCCGATTATCAGTACCAGAATATACCTGCTTTTTGCAAGTTCAAACCAAACTCAACTACCACATGTTAGTATATCTCCTCATTTATGGAAATAAATATTTGGTTGACCAATTCCGGATATGGTCCATAATTTCACGGTGAATCTCAACTCAATATTTGGCTATTAAAACACGATTTTATGATGGTTAAAACGTGATTTTATTGCCATAATTAGCACGCTCTCATTACTATTTAAGGAGGGCTCCTTCCGGTCCCCAAGTACGTTAACCTAAAAAACACACAAACACCATCTAGTGAGGTTTTGAGTGCTTGGAAGATTTGGAAGGTCTGTGATCGACACAGAATAGACTGTCAGATTCGGCAATTGCTTCAACAGCAGAGTTACAGAGTGCAATGGCTGGAGGTTAGATCCTGTCGCTTCCGCATTTAATTGTTTAACATGTTTCATATTGTGTAGAAGCATGTATAGGCTTGTATGATGCACTTACATTTGGCATCAGAGCCGTAGTTTAACCTCTGTCTTGCTAGAGATCTGTAGAAAAAAGCCATAAAAACCTATATTTTGAAACTTTAAGTCTCGGATTTCATAAAACTCATTCTGTTTTCCTGTGATTTTGGTTCAAATACTTTAGATCTATTGTTGTAAAGCTCTAGGGATGAAAAATACATGAAAAACGAGACTGTTTGAAGGGTTTTGTGCCGGGTCGGGTCAAAAGACCCAAAATTCTGCAAAACACCCATTCGGGTGAAGAAGAAGCCTCGGGCGCGTGAGTCACACGCGCCCGACAAGGGAAGAAAATGCGGGCGCGTGAGTCTCACGCGCCCGACAGGAGAGGAAATGCGGGCGCGTGAGTCTCACGCGCCCGATAGAGATAATGCGGGCGCGTGAGTCTCACGCGCCCGCCTGTTGTACAGTGCAGTGACACTGTGCCAAAAAAAAAAAACCTTTGGGCTTCGGGTTTTGGGCCACTGTTTGGGTCCTTATTTGGTTAGTTTTGGGCCATTTATTTTGGGCTCTTTTGGTTGATTATTTGGGCCATATGGATTAAATAAAAGGGTCATTTGGTTTATTTTAGACATTAAGGATTTATTTAATTTAAGTAAATTTAAATTATTTAATTTAGGCCAAATAATTATATTTTTTGATAGTTTTATATCAGATTTTCAATTCTGTAATTTTCATAATTTTATGAATAATTAGATTATTTTCACAAAATTAATATAATTATGAAAACTTCTCATTATTTGGATTTTATGAGGATTTTTCATAAATTTGGAATTTTTATTAATGCTATAATTTTAAATTGAATAATTTTGTGAAAATTATCATAAAATTATGATTAAATTATGAAAATTTGATTTTGAATGTGCATATGTGCTTATTTTGAATATGTATAATTTTGTTATTTTTTATACTAAAAGCACATGTAGCTAAGTTATTCATATTATTTGGAATTAAAATTGCCTTGTGTTAATTGCAATTTTTAAAATATGAATAAACTTAGAATTTTACCAATATGTCTAAGTGATTTATAGTTTATTTAATTAGGGCTTAGCCACAGCAACCTTAATTAAGTAAAATTATTTTGTAAAATCACATAATGATATTAGACATAAATTGTGATTAGTTATAAGGTTATAGTAAATTTTATCCCACAGGAATTTTTATTATAATTTTATAACTAATTAGGATAAAATATCAAATTAGTTTCTTAATTTACCCACAGGAATTAGGAAATGATATAATTTGATAGTTTTATCATTATGAAATAAATCTATTAGAATTAGAACTTTAGCCCACAGGCAAGTTTTATGTCTGAGATTCATTAATAAAATATGTTTACATTGGTAGACATAATTAAGTTTGCCTCAAAAATTCTAGATACATAAGCATGTTTATTTTCTATATGCAGTGTTTCCTCAGGCTAGTATTAACCTAGAAGTTCCCGAGCTGGATGGAGAGAACTACAAGGTTTGGAAGGAGAGAGTTCTCCTCCAATTAGGGTGCATGGATATAGACTATGCTATAAGGAAAGACGAGCCCGTATTGACTGAGACCAGCACTCCTACTCAAGTAGCTTTACATGAACGCTGGGAGCGATCCAATCGCCTTAGTGTCATGTATATAAAGACAAAGATATCTGCTGGGATACGTGGTTCTGTCAAATAGCATTCCAACGTTAGGACCTTACTGAAGGCCATAGATGATCAATTTGTCACTTCAGACAAAGCGTTGCCCAGCACCCTGATAATGAAGTTCTCATCGATGAGGCTCACCAGTGTCAAAGGAGTGCGTGAGCACATAATGACCATGAGAGATATAGCGGCCCAACTCAAGAAGCTAGAGGTGGAGATGTCTGAGTCTTTTCTTGTGCACTACATATTGAACACTCTACCAAAGCAGTACGGACCATTCAAGATATCCTATAACACACATAAGGATAAGTGGACCATCAATGAATTGATGACCATGTGTGTTCAAGAGGAGGGAAGACTGCTTATGGAATCGGGTGAGAGTGCATTTTTTGCAAGCCAAGGAAAGACCAAGGATCGAGCCAAGAACAAGGGAAAAGGTAAAATCCCTGCCCAAGCTGATATTAAGAAAGAGTCCAAGTGTTTCTTCTGTAAAAAGAAGGGACACATGAAGAAGGACTGTGCCAAGCTTCAGCAGTGGCTCGTTAAGAAAGGTAATCCACTCTCATATGTTTGTTTTGAATCAAATATGGTTGAGGTTAATCATAACACATGGTGGATTGATTCTGGATCTACAATTCACATTTCGACTTCCTTACAGGGTATGACAAACCTAAGGAAGCCAGTGGGAAATGAGGAGAGCATCTATTCAGGAAACAAGATGCGCTCGCGTGTTGAAGGCGTTGGAACATGCACTTTAGTTCTTAGGAGTGGTTTTGTTTTGCAATTGGAAAAGACCTTTTATATTCCTAGTTTTTCGAGAAATTTAATCTCTGTTTCTAGGCTGGTACCTTATGGATATTCCTTTCAATTTTCAAATAAATCAGTATTGATATATTTTAAGTGTGATATTGTTGGGAATGGTACCTTATGTGATGGTCTTTTCTCTATTGATTTGCAAAATGACACTGCTCATAACGCCTTGCATGTTCAAACTGGTACTAAAAGATGTGTTATGAATGAGGACTCCTCTACGTTATGGCACCGGAGATTAGGTCATATCTCCATAAATAGAATTAAGAGATTGGTAAATGACGGAATACTTAGTACTCTCGATTTTACTGATTTCGACACTTGTGTGGATTGCATTAAGGGTAAGCAAACCAACAAGTCTAAGAAAGGTGCCAATAGGAGTTCAACCATATTAGAGATCATACATTCTGACATATGTTGTCCAGACATTGATGCATATGGTCAGAAATACTTCATCACCTTTATTGATGATTACTCGAGGTTTATGTATCTCTACATGCTTCATAACAAGAGCGAAGCATTAGATGCCTTTAAAATCTTTAAGGCTGAAGTAGAGAAACAATGTGGAAAACCCATAAAGATGTAAGAACTGATAGAGGTGGGGAGTATTACGGTAGATACACTGAAGATGGACAAGCACCTGGACCATTTGCGAAGTTCCTTCAAGAAAATGGGATTGTTGCCCAATATACCATGCCTGGTTCACCGGATCAGAATGGTGTTGCAGAAAGAAGGAACCGAACTTTGATGGAAATGGTGCGTAGTATGCTTAGCAACTCGAAGTTGCCTAAGTCCTTGTGGATTGAAGCTCTTAAAACGGCAGCGTATATATTGAACCGGGTTCCAACCAAGGCTGTTCCAAAGACGCCTTTTGAATTATTCAAAGGTTGGAAACCGAGTTTGCGTCATATGCGCGTTTGGGGATGCCCTTCTGAGATAAGAGTTTACAACCCACAGGAAAAGAAACTGGATCCTAGGACCATAAGTGGGTATTTCATTGGATATGCCGAACGGTCCAAAGGCTACAGATTCTATTGTCCATCTCATAGCACTAGATTTGTGGAATCAAGGAACGCCAAGTTTCTTGAAAATGACTTAGTTAGTGGGAGCGATCAATCTCAAGACCTAGTTTCTGTGAGAGATCAACCCTCTACCTCGAGTCAAGGATTGGTTATCATGAACAATGTCCCTTCAGTACAACTGGACATTGAACAACCAATCGTTGAAGATCCACAAGTAGTTGATAACTTACCAGTAGACGAGGCTCCTCTGGATACACCAGAATTGAGTGAGCAACCAGTTGAACAACATGATCCTTCGGAGAATGTTGAACCAACATTAAGAAGGTCTACTAAAGGAAAACAGCTATTCCTAGCGATTATATTGTGTATCTACAAGAGTATGATTTCAATATTGGGCCCGTTAATGATCCAGAGACGTTTTCACAAGCCATGAACAGCAAAGAATCAAAACTTTGGTTCGATGCTATGAAGGATGAGATGGATTCGATGACATCTAATGGAGTATGGGATCTTGTCGAGTTGCCTAATGGGGCCAGGGCTATAGGCTGTAAATGGGTCTTTAAGACCAAAACTGACTCATTAGGCAACATTGAACGTTATAAGGCAAGACTCGTAGCCAAAGGATTCACTCAAAAGGAGGGAATCGATTACAAGGAGACCTTCTCTCCTGTATCTAAGAAAGATTCTCTTCGCATCATAATGGCGCTTGTTGCACATTTTGACTTAGAGTTGCAACAAATGGATGTGAAAACGGCATTTCTCAATGGTGATCTAGAGGAAGAGGTTTACATGAAACAACCTGAAGGTTTTTCCTCTAATAATGGTGAGCATTTGGTCTGTAAGCTCAAGAAATCCATATATGGGTTGAAACAAGCTTCCCGCCAATGGTATCTAAAATTCCATGAAGTCATCTCTTCATTTGGTTTCGTTGAGAACATCATGGATTAATGCATATACCAGAAGGTCAGTGGGAGCAAGATTTGTTTCCTTGTGCTATATGTGGATGATATTCTGCTTGCAACCAATGATAAGGGGATGCTACGTGAGGTGAAACAATTTCTTTCTGAGAACTTTGATATGAAGGATATGGGCGATGCATCTTATGTCATTGGCATTAAGATCCATAGAGACAGACATAGAGGTATATTAGGTCTGTCACAAGAAGCCTATATCAATAAAGTCTTGGAAAGATTCAGAATGAAAGATTGTTCACCAAGCCCAGCTCCCATTGTGAAGGGTGACAGGTTCAATTTGAGCCAGTGCCCGAAAAATGATCTTGAGCGGGAACAGATGAAGAACATTCCATATGCCTCAGCTGTTGGAAGCATTATGTATGCACAGGTCTGTACCAGGCCTGATATTGCTTTTGCTGTGGGAGTGTTGGGTAGATACCAAAGTGACCCGGGGATGGACCACTGGAGAGCTGCGAAGAAGGTGCTTAGATATTTTCAAGGCACTAAGGATTACATGCTTATGTATAGACGGACTGATGAGTTGGAGGTGATTGGCTACTCAGACTCAGACTTTGCTGGCTGTGTTGATACCCGGAAATCAACATCCGGTTACATCTTCATGCTTGCCGGTGGAGCTGTTTCATGGAAGAGTGCTAAGCAGACACTGACTGCCACTTCCACTATGGAGGCCGAGTTCGTTTCCTGTTTTGAGGCTACCTCACATGGTGTATGGCTTAAGAGTTTCATTGGTGGGCTTAGAGTTGTTGACTCCATATCTAAGCCATTGAGGATATATTGTGACAATTCAGCTGCGGTATTCATGGCTAAGAACAATAAGAGTGGAAGTCGAAGTAAGCATATCGACATTAAGTACTTAGCCATTAGAGAACGTGTTAGAGATAAAAGAGTGGTCATTGAACACGTTAGCACTGAATTGATGTTAGCTGATCCTTTGACTAAGGGCATGCCACCGTTTAAATTTAAGGATCATGTAGAGAGAATGGGACTTGGTCCCACATTTTGATTGTAATTGAAACTCTTATTAATAATATGATGTTTCTCATTTTGATTTGTATACACTAAAGTTTTATTTGAGAAATATCCTTGTTGTTTGGACCGAGAATAAACATAAGGTTTATTCATTAAGTAAAAATGGGTTGATTTAGAAACATTTTACATAGTAATACATGGAAGATAATACTCGCCACTTGAGGAACTGTCGCCATGATTCATGTGATTTGTTTCTTCTATAAGTGAAATATATGGACCAAGTGGGAGAATGTTAGTATATCTCCTCATTTATGGAAATAAATATTTGGTTGACCAATTCCGGATATGGTCCATAATTTCACGGTGAATCTCAACTCAATATTTGGCTATTAAAACACGATTTTATGATGGTTAAAACGTGATTTTATTGTCATAATTAGCACGCTCTCATTACTATTTAAGGAGGGCTCCTTCCGGTCCCCAAGTACGTTAACCTAAAAAACACACAAACACCATCTAGTGAGGTTTTGAGTGCTTGGAAGATTTGGAAGGTCTGTGATCGACACAGAATAGACTGTCAGATTCGGCAATTGCTTCAACAGCAGAGTTACAGAGTGCAATGGCTGGAGGTTAGATCCTGTCGCTTCCGCATTTAATTGTTTAACATGTTTCATATTGTGTAGAAGCATGTATAGGCTTGTATGATGCACTTACACCACATGCCTTTTTTGTTTATTTTTTTTTAATTTCACACTAAAAATTCAATATTTTACAATATTTATTGTAAAAAAATAAAATCTATAGGTGTTTAAGGACTTAATAAGACCAAATTAGGCTCGGACCTACCTAGTCCGATGGGCCTCAATAAATTGAATTTTTTAAAAATTTATATTAAAATATTAATATTCTTTTTTTAAAAAAATTAAACTTAGATTAAAAAATATTTTTATTAAGAAAATTTTCTATCTAAAGCTTAGTCCAAGTCGGACCAAGCGGGTAACTGGATTAATGAAACGGTCAAGCAAAACTAAGAGATTAACTAATTGATACATTTTTTACACTTTTTTTTTCTCTACTTTTTAAAACATAAAAACATTTGCCACACAATATGATAGAACATAAATATTGGACAAAATATATACACAAATTAGTATGATCTCCCAATAGAAAAGGGGATTAATTCCTTCTATTGTTAAATCCAGAAATTACCTAATTCATCATTCAAAATAGCCAATGGCATATTTGAAAAGTACCAAGAAAGTAGATGTGCACAAAGTGTGGCAAGCAAGAAAAATGTAGCATATTCCATTTGCTTTGTATTCTAGATATTACTAATCCACAATAATTTAAGATGGCTTCTAATTTGCTTCCTCCATCAATTCAAATCACCAAATACTTTGAAAGAGTTTAATTATCATCAACTCATGTTTATTAGTAGTAACTAGTAACATATCTATTCTATTTTTTTTCCCTTTCTTTAATAAGAATATATATCTACAGCTTATATTTAGCTCAAGAAATTGATGCATGTTTTAATTTAAAATAAAAACAGACTTAATTTTTTTAAATAAAAAAGAAAAAAATAATCTAAAGGACTAAACTATCTATGTTTTCTCTTTATAACAGAATAAATTAGTTAGTTATGTATTTTTTTTTTGGTTAGAGCATCAGAATCGATTATTTTAGATACAATGATGTAATATGAGAACAATACATAAACAGACATGAAAATTATACTAGTTAAAGTTTTTGCAAAAATTGCATATGGATTTGTCAAAATCTAATAAATTATTTGACGTATCGAGATGAATTATAATATGATCATTTTTATATTTTATATGATTTGACACGAAATATTCACTATACAAACATATATTTAGATTGCAAAAAAGTCAGTTTGGGCCCATAAGTGAAAAAAATTCGAAATTAGACTCGGCCTTTGAATGATGATTTAAATTAAATGGGGCCAGCTTAATTTTGCAATTGGAATATTAAAAAAAAAAAAGAAAATCTTTAACCCTAGATTCCCCAGCACGTGACAAGCAGATGATGAAGGAAGTGGTAAAGGGCGCGCCGCAATGAACCATTTACCACAAAAATTACATATTCTCTCATTTAGACCGTTCGATGCTTCCCACGTCAGCAATCCTCGTGAATTCTCGTTTCAACGGCTGAGATCGCAGTTGCAGAAGCTACTGGTAGAGAGAGCAAACAAGCTTCCTCTCTCTCTCTTCTCCCTGCTCTCTCTCTTCCAAATTTCTGATTTTAATTCTGATATTTTTCTGAGAAAAAAAGAGAGAATTTTTCGTTTGAGTTTTTCTAAAGATGAAGTTGATGGAAGAAGAAAGGGAGATTGAAGAGGAAAAGGAAATTAAGGTTATGAAAGAGGAAGAGGCGGACGGCGAAGATGAAAGTGAAGTAGAAGGCGGCGAAGAGGAAAAAGAGGACGAGGGCGACGAAGATGATGACGACGACGACGATGGAGACGGAGAAGAAGAGGATGATGACGAGGAAGTGCCGGTTATTCACTCTTCCGGCGGTCCTCCGGTGCAGTCAGTTGATGACGATGAAGATGACGACGAGGGAGAGGATGATGGAGAAGACGATGAGGACGGTGAAGGCGACGGCGATGACGATGACGACGACGACAGCGATGAAGATGAGGAAGGTGAAGAGGAGGTAAATTCTTTTAATCTACTTTATTTCCAGTTAATTATTGTGTGATTATTTCAAAATTTTGTATATTGAAGCCTTTTCAGCTGAAACTGTTCAGATCCGGTGTTTTTCTCACTTATTTGTTTGTTAATCATTTGAATCTTTCACCAACCTGAGGTTCCTTTTCGTGATTATTTAAAATTTAAGCTTAATTTTTCATGTCTTGTACAAATCCTCGAATAATATTCGGTGTTTCTTAAGTTTTCCTCTCAGATCTGTTTTTCCAGTTCTATGCAGAGGAAAGGAGAATATAGCTGCCAGCTTTCACTCCATGAACTGTATCTTTAATAATTACAGTCACGTAATCAGCATAGCTTCACAGATCTAAAAACATATATTGTTGATGGCCGATTTCACAATCCAAAATCAACAGTCGCTCCGTCGTGCTTTGATAGTTTAAAGGTTTTTAAATTCTGACTTGAAAGCATCTTGTTTGTTGGATTCCAGGCGCTTTAAAGTACAAAACACCATATTTTCCCAATCTTTTAATTCTTTTTGTTCCTGTTTCTCAGTTGTTTATCCAGCTCCAGACAATATGTTCAATCTTCTAGCTTTTACCCTCTCTTTTCGTTGTAATGTTTCATCTACTGTACTTGTTTATTTGTTGAACATCATGTTGTAACTAGCTCCATGTTTGTCAACCAGGAAAATCTGTGGAAGATGGGTTTGTTAATTTCCATTTTGTGATTGATTTTACCTGTTCTGTAGGAGGATATGGGAACAGAGTACCTTGTTCGACCTGTGGGTCCTGCCGAAGATGACGAAGATGCGAGTGATTTCGAACCAGAAGAAAATGGTGAGGAAGAAGATGAAGACGACGATGAAGCTGGTCGAAAGACTGAAGCCCCGCCCAAGCGGAAGAGGTCTGACAAAGATGATTCTGGCGACGATGACGATGGTGGAGAGGATGACGAGAGACCCTCCAAGCGATAAGGCCTGCGGAGGACTGACGAGTGACCATTGCCGCATAGGTCAATCTCTCTTTATCTTTGTTTCTTGAAAGAATGGTAGGATGCTTTATGCATTCCAGTTGCTAGCTGTTGGTTCAGGACTATTAGGTTATATGTTCGATGTGGTAATGCATATTTATGTTCGATGGTAAAGAAAACTATTGGGAACAGCTGGTTTAGAGTTTGTGTAATTTTATGAGTTTATATTAAACTGTAGACTTTGAGAATCCCCATCGTAGCATGCTTCTTCCTTTTGTAGCTTGAAAATGTACTGTTGAATGATTGTCGGATAGCTTATGATTTTTGGTTGATCAGTTTATGATAACGATGATACGATGTCTTGTTGCAAATTTTAGACATTATTTTTTAATATGTTTTAATGAATATGTGTTATCACCGTTATCTGATCTTGAGTTTAAAAACCCTAATTTTTGAATGAAAAAATTAATTTGATTGTCAAGTTTAAAAACATCAGCTTTAGAATTGAAAAGTTTAATTCTAAAGCATTGGCTTAAAAAGAGGATAAAGAATAGAGGGGGTCTGTATTTTTGTGAAATGGGCTGGACTTATACTCAATAGTAAAGTTTCAGATAATGCAACTGTAAACCCAATTTATAGTCTGTGTGTTCGTATGTGACAGGATGATACGGTACGCAAACCTGGATCAGTGGAACCCAGCGAGAACCGGAGAACTTCAGTCTCTGTTTCGTAAATAAAAGCTTTTTAAGCCATAAACCAAAATGATATTTAGATGACATGAATTAAAATTTAATAGAAAATATAAATGTGAACGCGATAAAAACTGAAAAAAAAAATTATATTTAATGTGTCAAAATAAAATTTTAATTTTTTTTACATGAAACGAATACGAATTATTCACGCAAATTGCAATGACTACAAGCAAACATGATACTTTTTGTCAAACAGGAAAAAATGATTACATTTTGATTGGCATCCGCAGAATGCATGAATCAGACAACCGAATCGACCCCTCGGCTCAACATGAGAAATTTCAACAGTTTCCTCCTGTAATAAGCTGAGCAGTTTCGACGGGACTTTCATCTTATATCTTGGGAAACTTTCAACTAAATTTGAACCCTCCAAAGGTAGGGGGATTGGAATGGTTAACTCCGAAAGAAAAATGTGAGTTATCAGAGTGATCTTCCTCTTCTTCCCCTAACCAATACCTCTCTAAAATCTTCACTGCCTTGTTGTAGATCTCATTGTTTTCATGGCTCTGCAGATTCTCAATTTTGTCCAAACCATCACATTCTTCTATCATTTCAGTGTAGATATTCACCACACTCTTGCCTGATTCTTTGTCTGCCTCACCAATCTTTAGAATATTATCTAGACCCTCAAGACATACTGTCACGATCCTAGGATCCGCGCAGACTAGTAGATCACAGAGTGGCTTGATACAACCTTGTTTCACCAAATATCTGCAAAAAACAGCAGTTAAACAACTTTGTTAATGGGAATTAGCGATGCTGATGCCTCAATGGTTAAAACTAGCCCTTCAAGCAGGAACTTTTTCATATAGATTTGAAGGGCTCGAAATTTTACTAAACATGGTATTGGACATGAATTTCATGAAAAAGAATAGGCAACGTTAAGGGAACATACTGAATCTGTTCCTGGGAACCTATGGAGGTAGCATTAGAAATAGCCCATGCAGCCTCTTTCTTGACTTCAAATTCGGCATGTTGAAGCAGGTGAACAAGAGGACTAATTATGTTTGCTTCAATTACAGCCTATTTGAAAAGGACAAAGTCACAAAAACAACAATGACATATTTCATTGGACCTCGGAAATTATTTAGTTTTATCGTAGTTCCATGGAAGGCTAGTTTCAGCATTTTAACCTGTATTTGACTTCTATTTCCAGCAGTGAGATTTGAGATTGTCCAACAGGCCTCTTTCTTGATACTCTTTTTGTAGTTTCCGGAGAGAAATTTGTAGAGACAGGGGAGACCATTGCTGTCAATTACAACCTGAAAACATACTTCGTAAGTCAATCACTGTCATGACCAAGAAAATATGAAAAATATGTAATTACTGAAGCAAATGTAAATTCATGCCATTGCTAGTAATTATTATGGGGGTGTTAATGTGAGTGGAGATAATAATTTGTTCGAGAAGAATGGAAGATTTCAACCTCAATATTTTCAATAACCTATGTTCTTTACGGCCAACAACAAGATCAAACTGGTTGAAACCAAAAGTGCAGGGATTTCAACCAGTCACATTTCAAATTTTGTTGTGTTGAGTTGTTGATCATACATGTATGATAAATACCTGAGTCTGAGAGTCATCGCCGGTAACAATGTTCCCGATAGTCCGGAGTGCAGGGACAAGCACAGTTTCTGAGGGATGGCTGCAGGAACAATAAACAAAAAATTAGAAATGTTATTCCAAAAGATGAAGCATAAACATCATATAACCACAAGGCATCTTACTGAAGAAGCTCCACAAGTCGTGGACAAATGCCTGCCTCGATCACAGCCTGAATCTTATCATTTGTACCATCGGAAAGATAAGAGAGGGCCCAGCAAGCATCAGTCAGAATTTCTTCGTCAGTCAATTGGATCAGGTGCTGCAAGGCTTGCAAGGCGGGCTTAACCTTAACAACAAGAAAACCGCACATGGTTTATAACTTTCAGCCACGAACATTGCTTCACCCTCCCTCCACCGCACCTCGTCAGACACAAATTGAACAAAAGAAGAGAAAACAAAGCGTAGATCTTGCCTACCTGATCAAAGGGTGCTGGCGGCTTGCCTCGGCAGAAGTTTAATAAAGCCCAAGTGGCATTCCTTAGCAGAGATAATTTAGAATGTTCATTGAATTGTGCCAGTAATGGTATCAGTCCACCATGACTAAGAACTATATCTCTAGACTTTGGTGAATCACCAGCAATATTACCCAATGCCCAAATGGCCTGGGAGTCCACAGGGAAGTCAGGTGAAAAAGCACAAGAAAATAAGCATGATTGAAAAGATATGTAATATACATCAGGACTAAAATGAAACAGACCTGCTCTCGAACATCAGCAAATGAAGAGCGAAGAAGTTGCACAAATTTGGGTACAGCACCATGTTCAATAACAACATGCGTGTGCTCGGATGTACCAGATGCAATATTAGTCAATGCCCATGCTGCCTCAAACTGAAGATGAAAATCAAGCCCAAATGGTTCAGTGAATAAACTCTGCATAGCTTGAAATATTAAAGCAAACCTTACAAATGCACACCTGTAATTGATGCTGGTAATGATTGTCAAGAAACTCCACAAATCGAGGAATAATGCCTGATTCGATTACCTGCTCGATCGGGGAGCATTGCTCTGCAGGTATATATATGTGAGTTAACATTACCCAAAATTTTGAAATAAAGCAACAATAAAGACAAATCTTCATATCAAGATCATCAAACGAACCAATTGATAATAGCTTTCGAAATAGAATGGTTGCTTCCAATTGCAATGCTGGATTATCAGATAACACTCCTTTTACCATCAATGGAAGACACTCCAACTGTCATCAACAATGCGAGTCAGAAGTACACATGAAAGAATAATTGTTACTAATGCAATCCCATTTACGCAGACACAGACAAAAAGTCAACTACTCATCAGATTGCAAGAGACCCTCGTCTGAAAAATGACAACATCCCTCGTAGAAAGGAACAGCTTACCTTGAGGACCACTAGACAACAGGAACATGTTGCTTAGAGAAATGGTAGAAAGTATAAACGTAAAAAAGAGAAAAAGACCCAAAATTCTTCTCTCTTTCCACATTTCATAAGCATACAATGGATTCATAAGCTTCTGGTCACTGAATCACATGAACTTAGCCTATATTATCAGCATTCAAAGACCCAAATAGATAGAGAAGCCCGAATCAAAAACATGGTCAGAAAAAAAAAGAACTTCTTGTGAATTCTTACATTTGCTTTGGAGAAGTCACTGAACTGCTGCTGCTGATACAAATTCTGACTGAGAAATGAAAACCATTCTCTCCGTTTCTTGAGGAGGCTTTCTTCTCTCCTCTTCTTCCTTATCCCCACCAAATTGTCCTCTCTTCTCCTTCTTGCTTCCTCTGCATCTACCACTCCAGTCTTGTACCATTTCTTCCTCACCTCCACATTCCTCGTACTGCTTGGTCTCAGCGGCATTGCTCTGATCAAACCAAACCTCTGCAAAATCTCAGGCAGCCGTAGCAGCAACATTGGTTTGATGGATTATATAATGACATGGTGCGCACGTGAACAAAGGGTTTCCTTCGTGTTTTGCAGTTTGTTTATTGGCAACTTGCTTCATGCAAGAAGCCGCTTGGGACTGTCTTGTTTGTGCTTGTGCTTTTGTAAGGATTTGGCTTGGAGTTACACGTTTCAACTAGTTTGACACTTCGAGTAGGGAGAGAGACAGAGACAAAATAGAGCTGCAGACCTTTGGATTTTTCTTGTCACTTTGTTTCTGTTTTGTCTTATCTCCTTGCCTAACCCATGCCTAGTTAATTGACATTAATGACTATTTTTATGTAATTAATTTCTTGTAAGATTTTCTTTTCTCTCTTGGCCGGTTATATGCATCGAATAATTCATTTGAAAAACAAATTATTTATAGCTCAAATTTATTATTTTGTTCACATTCAACAATTTGACTGTAAAGCCCGGCATATAGGAATATTTGATAAAATATGTCACCTAAATGCTTATGAACAATTTATTTTTCACGTAAATTTATATTAAATATGATTTTTATTTATTTATTATTATTCAAATCCATTTAAAATATTTATATTTATACTTGATTTGAATCATTCTTGAAAGGTAATACTATCTTCCACTTACGAATAAGAATTGATAACTAAATGAGAAAGTTAATATAATTCGAATAAAAACACATGATTATTTACGTTATTTATGATTTTTTTTATTATTTAAATACGTTTAAAAAAACCAAATTCATACTTGGTTTGAGTCGTACGTGAAAGATTATACAATCTTCAATTTTTTCGATAAAAATTGATAAAATAAATAAGATTTTAACTCAATGTAGAAGAATTTTTCTTTGCGAAATTATGTAGAAGATAATTTTTTAATAGTAAGAAGTTACAAAATTAAAATACCTATTTAATTAAGCAAGGGACAATGTTTGTTTGAATTTTACCTAGTTCTCCTATATAAAATCATCATTTTTAACTAATTTTATCTTATCCAATCCTATGGAATTAGCATAAAATTCTTATACTACAAATTGACAGAGATAATATCAAAGATCTTTTTCACTTTTCTCTCTCTTTTTTTTTTTAATTTCCCATACTTTAAAAATAAAATTATATTTTACTTTTGATTTTGGTTGCAAAATCTATTATTATCATATTTTTAATAAATCCTTTTAATAATTTAAAAAAATTTAAGATTGCTTAGAGTCGAACGTAATATTAAATATTACCGTATGCCGCTCAACAAAATAAAAAACTATTATTATTATTTAATTATTAAAAGTTGATTAAAATTTATGAAGCCCAAATTCAGCCAAGAAAAGGACCAAGTATGGAGCCCAAGGAGCCTAGGCTAAGGCCCACAGTTAAAATCCCACCCATAACATCGGAAGTGGGATCAAGCGACAACGCAGCCATGAATAATGTGGGATCCGCCTTATTGAATTAATGTCGGTGATATCTACACGCTCATCAACATTTCTGCCGACAGCTCATCGGTTAAGAATTCGGTGACACGTGTAAAGTATTTTATTTTGCGTCAATAACACAAGTATTATTTTTTATACTAATAAATATTTAAATTAATTGAAGCTGTAAGCAATTTCTATTTTCATTAACATCATCATGATTTTATAAAATTGAACTCAAAACCTATCAAATGAATGAAATTACCAAGTTATTAGATAATTTAATTATTGGTAGTTGAGTTAAGAATTTTCTCTATTTTTTAATAATATTTCAAATCAAGTCAAATTGAATCCCAATTTTAGAATTTTATATTTCAAATTTAATACAAGTAGAATTATTTTACGAACTTTTTTTTAGAAAATTGTCAAAATATTTTTAATTATTGATTAATAAGTAATTTTTTATTAATTATTTTTATTCACTAATGCTATTAAATTTATATACTTCAAATAATTTTTTCCCTTGTATACAAAATAATAAATATTTGAAGAAATAATTTAACGGAAAAATCATAAAAGAAGATGTTTTATATACATTTTTTGAATTAATAAAATAATATATGTTTAATAAGTAGTACTAAATAAATTAATTAATAATGACAAAGAAATGTTAAATAGACAATAAAACATTAGGTTGCCGCGTCAATATCTTTCGCCTTCACTGGTCTAATCACACTCGATTAACATCGGACGGCTAAGAAAACATGGCACCTAGCAACAAATCATTTTTTAATTTAAACTTTAAGCAAAATCTAACACTTTCATTTATTTATAAAAATAAAGAAAACACAAGTCTTCACATTTTCTTTCATTAATTTTAATTTATTTTTGTTCTCTACGCAACGCTCTTTTTATTTAAAATTTTAAAAAAATTAAAAAAATTACTGACACGAATAAAATCCATTTCTCCGTGTTCTTCGTCTTATCTGCCACTCGCTGGAAACTGGAGAGCCTGATTTCTATCAGATCTGCTTTTCTATAAACTCACTGTTTACGCTCAAATGCGCATTGTTTTGGCGGCTTAACTTCGCTCTTTATTTGTCTGTGTTCCTGAAAGTTGCCACATAATGGCGATCGTCGGTCCGATCACTTCCGGTCAGGTGCGTTTTACTCATTTCAGCATTCTCTCATGCTTTCGGATCTTGCATTTTGAACGTATTTTTTTCAATAAAATCTTATTTTTGAGTTATATTTTTCCAGGTGTCGTTTTTTCTTGGTATATTTCCAGTGATTTCAGCTTGGATCTATGCTGAATATTTGGAGTACAAGAAAAATTCACTCGCTTCCAAAGCGTAAGTTCCGAATTCCACATTTTTCTTTGTAATGCGCATACGATTAACGTAATTTATTGGTGAAAATTTTTAAAAAAAATCGTATTTGTGTTAGTAGGCACTCTGATGTGAATTTAGTTGAAATCGGAAACGATGCCGTTAAAGAGGATGATAGAGCGGTTTTATTGGAAGGCGGAGGTCTTCAATCAGCTTCTCCTAAAGCTCGGTCTTCAACATCTTCCTTGTCTCCAATTCTCAAGTTTGTCTTCTGAGCCGTTGATTGTTTTTTTTCACTCTAATTTCTTTTGATTCTTGTTAATCAGTTACTTCATTTCTATGCTTTGTGTCTGTTAAGGTTTCTTGTGATGGATGAGACTTTCTTGGTTGAGAATCGGTTGACACTTCGAGCTATGTAAGTGAATTTTAATTTGTTGATTAATACAGGAAGCATTTCTTTATGAGAACTTATAGTATGTAATCCAACGTGCTATCTTTTTCAATTATTTTTGTGTTTCACTTCTTATAGATCTGAATTCGGTGTTCTTTTGGCATACTATTACATATGCGACCGCACTGATGTGTTTCCCTCTTCGAACAAGGTGAAGATGATTACTTTATTATGAAAATTCATAGTACATTTCCTTCTTATAATCTTTTGACTAGATAGATTATAAATTGCAGGAGGAAATGCTGAACCTGTGAAAAGTTAAAAATGAATTCTAATTGAAGCTATCAACTACTTTACACTCTATACTTCTTACAAAATTCACTGCAATAAATATTATCTAAAATATTGTTATTGCTTGCTAATTAAGCTTTCCCATTCATTTGTTTATGCAGAATTACAATCGAGATATTTTCTTGTTCCTCTATTTCCTTCTCATCATTGTTTCGGCAGTAACTTCTTTCAAGATACACCATGATAGGTCACCTTTTTCAGGGAAATCTATACTTTATTTGAACAGACATCAAACTGAGGAGTGGAAAGGTTGGATGCAGGTTTGTCATTCTTTCACATGATGTAGTAAATCTGAAACATCTTTTCAAAAAATTGTTTTTGGATCGCATAAGAAGTAAAAACTCTTTTGGCTGATACTGGTTATGCTTCAAGTGTTCAAGCTTTGCTACTTCAGGATTGGTAGTCTTATTTTTCCCCCTTTTATTTTACAGGTCTTATTTTTGATGTACCATTACTTTGCAGCAACAGAGATTTATAATGCTATCCGAATTTTCATTGCTGCTTATGTGTGGATGACTGGATTTGGAAATTTCTCATACTATTATGTGCGCAAAGATTTCAGTCTTGCTAGGTTTGCACAGGTATGAGTTCCCCTAAAGCGAATATTGTTTAACCTTATGATAATTTCTTCCACATTCCAACCTTGACTATTTTGGCTGAACAGATGATGTGGCGGCTCAATTTGTTGGTATTTTTTTGCTGTGTTGTCCTCAATAATAGTTATATGCTGTACTATATATGCCCCATGCATACTCTGTTCACTCTTATGGTTTATGGGGCACTCGGTATTCTGAACAAGTACAATGAGAAAGGATCAGTCATTGCTCTAAAAATCATTGCCTGCTTCCTGGTGGTTATCCTAGTCTGGGAAGTGCCTGGAGTGTTTGAACTTCTTTGGAGCCCGTTTACCTTTTTCCTTGGTGGGTAGCTTTCCAAAGTATAATTTCTTTAAACTATTTGGGTCATTTTGATGGAAAATAAAAATAAAAAACCATTGCAGGATATACTGATCCTGCAAAGCCAAACTTGCCCCGGTTGTATGAGTGGCATTTCCGCTCAGGCCTTGATCGTTACATATGGATTTTTGGAATGATATATGCATACTACCATCCAACTGTAAGTCCTGATGCTATTACTATCCATCTTTTTGTTGTATCTTCTTGCTACGATTTAATGCAATTTATGCAGGAATAAAGAGGCTTACAAGCTAGCTTGCTTCTGCATTAGTGTTCTCTCTTTTGATTTGATGGCTTGATTATGGGGATTTACTTTTGCAGGTTGAACGGTGGATGGAAAAACTTGAGGAATCAGAGGTGAAGCGGCGAGTAATAATTAAAATGTCCGTGGTGATAACAGCCCTGACGGTATCATATATATACCTTTTGACTTATATTCTGTTTCCTAGAATTCCCATCTCTTATTCATGAAGTTCTAATAAAACTTGTAGGTGGGATATTTCTGGTTCGAGTACATATACAAGCTTGACAAGATCACTTACAATAAATATCATCCTTATACCTCATGGATCCCTATAACGTAGGTCTCATGTTACCTGTGTTTATATATGACATATTCGATGATTCTGGCTTTTACTCAAGTCTTGTTCCTTGTCTTCATCAGTGTGTATATATGTTTACGAAATGTCACCCAGTCCTTCCGAAGCTACAGTTTAACCCTTTTTGCGTAAGTGGCCTTTAATTCATCTCTTCTTTTTTTTCTTTTACTTTCTGAAGACCAATAAGGACGAACTAATTTTAATCTGATATTCATCTTTTGTTTTCCAGATGGCTTGGAAAGATAACACTGGAGACTTACATCTCACAGATCCACATCTGGCTAAGGTAAGTTGAAGTTGACAACATGGTAATCCCTGTTGCTTCGTCCGTCTGCAAAGAGTTGATACTGTAATTCAAACTTTTAATCATAGCATAGGATACATGCACAGCTGCATTTAATTATTTTTCTTAACGCTATATCCAATCAATGCGCAGATCTGGAATTCCAGATGGTCAGCCTAAGCTACTGCTTTCTCTGATCCCTGATTACCCGATGTTGAATTTCATGCTTACTAGTTCCATATACATTGCAGTAAGTACATGGTGTCGTCTTTGAAACTTCAGATATAACTCGTTAGTCATGCACAACATTTTTTCTTGTCTGCAGATATCTTACAGACTCTTTGAGTTGACAAATATTCTGAAATCAGCTTTCGTGCCAACCAAAGACAACAAGCGTCTTATCCACAACTTAATTACTGCTGTTGTAATCTCAAGCATTTTATACACTTTATCTTTTGTGTTCCTCAGAATCCCTCAGATGTTGGTGAGAGTCATTTCTTTTGATCGATTCTATCGCATTGCGAATAGTGAGAACAATCTCTTAAGTTTGAATATTATTCTGATCTGACAGCCTTGATTATATTGAAATTTGCAGGTGTGAGAATTATAAATGTAGAAATATGAAATATCAGTGTTCTGCAGACTTTACCTTCACAATTGACACGTTAAACTGCAGAATTCATAGCACGATTGATATTCAATGGAGAAGCCGTCGATCAGTCCGAGTCTCAGAATATAGAAACATCAGTTGTATAGGGAAAAGATCTGAAGTTAGTATAAAACCTCCCTCCAATTGAGGTGTTTTTTTTTTTCTCTCTGTTATTATCCCACAGGACAATACAGTCGCGACATATGATCATTGTATTCTTATTGCAATTGCCTTTAATTACATTGCTTTTTGTTTTCTTCATAGGAAAAGAAAAGAAAAGAAAATTTTGGATTTAATCATTTTTTAAGAAGAAATAATAACTACTAGATAGATTTGACAACTCGTGTATTTATTTTGTGTTCATATATATAGTAAAATAACAAAAATTTTGTTTCAAATATCGTATCAAACAGATTTTTATTTTTAATTTTTGGTATATTCATATATAATTTTTACTAAATTTTAATCTTATGGTAATGTTATTTTGTGTCCTGTCACCATGTGCTGTCGAATCTATCCCTAGGTCAAACCTTCTCTTTGATTAGTAGTTGGATCAGCATTCTTCTTTATAACCAAACCCGCCTCTGCTAAAATTCAGTGATCAGGATGAATCAAACATTAACTGCAAAAAGAGAAGCATGCATGTAACTTAGGCATCCATTACTAAACTTCGAAAGATCGTTCTCAGAGTTCAAAATTCCCTTCTTCCAATCTACGAGCATTTCTCTATATTAGCGACAAGCTGCAAACATAAACGACTTAAAAATCTCCCCAAGGTTTGATTGAATCTTAAGAGAACTTAAAAAGTAATAAAAGGAATTAAAGGTAAATGTCATTAGGGTTACGGATCGATACAAATCCGCTTGCAAATCACACAGCCAGCAGCACTATCTCGAGGATAACAAGAATACGTCGCAGAGTCGTAGCCAACAGCAAGGACAACAAGTCAGCTTCTCTTCCGGGCGAGATTTAGCAGATACTTCTTCAGAATATATGCACAATGTCGTAGGCAAATCTATTTCATGTTAAAGAAAGCTGCAACAGACAAGAAGTTGGAGTTTTTACTCCTAAGATTGCTGGACAACTCGACCAACTTGGCTGCGAAGGTACTTATTTAAGCAATTTAGACAGAACATATCTAAATGGTAGATACTAACAAAGAAACAAAACAGGTTTCAGTGTTGTTGTGTGTCTGTGAAACACTGCTACAAAGTTTCTCAATTTACAGAAAGGATACGTCCAGAATAGCACGAATGACTGCAAAAAAACAAGAACATTGTAAGCCAATGAATCATAGACAAACGGATGAAGAATAATGTAAGCAACGCGTAAAATTTTGATTCAGCAACTAGAACGCTCGTCAGAGGAATTTTATGCAGACAATTGAGAAGATGTAGCATGGAATATGATTACAAAGTGCAACTCAAACATAAAGAAGCTTACCATAAGCCCACCCATGAATCCATCAAGTATAATCCGGTTCCAGCTATCGAAATAAGAATGAACTGAGAACTTTGCCTTTGCTATGAGTCCAATTGAAGTGATTGCCGTGACAAGAAAATATAATATAAAACCCATAAGGCCTGTGAAACCTAAAATTCCAGAAATAACTCCTGCAATGATCGACATAAATGTTCGGCTGCAAATGAAAACAATGCTTAGATATTGGCATCAAGACAGAATTTAGCATCTCACTAAATGCGAGAACAAACCTGTAATATATAACTTTCATGTTATTTTGCAAATTCTCCGCGCTAAATGTTGGAACATCATTTGTAACTTCGCTTGATTTCTTCGCAGATGAGCTTGAATCACTATGTCCAGCCATGACGTATTCTTTATGTGGCTTACAACTTCTGGAAACAAAAGAGAGATAAGTGAATTATCTATGAATTTCATACAAACCACTGATACTCTCGAATCCATAGTTTCAAAGAGAAATAGCAGAGTCATATAAGAAAGTGAACTACTTAATGGAAACAGCATAGCAACATAAAATCCAGGCATTCTATATCACAACAAGGTTTCCTCTACAAGGAATCATTAAACAATGTCTTTCAACGCAACCTGAAGAAACAATCATGAAGTCCTTACTGTGCTAATCCAAACGATCAATTCAGCATCATCTGATAGGAAAACAGATTTACAAAGCATTTATCTCGTATTACAAGTCAACCCATCCCTTGACTACCGCAGATGATACCATCCAATACCAGGGATTGGTCAAGAAATGACAATGAAAACCAAATAATAAAAATTCATGGGCATGGCGGGAGAAAAAGCTAAGCTTTACCATCCCAATGACCAAAGAACAGAGAAGGCAGCATCTTTCAAATTTTGTAGTTTTGATCAGAAGACAACACCAAAATTATCAAAATTCCAAATTTTCAACTAATTAAAATGAATGAAAATAAGAAAGATTAACAGAGCTTCATATCCAAGAGACTTGAAACGCATGGGGTGGTAATAGATCTAAGCAGCGAGAAATCATTAAAAACAAACAAGAAAATACAATTAAAAAGATATAGGAAAGTGGGGTTTGATTATGATAGCAGAGCGTTACAAACATAGTGAAAAACGAAAACAAAGATTTACCCAGAAGATCGGAGAATACCAGAGACCCTTTTCTTCTGTTCTGCTACTGCGAATAGCAGAACTCGATTTGTTTGTAGTTTTATTATATTTATTTTAATTAATTCTACTAACCCCTATATGTTTAATAAATTCTATTACTTTCCCTTTATTTTTTATAAATTACAAAAAGACCCATATCAGAGCCCTCCAAGGAGTTTAAGGTTGTCCCTTGTAGCTTAAGGTAAGTCAGCTATAGAATTTTTAGTTTAATTTTTTTTCCAGATTCAGGAATCAATTTATAAAATTCGTGTCATGTAATCTTGTATAGTAAAGGCTGGTGATTTGGTTGGCGCATCTAAGCATGAAACAAAATGACAACTAATCATTGCTTAATCTGGCTTTGCTTTGTTATCTTCGACACTGTAAACGAGTCTTGGACTTTGAATTTTGATTGATAAAAAAGAGAAAATCCAACTCTCTAATTCAAATCCTTAATGATAAGAAATAGATAGTACAAATTATTTGCTCTAGTGCTTAAGCAAAGGGAAACCTGGTGGGCTAAAACAGCCAGACTGGATACTCAAGGGTGGCCACGGTGTAAATGAGACCTGGCAATGCGGCCATTAGCGCCCTTGGGGTAGAACCCTCCAGGGATGCTTTCATTGCCACTTCCATAAACAATCCTCAGAATCTCTTCTGGAGTCCTGTCAAATGCAACTGAATATTCATCTCCAGCAAGTACATTGCCTATGACTTTGCCTTCAGCACCCCAGTCTCTGGGAACGACAAGGCCTTCATCTTTCCTCCCCGCATGTCCCAGCCTGTTTCTTAGCTGTGAAATGCGATTTGTGAATTCTGCAACAATGATTTCATATGGACTAACCTTCTCCAGTGCCTTCTTATATAGCAATCCTCGGATCACAGCATCTTGGCCTGACTCTACGCCCAGGAGCCCTGCAACCAGCTGAAGAAAACTTGCAGGGACATATAAGAACCAAACTTTAAAAGCAGACGTTAATCATTCAAGCTAAAATCAATTGGCCAAGTCAAACAGATTTTTATCACATGGAAGCAGAAAAATGAAAACCTATAAAGTGACAATCTTGAAAAGAGTAATAAACAAAAAACATAAAATAGAATCTGAGTTCTGATACCACATTAAACATTTAACTTAAAATCAATAGATTATTGAGGGAAGAATTTAACTTGTTTATAAGATCTCGAGTACAAGCACAAAGTACTTAACGAATGTGGATATTGTTTTGTTAGGGATTAAATGGGGCTTACCCTCTTTGAAGTAGGACCCTGGAGTTTTGGGTTTGCACCAACATATCCAGTGAGCCCAACATAAGGAATTAAGTAGGAAGCAATCAGGTAGTTGATGCTGTTGGCATAAGGGTCAAAAGGGGGCTCCAATGGCTTCTCAAATGCATGATCTATTACTTTTGCAAATGATGATGCACTCAAATCAAGTTGTGGCCTTGGAAATCCCTTCACTGTCTTCTTAATTGCTCTGCAATGCATCAACAATAGAGTTCTATCAGAACCTGTCGCGCAAACAAACGAGTATACACAAAATTCTGAGAGAGTACACATACTTCAGATGTCCAACTTCTTGGAGAGCAAATTGTAGGATTACATCTTTCGTGAATGCATCAAGTTTGGCCTTTTTGGCACCAATGGGAGTTGGACCTCCCATGGTTAAATTTGGAGCTATTTTATCCAAGCCATGACCCAAAGCACCATACAAGAAAAACTCAGCCTCCAAATATTCTAGATTCAGAGGAAACTCTAACAAATTCACATCGGATCTCGGGACAGAGGAGTTTCTATAATCTGACAAAAAGTCTATAGAATATGCAGAAGGAAGGAGAGAGAAGATCAGGGAAGAAATGACAACAATGGCTGCAGAGGAAAAGGAAAGTGCCATGGCTTTGTTTGTCCGTGTCCTTTACTACTTTTGCTGGTGAAAGTAATGCATGTCCATTTGAAGGTATTGCTACTTGTATAAGCTAGAATCAAGGCAGAAGGGATTGTAACGTGGCCAATGGTGAAGCTTGGTCATAGCTCAAACTTGCCAGGTGTTGTATTGATGTTTATCGGTTACTGACTTAGGAGAAGGATTAGGAGAAGTTTGGTCTAATGGCGTTATGAAAAAGCCATTGTCTTTGCATGAACACTTGGTATTATAAAACTCATTTCCTTCCATCTAAGGATTTTGATTCAAAAAGAATTAATTCCAATCTGTCTTCTTCAAGTTGTTAAATATGATCTTGTAACAGATTAAATTACATAGTAAATTCATATTAACCTGCGATTTTTCTATTAATGGTGGTGGAAGACATTGACTCGGGCGTTTCTGGATGTTATTAGCCGGCCAATAAATGAGTCATTCTCATGATAAAAGGTGAAAGTCCCAGCAAGTTTTAACCTTGAAATCGTTTCCTCCATTGATCCGTCAATTATGTAATAACCATGGCAATCAAACTGAGTTCTGCATGTTTCTGTGCCCGTTACTACATACTGTTAATACAAATAGTTCAATGCTGCATTTTTAGCTGTCTTATTTGAAGGTAGACATAGTAATTTATGTATATAATTTATGTTTGTGTCATGTAAAATCATGTTCATCTCTTGTAAAATGAGAAAATTTCGTGTATATAAATACATTTTTAGCTTTTACAATATTCTCTATAACTTCTATCAAATTTTAACCCATATCATTTTCATGTTGTTTTCGTATCACCTTGTTGTGTACAGAGAATTGTCAGACCTACTTCGAAATGAAAGGTGAAAATCCATTCTAAGGTTGCAAGATTTTGACCAACTTTATGCATACTATGAGGTCGTTTGGTATTATTGTCAATTTTATGTTTTATGTTTCTGAATATTTTGTTTCTATTTTATTTTGTTTTGTTTTATAATTTTGAAAACATAAAACATGTTTGGTAAACTAATGCTGTTGTATAATTTTAAAAACTGAAAACATAAAACATGTTTGGCATCAAATAAGTTTAAACATAAATTTTTTATTTTATAATCATAATTTTTTTATTTTATAATTTATAAATGTTGAACTTAGTATTTTGTTAAAATAATATAATTTTAATATATTGTTAATAATGTGCTCTCTTTTTGGTTATAATAATGTGCTATTTTATTCTTAATGTTGATATATTACTAAAATTATTTTAGTATTATTATAAAATTTCTCTTAAAAGTTGATTTTGAATATCACATGAGATTTATTTCCGACTTTACATATCTAAACAAGTTACAACAATACAACAAAGTTTTAATATTATATCAATGAGATTACATAAAAGCAATTAAAAAAAGGTAAAACTTATTATACAAAATATAAAAACATCATTCAATACAATTACGTAAAGATGAGCTTCTGTAATCAAAAATCTTTTCTAGACTATGAGATTGTCATTCTCTTTCTCTATCTTTCACCACGATAAGGAGATAAGAAACCTGACATATTTGTATATCCAAAGTCTACAATATAATATTTGCCTACATCAAAAAATTATTTTTAATTCTCCAAACAAAAACTAAAAGGTTTAATAAAATACTAGATCTTAATTGTATTGCAATTTATTTAATTAAAATCTCTCATATGTACATATCTTACTAATAAAAAAAATTACAAATGCCCTTAAAAAATGAAACAAGCAATTTGAATCCATCA
The DNA here is from genome assembly GCA_031772115.1 of Heritiera littoralis. Taxonomy (NCBI): domain Eukaryota; kingdom Viridiplantae; phylum Streptophyta; class Magnoliopsida; order Malvales; family Malvaceae; genus Heritiera; species Heritiera littoralis. The sequence goes on along the minus strand of JAPDPK010000137.1, from coordinate 710,071 downwards.
TCAAATGTCAAACAATAGATAAACTTACTAGTGAAAAATAGATTTAAAATTGTATAACAATCAAATGAAAATAACTATAATTTTAGCAACAGGCAAAGCCTAGTAACCTGGTTTACAAACGTTATACTACCCCTTGCACAAGAAATAACTCCCCTATTAAACATTAGCTTACCACCAAGCCAAGAACCATGCCATAAACCTGGCATCAGCCATACAACTGCGACCATTTAATCTCCTTCTCATTAACCAAACTATTATACAAAATCCAACAATCAAGATCCTTTAAAAGTTTTGGCCTCCATTCCCAAGAGCTCGAAGCAAGCAGCACAGGACAATGATTTAAGCGAGAACTTTTTACCCCTTTTTAATATGTATCTTAAATCCATTGATCCATTCAGCCGAGAATAGAAACCAATGTAAATCCATTGGCCTATATACTACTCGTGGCAGTGAAATAAAATATTATTTAAATATTTAATATATAATAGTGAAAAATAATAAAAAAAATATTACCTATTAATTTTTGGGAGATAGGATGCAGGGGTGAGGATGGTGTTTTAACATATTACTAATCTAAATTCCAATATAAAAGACAAGTATAATGTTTTTTGTATTTTTTCTTTCATACTATAAGATCCATATAAATCACTATTTATAAAAATTATTGACATTGTCAAATTCAAGCTATTCAGAAACAATTTGTGCTAGATCTACTAATTATATTAAGTCTACTAAAAGTTATTGGCTGTTAGTTACGATGTATGCATGTATATCTTCGGTGAAACTCATTTGGGAATGAGTTGTAGGTTAAAGAATTCTACAGCTGATACACTCTTACATTACATATAGATTAGAAGGTACCTAATCTCTTGTGTCTTCTCCATTTAACTAAAATCTAAAAGTTAATGGCTTCTTGATTTTCAAGAACTGTTGAAAAGAAAAATCTGGTTAGAATTTGAAGTTGCTTCTGGCCGTAAGTTGACTGAAATACAATAGGTAGCTTACTGTTAAGAAAAATATCAAATAGGAATGCAATAGTAAAATACTAAAATAAGCACATGATATTAACATATTCTAGCCTTAACAGAACATATTCTAGCCTTAACAGGTTGAATAAGGCTTAAGACTAAAAGACCAGCCTACATGTCTTAATGGAGCTTAGTTATAACTTTGTCTTAATAATTACGAGAGCTTCTCACTTGCAAAAATTGAAGCATAGACAATCTAAAAATATAGCATTCTTGAAAGGCAAGGTTAAAGATTATCAAGAATTCTACAAACTAAAACTGCCCTTGATAAAAATTTCCAGCAAATGGTTAATGCATCACTTCAGTTATCCTACAATTGTTTACAACTAATTCTCTCCTTGTTATAGCTCCCTCTTTGACAGTACAAAAAAAAGTTAATGGAAATAGTCTTGAAAGAGTAAATAGCATATTGTCATTGCAAGATCAAGGGTTAAACAGAGAGAGCTATAGCTTATATCACTTGTAAATTATTTTGGCTTAAGAATAGGCTACAGGAGCTCGAGTTTGAATATTCACAGCCTATGGAATCAACTATGCATATAATGGATTCTAATAAACACATATAAAATGGTTATATCAACCATTTCTAAGCAATCAAATCCAAATTACCCGAAACCAACTATTGATTTGGAAAGACAGTATAGTATATCCAAATTTTCTAAGGAAACATGAACCAAAAAGCTACCTAGAAACAATAACTCACATGGCTAAATCAAGAAAATTTCTTAAAATTCTTTGTATGTTGATCTAATCTTACAATAACCCAATACATAAAATTAACAAGATAATTATTTTACTGACTTTTTTTTGCTGGTTGCTCGAGAAATTAAAAAATCTGATGAAACAGATGACATGGATTGAAAGAAATTTGAAGAAATGAAGAAATCAAGAACTAAAGAAGAAGTGGAGAAGCAAAAGAGAAGTGAAGAAAAGGCAAAAGGGGCTGGAAGAAGAACCTAAAAAGAAATGTTTGTGTGACGATTGTAAAAGGAAAAACAGATATATACGATGTTTGCAGGGTTCGAAGAAGGGATCTCATTAAAAAATACTGTTCATCCAGTGTTTTTTTTGGAAACATGTTTCCAAATATTTCGAAAATCGTAGGAAACACAAATATTGTGTTTCCTATAATTTTGAAAATAGTGTTGTCAATTTTTAAAATCATAAAAAAAAAATCAGTTAACCAAACACAATTTATGCTTTTTGATGTAAAATTTTGAAAATAAAAACATAAAACATAAAATAAAAGTGAAACCAAACAATCCCTAAGCATTCAGCAATTCTCACAGCCTTTGCTTGCAATATTTGCCTCTTAGGACAACTCATTCTACAAGGGTTAGAAGTCAAGAGGAAACTCCGTTAAAAGTGTGGCTCTTGAGCTCCGTGCATGGTTTCCATTATTCGCGTCAATATAATTTCTCCATTCAATACTCAAGAGTCATGAAATTTCATAAACATACAATACAAACCTTCCAAGAATAGCTCTCAAACTCAAATACAAATTTGGGCCAAAAAAAAAAACCACAAATACAAATAGATGTTCAGAAGAAAGTTACCTATCTAGCAGCTTTCTTAGCTTTAAGACTTTTTCTACCTGTATTGCCAACACTAGCCGGTTTATTATTCGAATCTTCTTCGTAATCATCATCTCCAGCAATAACACCATCTTCAAAGATATCGATGTCATCCTCTCCATCCCAATCCTCTCCAAGGTCTTCATCATCTTCGACTTCATACGCATCATCATAATCTTCTTCTTCTTCATTGTAATCATCTCCACCAGCACGAAGAGTGTGCCACTCAGGTGGAGGCAAACAATCCTCAGTTATTTCCTTGTCTCGTTTTATCACCAGATGCCGAATGACTCTTTCATCTTTGTCCAACATGATCTTAAAGTCATTAATCCATCTAGCTTCCAACTCAAAGTTCATCAAGATGTAATGAGCATTCTTAGCCTTCTTTATCTTGTATGCTAGTCTTCGAAGACCCCAATCATTCAATCTCCATAACCTGCCTCTCTTCTCCTTCAAGAAATCTGCAGCAAGTTTTTCATAGATAAAATATAAGAAACTTACAGCAGGTTCATGAACGGAATTATTCCTTTTTTCATTTTCAAGATTATTCTAGTTAAGTTCTACATGAACATGCAAGCCCAAGGAGAATGGTCACCTTGAACTTTCTCATTGACACTTCCAACCTCCTCGGCATGCTTCTCGTGAACTAAATAAACAACCTCATAGTGCCGAACTGTGTCAACAAGGAGAACAATGAATCATGAGAAAGTAAGCAGATGTCAAGCATCAATAAAAAGAGAAAATCCATGTCGTCTATACAATGATAAAATGTTTTGCTTCTCCATATTTGACTGAAATCAGACCGAAATGAAGCTCTGATATTAGATAGGCTAATAGAAACACGAGTTTACTCAAATCATTCAACTATCCAAGAAATACCCCACTTTGAGAAAAGAGATTATAATTGTGAAAACCAAATCAAAAGCTTCATGGTCATGATAGAATGATAAATTCTTCAAGAAACCAACCATAAATTTCTTTATGTTTAATCCTACTATACTAGCACAAATTACAAGGTAACTACAAGAAGCAGGCTTACAGCGTTCAACATTCAATGCGCTTTGCAGCTGAAGGTTGAGAGATTCAAACAACTCTTCTGCAAATTTACAAATAAATTCGATGAGTGCAACATGGCTATTTTTGTTTATCTGAAATATAAAAGCAAGTTAGACAAACTTGATGACCATAGCGGACTTACGTTCTTCATCATCGGCAAAGTCCGGGAGAAGTCTACCATCTTCCTGAACTTTCTTCTGCAATTCAGAGAGAAAACCCACATCCCAAATTCAATGAAAAAGATTGAGCAGCTAAATTTTCTCTTATGAAACACAAAAAAAGTAAATGAAAAGTTGAAAACCATGGCAGTTCTAGCACCAAAAAAAAAACCATGGCAGTTCTCAAACGAAAGCCTTGGCCTTTTGCTTTTATTAAGCCAAAAATTCTATCTTTACTAATCCTAGATAAGAAACCCCTATAGATATTGCAGAATTACAGAAAAGAGATTTTTGTACAGAAAGAGAGCATAAAAGGAGAAAAACAAAACGAGGCTTTGTACAGAAAAGAGACCTCTTTGAGAAGCACAGCTTCGGGGAAAAACCCAGTGGTTTCATCTGGTTTGGGGATGAAGCTGTGAGTGTTTTGTTTATTATCATTGTTCTTGTTCTTCCTTGCCTCCACAATTAAAAGCTTTCTACGACCAAGGTAAGCGTTTTCTTGCGATAATTTCAAGAAAGAGTTTTGGCTTCCAAAGAATCCACTTCTAGTTTTCAGTTTTTGTGGCCTCGGAACTATAGCTATTACAGAAGAGTGTAGGAGTGACTCCATTGCTGGGAATTGAAAAACTGCAGAGACCAGCAGATGTCTCTTAAATATCCGGAATGGAAAAAAAAGATTGGATTGGGCCATTTCTTGGATGTTTAGCTATCTGCTACAAATCAATGGGTTGAACTTGCATCTGCTTAATTTGCTACCCAATACCCATACCATCTTCAGCGGGCTTAGATTGAACAGTAATTCTACTTTACTTGATCAAAGAGACAGACATTTGAAAGCCAATTTATGCATCACTCTTGTCCAGTTCTCCGCAAAGATATTTGTCCTGAATTATCTTCCTGGCTTCATGTCTGGCAATTGAATGATTTGGCAGCCATGAAACTAGTTCTAGAGCCACATCCTAGGAAAACAAAACCACTTCTACGGCTGTACGATTTGGTCATCTGTCTTTGCCATTGAGTTTTAGCTTTAATTGAAATACAGACAGGAAAAAGAACTGGAAAGTAGGCCACTGCAAATATTTGGTAAATACTGCCTCGAAAGATTAATCTCCAGGCTTTGCAATCTATTTCATATTCTGTATGGCGCTTCGTATCTAATTATTTGATGAAACCAAGGTCAAAAGGAAAAAGATAGTACAAAATCGGCATGATATATGCTCAAGGGGCTTCGACTCATTCTTGCCCGAGAACAAGTTCAACTTGGATTCAAGTTTGCTGCACGGCAAATGATTTTTCACGGCCAGAAATTGCTTAACGCTGTCGAGAATCTGGTGTTACAAATCATGATGACTTGTCACCATTGTTTCTTTCCTTTCTTCTTTCTCTTGTTTCCGCTACCACCACTTGCATTGCTACCACTACTCTTCGAGCCACTTCCCGCTTTGGCAAATGGGCTCTCAGCAGAGGTGCCACCGCTGAAATTGTCGAACATGCCTGCTTGTACTGCATTCTGTAACCACTCCAAGAATTCTTCCTCTGTCATGGTTTCTTCCAGATTAGGCGTCGGTATCTTGCCACCTCTCTGTCCTGAACCAGATCCCTTGCCAGTACTATGCTTGGATGTCATACTAGTGTTTACATGAAAACTCGGCTTATGCGTGTTGGGTGGACATCGCATTCCCTGCAATAAAATCCAGCAGTATTGAGTATCCTATCCTCTAGACATTGGAATACTCTAGAGATAAATGCAGATTGCAAGGGTGTCCACATAAAAGTCAGACAAATTTCTTACCATTAAATGATGAATTGGATCACATCAAAAGCCAATTTCAATGTTTGAATGTCAAAGTGGAATGAGAATTTCCCTCTCCTTAGAGCATTAGGAAAGACATGATGGTACAACTTGTGAAATTTACACGCAAAACCCATTTTAGTATTGTATTCAATTCATGATGTCTTTGCATTAACAATTCCGGTATGTAGTTTTGGGTCAAACTTCCAGTATATACTTTGAAAAGTTCATTTGTAACAACCAAAGATCACTTGAAACTTTCGTACATACAACTAGAAAGAGAGAACTAGATCCTTTTGACTAAGACATGTTTCAAATCTCCTTAGAAATGCATTCATGATGGATGGAAGATTAACTTGATAAATATGAACTAAACATTGCTTTACCTGACAAATATACCATTCAGTAGCATCATATATCTTGCTATCGGCACAGACATAGGCAGAGGGAGCATCCACCTAGACCAATTATGAAATAACTTAACGTAAAAAAGCAGAACGAAATCTTAAGAATATCAACTCAAACAAGACTTGACCCTAAACTAACTGGGTAAATATTTTTAAAGCAATCCCCATACCTCTTCTTTTTCAACTGCATTTCCAGAGATCGTATTATCAATTATACGTCAAATCAAAGAAATGGAAAAACAGAAAAGAATAAGCATGTAATCAGAGGTGGACAGTGCATACCTTCTGCAATAACCCGAAAAAAAAGGGCTGTGAAGATTGTTCAACCCATCCATCTCCATCTTTTGCTTGATGAAAATCTTTACATTCCTTGGAAAAGGTAAGTTCCAAAAACAAAATTAATTTCTCATTAGGAAGCACCGTGTTAAAGAAATTTGGGTCTCTCATGCTTGATGACAATATGCCAATTGTCAAAGTCATAAACAAAAGGACAAGTTAAAACGATACATGACTTTGGAGGAAAGGAAATACCTGGCACCATCTTGCTTGAGATTTTGATTTCTTGGTGTGTACCCAGACATGAAAGTTACCGCATTTTTTGCAGGCAATTTGCCTAGATTCTCTAAATGGTTCCTCTCCATCAGCCTCTGACTGTGCAAATCCAGAGGAGAAAAAACCATGCCGGCCATTCTGGGCAATGAATTGCAATAAAAGGTCAAGTTAGATGCAAAGATTGATATACGAACTAAGAAAAAAATATTTTATGCAAATTAACATAAGAATCTTCCATCCACTTCAGAAAAATATTTGCCATGCAAACATGATCTACTCTCTTTAAAAAGATGAATGTAAATGAAATGCTTAAGACAACAATCAGCAAGAAACAATTTGCTTGGCATTAGTACTTTTCAAAGCTCTAACTCAAAAGATAACTGGCAGTAAATAAAAAACTTTAAGTAAATAAAGCAGTATAAAACTACTTTAAGGTACCCACTTATAAAGATAAGAAAATGTGTAACAAATGAATGACTTGGAAATGTGTACAATTAGATAACAATGAGCTCAATGATCTATAAAATCAAAAAACTATTGGGTATGCTTTTCTGAAGGGAATGCATATCTGAAATAATCACAAAATAGGATGCTAGGGGAAAATCAAAAAGCTGATTATACAAACCAAACTCTACAAGCGGCTTGAACATGATATTCTTCCATTATATTCAAGTGAAAACTCACAGGATGTATGTTCAAACCTTTTGAGAAGCATTTTGAAACCTACGGAAATAGTTTAGCAGCTCCTCCCTCCTAAGTTCATCATCATATGCTTTTCGCTTCAAGGAATCAAGTAGGACCTATAATTGAAACTATATTATTATCAGAAACGAAACGTCAAACCACTGGGGAAGAAAGGGGGGTGGGGGCATAATGAACCAAGAGATTACCTCGTATGCATTTTGAAGTTTTTTAAAGGCTTCTGCAGCCTTCTCATTACCCATGTTCTTATCGGGATGGACCAGCATAGCCTAGCAAACAGTCTGTAAATTTCAATACCATAGACATCTTGTTCCTATTTTTGGTAAAAAATTGGAAAACAGTAACAAACAGTGGATATCAACAGTAAGATGATCCATAAGTATTTTCGTAGACGCTCACTCAGATTTTACCCACTGCCTAGATCACATTTGGCCAATAAAGCTCCAGAAAATTTGAAGAAATATTCAGAATGAGTGGCCATCACAAAGCGAAATATGATGTATGATCATAAAAATGGTGTGAAATAAATATGGGATGCACCTTTTTTCTATATTCTCGCTTCAGTAGATCAACATCAACATTCTCATATCGTGGCAAACCCAATGCAGAATAGTGATCAGTACAGTTCAACAATCGGGAAACTTCATCTTCAGAAGTTGTCTCAGTATCAACCCCACTAGTTGAAGCTACCCCAGGACCACGATCGGCTGAAAATCCAGAAGCATGCACTGACTCATCATTGAAGAAGCCAGGTTGACCATGCATTCCATTGGTTTGTTCAGGGTTTTCATCAGATCTTGCTTGCTGATTTATGTTTTGCTTTAGGTAGTAGATCAACACATCACTTGAAATAAATGATAGATTTAGAGCCAAAAGCAAACCAAGCCATCCAGCATATATCCAAGCACAATATGCAGAATATATTGTGGTGATCAACAATGCAAGACGCTCACGGCTAAATGAAAATGCCAATCCTAAAATAATAAACAAATTAGAATTCCATAAGTATGATGGAATAAATCTGCAGATAGTAATCCAATCAGAAAAGACAAAACATACTCACCTCCAAGGAAGATCACAAAAAGCGTTGTCCAGAAACTTCCATAAAACCACAAGAAAATAGTTCCAGAAACAGCTACTACCAACATTGCAAGAGTAAACCCAACAAAAACTGCTGTCAGAGCAGCTATGGCCTGAGGAATCAACATTTACACAAGCAATAAGAACGAATAATTTTTCAATAGCTCAAGAAGTTCCTCAAAAGATTCAATAAATCGTTTTGAAAAAATTACACAAACATAGCCATCAATAGTCCAAGAATTCCTAAACAAAGTCAAATAAAACCTTATGTAAACTTTTTATGCAATTGATAGATCAAACAATTCTCAACAGGCAAATGGCGGCATCACGATCTCATGAAAAAAGAAACCTTAGGAAAAACAAAGATGAGATGGAACCAGTGCTTACCAAGACAATAAGAGACTTCACCATCCCAACCATGGCAATAACAGAGAAGATACTGCACCATATGACTGAGAAAAGAGATGTTGTACCCATGTGCAGGAAGGAACTAATGCCCCTAAGAGTACAGTCCAACCAGATTATTGATAATAGAAGCATTATATTTCCAAAATGCATGAGCCATCTCAACACAATGGGATAGAATTTCTCAATCTTTACTTTGACATGATCTCGAGCGTTATAAATGTTAGTTGTCAAGGAAATGAAAATTGGTTTCTGCCTCTCCAGCCACTGGCTTATCACCTTCAAGGTGGATACAGCTGATGCTCTCACATTTCTTACCACAACATTATCTGAAAAATCTGCATTATCCATGGCATCTTTAAGGTGAAATCCATTCAGCAAGCAGCCCCAAACTCCTTTTTTGTGTTTCAGATTAAGGTTCCCATCAGGTGATATATCATTTTGCTCCCTTCCAGTCGAAGCTTCCTTTGAAGGTGCAGTTTCAATGCAAAAATCTGAATTACTCTCAGAAGATATTGATTGGCCAAGACCCTCAGCTGCAGTTCCCACATGATGCCCTTTGTTAACCTTCTCTTTCAAAGGACTGCCAGGTGGATTACCATTTGGTAATTCCTCTCCAGGGAAAACCTTTACCTCACTTGCTTTTCCTCTTTCTTTTGCATTGGGGACTGGATTACCTGCCTCTGAACCCCTTTTCTTCCCATTCTTCTGCTGGTTGCCTTTCCGAGCCATGAAATTATATGTATTTTCGTAGCTTTGTAAGAAAGGAAATTACTTTAAGCCATCCCTAGTCTAGCAAGGAAACCATGGAAGATCATTTTGACATGAAAAAAACCTCCCCTAAACAAAAAAATTTACCTGTCAACAAAAATGAACACAGTTAGCAAGTATATTTTCAAGGCATTCTTAACGCAATTTAAAATAACCTACGAATTTATACTTGTAGAACTTGTGTCAGGGTATGCCAAAACATATATACAATAAAAGTGCATGCACTAAGTATTCATCGGGTTCGACGCTGTCACCCCAACACCAGGTAAAACAAGTCACTTCATACTAAACAAGTCTGAAGTTATCAATCGACAATATTGAGAGGATCATAATCTATTATCCCACAGAATACATATTGCACAAAAGTTTGGTGAAAGAAAACTATCTGACGATTTTCACAACAGCACCAACCGAGATTCCACAAAAAAGTCATCAATTTATCAGAAGGAGATTATTCCTAGAAAGAAAATCAAGCCATGCTAGCAATTTCCACAAGAAATGAGTAAAATAAGTTCTCTTTTACTTTCCCCGTAATAACAGTAAACTTTTCATCAATTTGTAACTAAACACAGCTAATTCAATAAGACAATAACATATACAAAAGAATTCACATGCCTCTTTCAAACTTGCAACTGTAGCAGGGAAGAATAACAAAGAAAACCCATTTGGGAGCCAAAACCCAGAAATTTCATAACAGCTAGAGGGAAATAATAATAATAAAAAAAAGGTCCGTATCACAAAAAGAAAATATAAGCTGAAAAGAAAAGAAGAAAGAATACCCAGATAGTCAAATCCTGCAAAAGCAAAGAGTTGACATTTAATGAAAGAAAGGGTAGGCAAATGAACAATTACCTTGAACCAGGGGAAGTGCAGTCACTGTGGAGAAGAAAAAATGAGAGCTACCCAATAAAGAGAAATTATAAAAGCCCTAAAAATGAGAAGCAAATGAGCATCAAAGAAAGAAAAGGGGGTCAATGGAGAGAATGATATTCTTTTGTTCTTAATATTATAAGCTAAAATCTGGTTTCTCTAATCTGTTCACTGATTAAAAATAAAAAAGGTTAATTGAAGGGAAAGTTTTTAAAAAACGAAAAGGTGTTCTTGGAGATGACCAAAATAAAAAAACAGGATTTGCGGGCTGCAGAAAAGACAGTCTTGATTGAACACACGAAGTTGTGTTATCATCCAAAGACCAAGATTGGATGTTGTTGTTAGGGCCTGTTTGGTTGCCTACCTTTGGTCTAGTCCTGTCCTGGAATTTCTTGTTCCCGGTTAAGCTTATTTATTCCAGCATTTCATGCTGTTGGCATTGTTTTCTTGAAAACATTTAACAGGTTTGGCAAGCTAGGCTAGTGTGTGCGTTAATAAGAAAATAATTAATAATGGATGTAGAATTAATGGAAAATAATCATTATTTATTCCGTTACAATGAATAATGCGACCTTCAATCATTCAACATTAATTTTTACATATTGATTTTTATTTTTAAGACGAAAGAGTTTATAAATTTAAAATCCAAATTAAAAGTTTTTATTGTATAAAAAAAGGAATTTAACCGCATAAATTCAAGCTGTTGGACATGACATTAGAGTAGTAATTAGGTTTAAGGATTGTCCAAATTAAGTATTGGCAATTAAAGAAGAAAAAGAGAGATGATCTTTTAGCATAAAATATGAGCAATTTCTTTTCCTTGGAAAAAACCATGAATTTGGCAACAGCGACTAACATTTGCCAATGTTGTCAACGCCCAAGTTTGACGGATAATTGATATTTTAATTTGTTGCTGATGTAGACTGTAGCTGTTGCCAAACCACCAAATTTTAGCTCCTGTTATTTTTGTTTTTTTTATTCGTATCATGTGATTGATGCTAGATTGAATTTTGGACCAGCCGAATATCACTTTTTAAGAATGATTGCATGAACCGACTGAACTAAACTCCAAGTTCGATGAGAAACACTTTAACTAGGTTCAAGCTATTCCTTCTGGACATGAACATGGTAAAAGGCTCTAAGACATGCTGGTATAAAAGGTAAACATCATTCAGGAAATACGTTGTTTGCCTCCTTGAACTTTGTTTATTACTAAATCCAGATAACTAAAAACCAAACCATTAAGTTCCACATGCTACATTCCATTGCTTGGAATACTACGCAGAAAGCTAAAGGCATCACTTCATAATAAAAACAAACTTCATTTTCAAGCTTCAAGATGGAGGAGAAAAGGGAACAAGGAATATGCACAACTTTTGACCTCATATCCACTCTAAAATATGGTGCAAAATATTACTAAATGGAAGAATCATTGCTGAAGGTGCTCTGATTTTGCTTTCTGGAGAAGATATGTTCCAGCATTCAACAACTAAACAATTCCGGAACAGATTTTCAAACCAATGAAACCCGGATGAGGAAACAAAGGTGAAAACGATAATGAATACAACAATAAATCAAGCTATAAACACTCTGAACCATGTCATGAATTTGTCCAACAACCAGCAACTAGCTGAAAACTGCACAAAGGTTATAATTAATAACCTATGACCATAACTTTTACTGACAAAAATACAAATTTCAGAACCACAAACATACTCTGCTGAGTAAGTCGTTCGTTCATACGAACAATTGCACACGATAAATTTTAAGTGATAAAGAAAGAGTTTAAAAGTCACAAATCTACAAGTCACAATGTTTATAATGAATTATTTATGTAGAACAGTTCATTATATGTTGACCAAACCTTAATCACAAGGGAAGATTGTGCTTCGAAATGCATGTGCTGAGAACCACAATGGGAGGGTAGCACTGTTCTTCACAGAGTACATCTCCTTCCACACTCTACTCCTCTGAAAGTATACCAAGACCTGCTTGTGGGTTGCGAGAAAAACAAATTCGCCAGTTTGAGCAATCGGGAAAATGCCAGGCACAAGTTCCCTAATGCATCCAAGACTCACCCTATCCACCATATGCCACAGCTCTCTCTCGTAGTCTTTCATTACCCAAATCTTCATCCATGCATCCGAAATCTGAATCAAAGATAAGCATCCACTTGACTCCAACAAATAAACTCGATTCCCAGTCCCATAACTCACTTCATCAGGCAATGAAATCTTCCGCCAAATCTCATAGTCCAAATCAAGTGCGAATATATAGGAACAACTAGCAGTCAACCAATGAAGAGCACCATTAACGAAGACAACTTGATTCCTGTTCATGTGGGTGAAATTATCTTCTTGAAAGGAAATAAACTTCCTCCACTTATTCGAATCCGAATCAAATATCAAACATATGAAAGTCCCATCAGGTCTATGACCAAACGTACGATGATGCCCTGCTAACACAACATGAAACTTATTCCTTGATGAATCACATGCTAAACCAACAAGCGTGGCTTCACCATCAGGATAAAACCGCGTGACAGGCCTCTCTCGACTCTTAGGAAGCATCCTAAACTCTCTAGTCATAGGGTTACAAACGTAGTAAACACCCTTATCAGGAATGCTAGCGCAACACAACAAGCCATTACATGAAGCTCTAACCTTGACTCTATCTTGCAAGAAATCCAACGAGAATTCGGAGACACCCCTCAAATTATCAACAAAAATCAGGCTTGATTTCAGTTCTGTTGAATCCGAAATCTCAACCAGGACCATTAGGTTCTTAGCAGACACCTCATCATAAAGTCTTATAAAATACTTGTCTGATGCAAATCTATACCAAAGTTTGCAAACAGTTTTTGTTTTAAGAAAGGACTTTACAGGCAATCTTGCAAGAATTTGAAGAATAACTTCATCAGGGAAAAAAGCCATCTTCAAATTCATAATTCAATCGAGAAAACCAAAAAAGAACAAACGATTAAACTTTGCTTACCACGTGAAAATTTTGGAGACAGGAATTGTAACGATTAAAGAAAAGACTTCTTTTCCCTTTGGGGTTTTTAAGGAATCCAATGGTAAAGCTATATATATGAAATGAGAAGAATGTAGTTTGAGGAACCTTACCATGGATCTGGTAAAAGTAAACTTCGACCATCTGCAAAAACTTCAGATTTTTCCAACGGCCGCGAAGAAATGGCGTTGAATTTGGACTTTGAGGCCCTCGACAAATTTGTTAAAGCATCCAAGGTGGGCTTTTTTCTTTTTCTGATGGTTTAAAGTGGACTCTTGCCAGGTAGCCGATTGATTTGTCCAAATAAATCCCAGAAGGATTCAGCTGAAAGAATATAAAATTCATAAAAGCCCACAAGAAAAATGAGAACATTACATGATGATGCATTTCCAGTGTTAGAATCTAGAATAGTCTTTGGTCAATGAAAGAAAATGCTAAAATTCGTCAAATCATTTGATTTGGAAAAGCAATAATTTTTCTCATTTTATCATTTAATTACATTCTATTAGTGTACGTATCTATTTCACATCAAGTTGTTTAAAAAACAAATTTACCAAAACGTCAAACATCAAATTAACTTCTTCACTTTAATCGAAATTTTAATTCTTTTTATTTTCATACCTTTCGTATCATGTTTATATTGTATCATTGTATTAAGTTTAGTAGAAGTGCTTTACACAAAAACCACGAGGGTGGCTACCTAAGTTGAAGTCTCCATCGTCAACTAAGCATTAGCTCACACGACATTTATTTTGGACAGATTTTTGGAAACTACTTCTCGAGAGTGCTTAGGTTAAGCGTGCAACATCCTTCTCAAATGGGTAAATAGACGAGAGTTAAGAGATTTCAAGTAGATGAAAAATTATTAAAAAAAAAAAGTTTTGGAGAGGAGAAAAATCAAATCATTTTTAATTTTTTTATTTTATTTTTGAATATTATTATTTAATGGTATTGATGATGTAAGTTTGTCTATATTAATCCATTAGTAGGATGATAAGATGAGCTACGCACTCCTTTGTAGCCGATAAAAAAAAGGAGTTTATTTTGAAATGGACTACCATTTCGGTACTCCACCTCCGCCTCAAAAACGCTCCAATCCTTGTCCCAGAAAACCAGAAACGCCGCAGCTAGCGAAGATGTCTCAGGTAACACAGGAAATGAAGGACAAAGCCGAAGTTTATTTTGGCGATGAAACATGCAGAGAGAAGTTCACGTCGTTGTTGGAAGAAAAAGGCTTGCCGAATGGCTTGCTAACTTTGCACGACATACAGGAATGTGGGTACGTTAAGGATACCGGCTTTGTCTGGCTCCGACATAAAAAGAAGCGGGATTTGTTCATGGATGTTGTCATCAGCTATGACGCTGAAATTACAGCTTATTTCGAGCCAAACAAGATCAAGAATTTAACTGGTGTGAAAGCCAAGGAGTTCATGGTTTGGGTCAGCTTAACTGAAATCTGCGTCGAAGAATCTCCTTCTGCAGCGTCGATTACGTTCAAGACGGTGGTGGGTTTGTCCAGGTCGTTTCCGGTGTCTGTGTTTGAAGTTCAGACAGTCGTGAAGGAATCGGCGGAGGAAGCGTAAAACAATGCAAGAAAGAAAGCTTTAATTGCATGTTTAAATATTCTTAATCTGTATATCTTTTTCCTTCTTTTCTTTTCCGTGTCATGTAAATTTAGCAGACTCCATTTGTTAACGTGGAATTTGTGGAAGGTTAACTCATTGTGTTAAGCAAGGTAGAGAAAAGGGCAGAATATGCTGAAAAATGCTCGGGGGCGAGAATATGCTTGAAATTGGCGCCTGGATTCCATCCTCTGTTCCAACCACTAATGCAATCGAAGGGACAAAAGTTTGCCAACCTGACAATGTTAAATATGACATAGGAACACATTACAAGAAAAAAAAAAAAAACTTCGTATTTGATATGCTGTCACGAATTTTTCATGATTTACATTATACAAATGCAATTTAATACAATTGGAACATGGATTACTTACTTGGTCTAAAAGTTTGTTAAAAATACTATTATAAGATTTGACATAACAAGAATACATCACACAAACACGATTTAATACAATTAGAACACAAATCACCTAATCTAAAAGTTTGTTAAAAATACAATTATATGATTTGACATAACAAGAACACACAAATTATAGATGCAAATTGTCAAATTAGAAGTTTGTCTGAAATGCAGCTGCTAGCTTAAACTTGGAAGAGAAAAAATTATCCTAAATCTGCTTGCTCAAATCCAATCAAGTTATTGAAATCATTTACAACTCTGAATTCCAAAGGATATTTGTTGTAAATTGTAATGATGATTTGGTAAAATGCATCTGTGAGAAAACCAAGAGTTTTAGGAAGTGTTAATTAAAAGCTCTCGGCCATGCAGCATATCCAGGGAAAAGAAAACACACGGCTAGGCCTGCTCAATGGCCCATGGCTCCTCGCCAAAAGGCTCAACATTTGGTCCAAAAGTCTCAAATATTAGATTCTACTTTCAGGCACGGCTATGATTTTGCCGCTATCAAACAATTCTTCATAGAGTTCCCCTTTTTCAATGAGATGCATATCAAGAGAAATGATACAATTACAGAGCTTGTCATAAGTCGGTAGTTATCTCCTCATAAATCCAGTTACCAAAGAATGAAGGAAAAGAAAAGAGCAGGCTGCTATCCGTAGTCTAGCATTTCAAGAGATAAAGCCTAAGCCTTAGGTTATATGTCATATTTCCATTTCTATACAGCAAAAATATCAGTATTGCACCTGGCTGATGCATCATATAAGACAAACATAGAACTCCAAAAAGGAAAGAGAGAATGCATAATATATGACTTCGAGTCGTAACACCACAGTGCAAACCAATGACAGCAAACAAAAGGATCAATATATACCAAGGTTCAGACGTAGCCAATGACTGATCCGAAATGGTTGCAAGTCTCTCTATATTTCAGCTAGTGTCCTGAAAGGAAGAGAGTAAACAAGCATTAGTTATAGCGATTCTACAGAGAGTGATATAGCACAAGATATGAGACTGGTTCTGATTTTTACGGGCAGAGTAAGAATCCTCAGAATACAACATGGATATGTTTTTCATCTAAATACAAGGTATACAAAAAGTCAAAAGATACTTTCTAAGTGGGTGTCACTGGTTATTTCTGTAGTAATAGTTTGTCCGAAGAGGAGAAAATGTAGTCTAAAATGAACCGAAAACAACTCTAGTAAGGTTGACAAAAACTGTTCTTAGCAGTGTCTGCTAGCCTTACCCTGGAAGCAGTGACCCATTTTCCATTTATCCATTCTTGATGAAGCCTCAGATCATTGTGCTCAAATTCCAGTACCTCATTTGTGGTCCTAAAGTAAACTGCATACCTCCAGCCAGTGAGAACTTTAACAATTTGACCAATCCACCAACCGTCATTATACCAAGCATCAACACTTTCAAGCAATTCATAACGATATGCACATCGAGCAGGAGGAGGAAAGGGTCTTATGTCTGAAGCATATGCCTCTTCCCTAAGATACGCACCTTGATCTTCTGTTTTCAAAGTCAGATATTCCACCAAATATTTATCATTTCCTAATGAGCCAACAATGACAGCAGAGAACCAAGAACCTTCATAACCATATTCATCACTTTTAACCTCTACCTTCATTCCCTTACGAAATTTTGCCCGAAACCTTTTCTCTTCCACATCCATCTTGTGTAGCAACTTGTTAGTGTTAGTTAACAGCTGTCCTGACTTTTCCTGCATGTCAAGCATAAGATATTCAATGCATATTGAGGTTGTTTATGCATAAAAACACATCTAAAACATAGCAGGACAAATTCTTAAAACCATATAACATACAACAAAATCTTTCCCCAAAGAAACATGAACAATAATTGATCAATCAGTAATACAAACTGGCATTAGCACTCTCAGCTATCTTATAGATGATTATTATTCCACAAAATTCCTTCTTTTCCAATTTCTCAAACTAGTTTCAGCTTTTCATAGAACAAGGTATGTGATGCTGCCAAACATATCAAACTCCACTAGCAAGAATTATTAATTAGAACCTGTAAGTCATACCTCTGAAGCAACGATCCATTTGCCATTCATCCAGTCCTGATGAAGCCTCAAGTTAGAATGATCAAATTCTAATTCCTCATTAGTTTGGCTGAAATAGACAGCATAGGTGGATCCAGTGAGTACTCTGGAAATCACACCAACCCACCACCCGTCATTATACCATGCATCAACAACATTGCGCAGACAAAGACTAGCAACACATGAAAGTTCAGGTGGAGATGGTCTGACATCGAGTGCTTTGGCTTCCTCCCTGAGAGGCATTCCATCCTCTGTCTTTAAGGTCAGATATTCCACCAAATACTTACCATTCCCGACATATTCTACAATGACTGCACTATACCATGAACCCCTGAAACCTTCTTCCTCACTAGTAACTTCCACCTCATCATCCTTTTGAAATTTGGTGTCTGATGGCCTTTCTCGAAACACTATCTTCACTTTCACCTTTCTGCGTTTATCATCCTTCTCCTTAGATGACATAGTCTGAATAATTTTTATCAATTGAGCACATATTTTGAAAATAGTTTGCAAATTGCAAGAACCAATGATCATATATAGTATTTAAGAAGAACATAATTTCAAAACCCTTCTAACTTTACATTACAACCCCAAAAGTGAAAACTTTCATGCAGATTAAACATCAAAACAAAAACCCATGAAAACCAATTCAGCATCAAGCTTAAATACCCTTTAAAGAACACAAGAAACCCATCACTGGTCATTACAAAAGAAAATTACTGTATCAGGTTAAAGTAAAATTTAGTGAAAAAATGAAGCACACTGGAATTTTTAGTAAATTTGTAGTATTTTATACCGGTTCAGTGAGAGCTGGAACCCAGGAGCCATCGTCCCATTCTCTATGTAGCCTCAAATTAAACTGCTCAATTTCAGTTTTTTCTTCTTTCCGTCCGTTCCCTTCAAAACCCACAACGTATTTGGAATTCTCAAGTATGTCCCTAACAATCCCTTTACGCCAGCCGTTCTCCCAGTAGGCGTCGACGGAGTCTCCGGCCTTGAAGTAACGGTTCAGGTCAGTTGGCGGCAACGGTCGTAGATGACTCAAGTCCACGTATCCTTTGACGCGTTTGGGACCCTCGTAGACAGCCTGGTACTCGACGAACACCATATTCTTCTGCATTGCCGACGGCGGACGAAGCACAGTGGCCGCATAGAACGCGCCGTTTGGTCGTTTTACTTCCACTTGGTCGCCTTTGCGGAGTTGGTCTTGCGATTGTCTCTGTACTTTCATTATTATTTTTTCCAGTTCTGAGAAAATTTAAGGTGAAAAGCAAAACATCAACCCTAGCGGAGAGAAAGAAAGTCTGAGAGAAGACTAAGGAGTAAGCGAGTAAGAATGATCAGTGATCATCTCAGTGCATGAGAGCAAATGGCGCGATGCTGGTTGCTGTGTGTCAGTGAACTTGTTTAGTGAATGCCCTTGAAGGTGATTTTAATTACGGAACTAACCATTTCTCATTGTCAGTAAAACTATTGCGTTTCCCTGTTATTATTATTATTATTATTATTATTATTATTATTATTATTATTATTATTATTATTATTATTAGCTTTAAAAATAAATAAAAAAACAAAAATAAAAATATAATCAAATTAAGTCAAAACTATTTAAAATCAAACTCGAATCAAACTTAAAACTCGGCTTGATTTTGATTGAGTTTAGTTTTCTAAGCTTGATTCGGCAAAATATTTGAATCGTTTGACCTTAATTTGATGAGTTCGAATATGATTAAATAGATTTGATTTGTTATTTTCCAATCATGTATTATGGAGGTAAAATTATAAATTAATAATTAAATAAAAATATATATATTAAAAAAGTTTGTTTGAGCTTGAGAGACGCTTGAGCTAAGTATTAAGATATTCGAATTTGACTTGTTACTTAAGTAACATGAGCTTAAGTTCGACTAAAAAATAAACAAATTAAACTCGAGTAATTACCAATCAAGCTCGAGTAACTCATAGATAACTTGACTCATATATACCCTTATACACTGTCAATTAGGGATGTAATCGAGATCGAGCCAAATCGAAACAATCCAATACAAAGCTCCAAATTTGGGTCAAGTTCAATCGAACTTAATTTTTAAAATTCGAGTTCGATTCGATAAAATATTCTAACTACTTAAGCTCGACTTGATAGGCTCTACTTATAATTTTTTAATCATATATTAAAGGTAAATAGTAAATTAATGATAAAATACACAAAATATATAGTAAAAAAATTCAATTAAGCTCATAAACTTTTAAATCGAGAATTGAGATACTTAAACTTGACTCAACTTGTTATTTAAATAGATCAAGCTCGATCGAAAATAAACAAATCAAACTTAAATGATTATCAAGTCAGGTTAACCTCAAGTAACTTAACTTGATTTGTTTATATTTTTATTATCAATGTATACAATCAATCAATTACAAAGTATCGCCTTGGTAACATGACATAAACTATTATTATATCACAACTTGAACAAACAAGAAGTTGAGAGTGAATGAATTTTTGCAGCAATATGCATTTTTTATCACACAATTCTGGTTATTGTAATTTATTTCATCATAGAAATTGAGAAATTGAACTTAACTCGTAAGAAATGAGAAAGGCTTGTGTGTTGAGTTGACACTGAACTTTGAGTGTTGCGCCTTGATATGCAACTCCAAGTAGTATTTGCTATCTCTGAATGGGCAGTGGTTCACCGGACAAGAAAGAATGGATGAGGGTGAGAGCCTCGCTGGGTTTGTTGAGAGGCACCAAGTGACCAGCCCCTCTCACCGTCAGAAGTGTCAGCCCTTGGTATTCCACCAGCCTCCCTCCAACCTGGAAAATTTCAATGGTGGATTTGATAAGAACATGAAGAAAAACAAAGTGAGCAATGCAGTTGTAAAGCTAATGAAGATTGAAGAACCTGATGGTTGTGGAACCAAGAACGCCAGGGTGATTTGAGAGGCAGCCCGAGAGCTTCAACACAGTATCTAGAGCTAATGACTGGTACTCTTCCATCCATGTCCCCACTGTAAAAACCAACCAAATCAGAGTACTGAAACTGGCAATTGTCAAACTTGAAACTTTTGATCATGAAAATCCCAAATCTCATCTGATAATGGAGTATGAAGATTGTTCATACCTATACATCCATATCTTGAGGTTTCCTTCGATGAGCTTCTTGTAGATAGGCAGTACAGAGAAAACAGAAATATTATATTTCATCAAGGTAGAATCACTGGAAAAAGAATAATCAGGTTAGGAATGAAATATGAAGATTAATGCTAATCAATACCCGGATTCGGAATCCCTATACTTACCTGCAGGTTTCCCATTTTCCTCCTCTGGTGTTTGCATGAAGAGATGCTTGAACATCTGCCCTATTGAAATACTTTTCTGCATATTCAGAATAACATGGATCATAACCTCCTGCATGGATCCTCAGTCTCCTTATGCCATAGTTTTTCATCTGCAAATGGCATGGTTACACTTTCAGCATCATCTTTCCATTCATGAGAAAACTTGTTTTATGCTAGATAGCAGACATTCACCTTACTAGCGGTTGATGAAGATGTACTGTTAATAAGACATTTGGGGGCATAGATATTATAAATATCGATTTCCGAGTATTTGTCAAAGGCTTCATTAACAACATCATTGCATTCAATAGACCAATCGGAGACCTTGAAATCACATACTCGTTTGACTTTATCGTAGAGCTCATCTGGTATTACAGAGTGGCTCCAAGCATAGTCCATTATGCCAGTGTAGTCATAGTAATCATTGGTTATCGGATTTCCTACCTGCAACATGAGTTACCTCAGCAATGTTTTGTTCCTATAGATGCATAGGCATTATGCTAGCTCAGATAAAGCCTGAAAGCTTACCATAAAGCCTTTGAGATTGATGACTGGGTACTGAGCTCTATCCTTGTTCCTATCATACACAAGCTCTGCTAGCTGCGGCACGTAATGGCCTGCAAGACAAGAAGAATGATTATTTATAGAGAGATTGAGGGAGAAAGAGAGAGAATCAAACAATATTTTACCTGCATAACTCTCTCCAGAGATGAAGAAATCATTAGTTTTGAACTGTGGAAATATCTGAAGCCAGTTCACCAAGAAATTGTAGGTATCCTCAGCTAAATCAAGAGAAATAGTCAAGCTACCATCCTGTTCAGTTTATAACTTATTCCATCAAATATTACTCCTAGTCTTCTACAACTAGTGAATTACCAACAAAGGCATCATCCAGATTTGTGAGATCTGAAGTTGTATTGGTGTAAGAGAAGCCAACCCCAACAGGAGATTCTACAAACAGCAAATTGGCCACTAGAGGGAAAAAAATATTAATCTGTCAATTTGATATGAGGAGCATTCAATTGAATTGTCCAAATGAAAATCAAAGTTGATAAGGAGAAAGCAGTATGAAACCTTTATTCCAAGCATATTTATTGTAATGAAGATCAGCACCATTTTTACCGATTCTCAGTGGACCCAACTCCGAGGCTGCACCATAGCCTATTGAAGAACAACCAGGTCCTGTAACAGTGAAAAGATGAGAGTCAAACAGCCAGATTCTAGACTTAGAATCATTTGAAGATTTGCAATAAATGTTTGTATTACCTCCATTAAGCCAGAGCAGGAGAGGCTTGTTGGATGGTTGAGACTGAGCTTCAAAGAACCAGTAGAAAAGGGCCCTACCATGCTCTTGATTTACGGTGATATACCCAGAAAATTGTGAAATTGAGGGACTCGGTGGTTGACCAGGTAGATTAATTACTCTATCAGATTCCTGAGCTGTTAGATATGTTCCTGAGGCATTAATGCAAGTAATTAAGAAACCAAGAAAGAAACATGTGAATGGAGAAGTGAGAACTCCTTTAGCTGGAGCAGTGGATCCCATCTCTGATTTCAAGCTCTGCAACTCATCTACGCAAAGCTAAAGCATTGGAGATATTTACTGCATTTCAGCATCTTTGACTAGAGTTAGAGGAAAAGCTGGGATACTTTCATGATAGCATTTGCTTGCATTGTGGTATTTAATTCACCACTCAGCCAAAAGAGTCAACATAAGAGATTGAATGGCTGAGATCAAATGGAAAACACCTTTTACTTGAGAACAATGAGGATAAAGGTCACTTTCAAGCTTTACTGTTATCCACGGTTTTTTGTCTGATCGGTCTGTTCTCATGTTAATTAGTGCAGTGGGGACGGCCGGTTTTGGGTGGTTGACAGGATCATGTGGCAATCCAACAAGATTTCTTCCGTCAGTGATGCAGACATCAGAAATTTTTGTAAGTCTTTCTAGTCAACTTTAAGCAATTATCTTAGCAAACACCCCAACGCCAATCATATATTTCAAAGGAATGGGAAAGAGTTAGAAGATCTTGCTTAGTACCTCTGGATGGCTCAAGACCATGCCAACTCCAGCAAAAGAGAAGACGGGTAAGCCCATAGTGAAGATTCTTCAAGAGGTTCTTTGATTATAAGTTGCAGCCTGCAACTAATGGTTAACTATCCTGGTTTCTGTGCGTCTGCGGCACCTAAACCAATGTCGATAATTCCGTTTTGGTTTCGCTCGTATCGACGCATCGATTTTGATAAAATTTGATATATTTCAGTTGATTTTTTGTATCAATTTGGTACCAGGTAACATCAGTTGATTTTGTAAATTTAAGGTGATTTCAATTAATTTCGGTATATTTACTGTTCAGTTGGTACGTAAAAAATAAAAAAATGATTTTTTTTGTTTTATAATATATTTTAATATTGAATTAAAACTAAAAAATACACAAATAATGAATTAAATAAAAGCATTAACAAATATAATAATTTTAATAATAATTATTATTTGTTGTATAAATAATTTTATTAATTTTATATTTATCATTATCAATGTTAAATGTTTTATATATTTACTTTGCTTATTATTAATAGTATTATTATATGTATGAAAAATTTATAAATATCATAAAATTAAACTAAAAAATCTGAAATAATATACCAAAACAATCTATACTAATATATCTTATTGTAAAAAAAAAAAACGAAACATTCTCTGATACGAAATTTATAACCTTGATCTAAACCCTTTATCTTAGAGTATGCGGAAATCGAAGTTTCCGACTTCATTTCTTGAGCAGATAAAGGATAAGCCTCCACGTAGGTGATCTATTTGTTATGGAAAGACATATTCAGAGAGTTGGAGCAAGATCATGCACGGAGATACAGCTGAAGGAAGGAAGGTTTGCGTGTTTAAATCGCTTTATTACAGGAACCCGAGTCTTAGCTTCCTAGGAAAAAACATCTGTACAGACTGACAAACCCAGGTTGCATATTCCGGGCACTCAGACCTTGATTTAAAAATGTACTAGTCCTAACTATAGGAGCAATGTTGAAGGAAACAAAGGAACCGTTTGGACAGGCAATCAGACACTCAGCTCAAATGGCTGAAGAACCACTTCAGAATCAACTTTTTTTGATTTTCCTTTCTTTTTGAGGGAGAAAGGTCGGTGGAGGCATCGCGATAAGCGGCTTAATGGGTCCTGCAGACCTTCCATCTCGTAGTGTCCAAAACGCCAATCTCGTGCAATAAATGGCCGCTGCGTAGGTTTATCAAGGCCTCCTATCAAACCGAAATGACAATGATAGGAACATTATATTGGGACCTTAGAATTTAGAGGGAAAAAAAACCATCAACAGCAATTATGAATTAAGAGTCGTTTAGTTGGCATATTTCATTTTTCCGAAAATTTTTTTTCATATTTTCGAGTGTTTGGTAGACGTAAAACATTTTCAGTCAATGAAAAATAAAATTCGGTCAATGAAAAATCTTTAAAGATTTTGAGAAATTATCTTCCCTTTTTCAAAAGAGTAAGACAATTTCCGAACCTGTCACTTTTAGAAAAAACAAAAAAGCTCATACTAAAACTCAACCTAATTTATATTGGGTTATAACAATAAACAATAAAAAATATTTTTCAACATATCAACCGAATAACAAAAAAAATATCAATTTTTTCAAAAAATCAAATTTTTAGAAATCATTTTACAGAAATCATTTTCTGAAAGTCATTTTACACGAACCAAACGGAGCCTAAGTCGCTTTTTGCAATTTACAGCAAAATTTTACTGTGTGCCTCTCCGCAAAGTCATATTCAAGTGTCTAGTTGAGACATTCAGTAAGCATGCAAGATAGTACAGTGCCTTGAATGTAATGTATTTAAGGCTGTGCCAATGGCCTCCTAAAATTTATCAGTAAATTTTTAATGTCAAACCAATAAAGGGAACTTCATTCTATGCTTGGTCTAATCCTGAAAATATTCATGCCAATCTCTTATCATCATTACCATTTTTCTACTGTGTGGTCCAACTTACCCACAATTTATTTTGGATGTGGTTAATCATAGATCATCCTAAAGTGGGATGCAATTGACAGAATCGATCTTTTTCCATTATATATGTTGAGAAAAAATGTCAAGAAAAAGAGACTAGTATAAAGTTGCAAAAAGAAGAAGCTACTACAGTACCTGCATACATCAAACTGTGTTTATTAACTTCTCGATAGAAGGGTCTTGTTCGCTTCTCTTTAGCAGCTTGTTGAAGTTCATTCCATGCTCTTTCCCTGTCTTCACGCATAATTTTTCCTGTGGTTACCACCTGAAATCAACATGGACTATGATGTTTCAGTACAAACACAAGTAGCAGTAGGAAGACCAATGATGGAACATCCATGTGAAAAAGAGCATAACCTTGGAAAATAGGTGATATGAAGGACGTGGAATCCGAGCAAGGTCATTGGCACGATCAACTGCTACAAGTCCAAACTTGGGACCATAACCATCAGCCCATTCCCAGTTGTCAGAAATAGTCCAAAAAAGGTAACCTAGCACAGGGACACCCTGTAATCAACAAGAAGAAGCTTAGTACTTTGTTCTGTAACTAACTAATTTCAGAAAACCAAATTCCCTATTTTGTCAGGTTTTCAGCCAAACCTTGATCATTGCTGCATAAACAGCAAGCAAATGTTCTAAAAGATATGGCCTACGGATCACATCTGTCTCATCAGAAACCCCGTTCTCTGTAATGATGAAGGGAACGTTGAGGTGTTTGTATCTTTCGTGGAATTGTATTAACAGGCGAAACAAGCCATCTGGATAAACCCCTCGCCCTGATTCACTGTACTCATCAGTCTCTACTAGCTTCAGTCCAGCACCAGATATCACTTCCTGGCCAGCAGAAGAATAAGGTTAATATGTTTATATGTGAAGAATAATACATTGTTTTGTTAACAGGAAAAATTAAAAATCAAATGGGGAAAAAGAAGAACCTGTCCATAGTAGTTTAAGCCTATAAAATCCAGCTTGTCACATATACTATCCATATATGGAAAAAGGGTGAGAGAATTGGCCAATGTAACAGCAGCAACATCAAAGAGACCATATGGCCGCGTAAATGATACGTTATGTGCTACTCCAACCACCTTTTTTGATACTGCGCTGCTGAAATTAAATAGTAATTGGAATGTTATCAATTTGGCACAGCAATTCTAGATATAGACAATCGATCAAATGGGTGAGGACACATATGTTCTATGTTTTCTCATCTTCAAATACCCAACAATCCAACTTGTTAGAATTATGTGAAATTTTTTGACAAAAATTCCTTTTATCTAGTCTTCATAAGGAAGAGTAACCTTTGTTCATGGATATAGTCATAGGCCTTTAAATGTGCAATAGCCATCCAATGCATGGCCTGTCTAAAAACACCAGTTGGTAGAGCAGAAGTGGCAGCCTCCAGCATATCAGGATGACCGCCAGGCCAAGCACCCGCACAATAAGTAAGCATCACGAAGACATGAGGCTCATTAAATGTTATCCAATAGTCAACCATATATGATACGCTGTTGACAACAAGCCTGCGTGATATGCACACAAAAAAGGAGTTATGAAACTGTGGAACGTACAAAAACCAGAGGTTCTTAAAGTATAACTAGCACGAAGTGGTTCTCGTGAAATATGAATAAGCAGCCTTGTCTTTCTGTCTCATAATTTAAGTTAAAGTTCAGCTAAGAGCAACAAATGATTGTTGAATTCTTGCCACTTTCTCACCTATTAACTATAAGTTTTAACTCCAGAAATTTACCTTTCTTTTAATACCTAAAAATTGTTTATAAAGCTTTCTTTTTGGCTTCTAAAAGAGACAGATGAGAATAGAGTGGTAATCAGTAAAACCTTGATTGCATCAAGAAAAGTATGATTACTGAAATCAAAGCTGCAAAAGTATAGAACAGAAACTACCATTTAATGGAAGACTTACCTTGTAAACTCTAAGAAGTAATCAACAGTCTTCTCCAGCTTCCATCCACCATAATCACCAGCCCATGGGGGCAGTGAGTGATGAAACAGTGTGAGCATCACCTTCATTCCATAAGAGCGAACCCTATTGATGATCCATTTATATCGCTCCAATGCTGCATAATTCACCTAAAAGGCAACACCATACAACCTAACTAAATGTGGACTCATTTGAGTTGAATATAAAAAAACAAGGAAACTTCGACGTCATACTGGTGTCTTAAATTTGACCAACGAATATGCAACCAAACAATTACTTTTAAGAGGCAGTAGGATTGTTCCCCACTTTCATCACCAGTATGATAACCTTGTAAATACCCCTACTTGTTCTCTTTTACTTACTGAAATCCAAGGATCCTTATGTAGATTAAAAGGAAACCACTATGTGTGGTGTGAACATGCATACAACCGATACAAGAAAGAGAGAATGAAAGAAATTGCGATATATTTGAGCCATGGTCAAGCATCTGAGATGTCAATATAACTTTAGATATTTAGTGAAATATTCTGTTGTCACACGCAAGGACACAGATCCATATTTCAATTGCACACCAAACCAAAATTGGATCCAGAGTCAGCCAGAATGGCATCAACTTGAATTTGTAAGTTAAGCTCTCATACCATTTGTAATTTCTATTGTCCATATTCCGAAAAATGGAAACACAACAGATGAAAAGCATTAGAGCGTAAGTAAATTAGCATCAAACTTACAGCATCCTTAATCCCATTAACTGGCTCCTGTGGCATGATTCTACTCCAGTCTATTCCCATTCGAAAGATACTGACGCCGGTATCTTTAGCCAGCTTCAATTCTGTGTCAGGATCCGACCAAAATCTTAATCTCTCCTCCCTGAAACAGATTAAAGCAATCAATTTCTCGAGTTGTAAGAAACCAGAGAGGAGTAAGATGCATCTTTTATGCACCGAAGGCATCAGATTACACAATAAGGCTTACGGGTGAGGAACATTGTGCCATGCAGCTACATTATAATGGCATTCCTCATTTGAAGCAGGATCTTTTCCTTCTTCTTCAACCACATCCTCTACAAACTTCTCTAACCCTCTTATCATGGCTTCCATGGCAACCTTAAGAGGCTTCTTCTTCTTGTTAGACTCTTTCCTTGTTAACGGAGCTTGATGAGAGCTACAATCAGCAGCACCACCACCACCAATCACTGCGTCAGCTTTCACTGGATCATCTCTTGTTTCTGATTTATGACAAGGATTTTCTTCTGCAAAATCCAGCCAAGCATCGCGGAGCCTGTCTTCAACGTGAGCTGGCGCTGTTGCTAATCCAAAGAAAAACCCATTTTCCTCCTCACCTGAACGCATAAAAATCAGCAGCTACCACATAATTTTATTAACAAATAGATGAAATTTAATTCTAATACTAAAAAAAAGTCAAAAATAAAGCAAACAATGTCATAATTTATTACTTCTCAGACACTTCGAGCTTCATTCTAAATCCAAAAATGGAGCTCAAACGCTATAGATGACGAACATTACTTCAACCAGTCAATCAAACTAAAGTAAAAATAAAAAGAAATTTTGGGTATGACTAAGTCTTACTGTTGACATTGAAATCAGCAAGCGTATCAGAGGATTCGTCGATGGGAGATTTGAACGGTCGGAGATTCTTTTTACGGTAGCGAGAGAAAGAGAAAGCGTTGGCTGCGATGGACAGTGTCACAATTACTCCGGCGAGCTTTGTCGCGGACAAGAACAGCGCTGTTAACGCCATTATTGTTCTTGTTTGAA
This sequence comes from Heritiera littoralis, assembly GCA_031772115.1. Lineage (NCBI taxonomy): Eukaryota > Viridiplantae > Streptophyta > Magnoliopsida > Malvales > Malvaceae > Heritiera > Heritiera littoralis. The sequence continues at coordinate 681,475 of JAPDPK010000137.1, read as the reverse complement.
TCTTGTGATTGAAAGAGTGTGTATTGATATGTGCGAGAGTTGAGACTTTGGCATCCAGTGCTTAGTTATCGTTAAGACAGGGACTGTGACTTGGAAAGAATTAGATGCGGCCACGTGGCATAGTTCGGACATGGATATAACTGAATCCATTCTTAGCCTTAGACCGGAGAAGCTGAGTGGCGTGCACGCAAGCTGTTTCTGTGCTTACACACGTTTCATGTTAAAATAGATTTGATAATTTCACGTACGACACAAATACGACACGAATAAATGATATAAGATGATATAAAATTAAAATTAAGTAAAATTAATATATGAATATGATAAAAGTTAAAAATAATATTTTTAATTTTTCGTATCGATACAAATTTTGACATAAAATTTTTATATTTTACATTATATAAATATAATTTTACATGATACGAAAACGAATTATAAACCCAAATTTTCATATCTATTTTGAAGTGTAATAGCAATTATCGCTTCTGATGGCGCGTGGGTGAAGTTGATGCTTCCGATGCGACCCTTATATAATTGAGACTTGAGAGGAACCCCCGAACCGGATGACCCGTAATCTGGGGATTAGAGGTCCGACTCAGCCGCATGAATTGGTACGGTAAAAAGGTGTAAACCGGTCTAATTGAGATAATTTAATATTAATTTTCATTCAAAAATGTGACATTTGAAACTCGCATCAACTCATCAAATTTACTCTTCTGGCTTTGAATTCGATTTGACATGTTAAAGTTTAACTCAATAAATTTAATTTATCATTTTTCATCATAAATTAGGAAGGTAAATAATAAATTGATAATATATTAAAAAATTAGACTAGGTTAGATTAGTAATTCAAAAATTCAAGTTTGATCAAATTTAATATTTATAATTCAAATTCGATTAAATAAAATATCGAAGTCAACTCGATCAGCTTGAATTGAATTTGATAAGTTTGAATTCGATTCAATATATTTGAAATCAACTTCATAAGTTTAAATGTTTAATTGGTAAAATAATAAATTGATAGTATATTAAGAAAAAAAATGCTCGCAAATCATCCAAATCAAGTATTAAAATATTTGAATTTGACTTGATTTATTTATTACTCAAATAATTGGAGCTTGATTTTGAATTTGCTCAAAACGTGTTAAAATTAAGTATTTATCGAATAAAACTTAAATAACTTATAAATAATTTAATTCGTTTTCTTTTTTATTTTGACTTGGACATGTTCGCTTCCATGTATGTTCCACCTTTAAGAAGACTTAGTAATTTTAGACGTAATACAAAAACGATTTATATAAAAGACACGAATGTAATACGAGTTAAATTTAATGAAAATTATATATAAATATAGTAAAATCTAACAAAAAAATTTGTATTTAGTGTGTTGACACAATTTTCTACTTTATATGATACAAGCATGATTTTATATTTCTCAAAGTAGAGTTGCTAGCTCAACCTTAAAGTTTTCCCGTTAAAGCAGGCGAAGATCTTAAATGGTGAAAGGAGAAGTAATAGGTCCAGCCCAATAAGAAATTACAACCCACAAAGCCTACCACGTAGCCATTGGCCCCGGCCGGATCCCTCTGGCCCGAACCAGCTATCTGCACTCAACGTGGTCCACAGAAAACAATGAGCATTGCAAAACTTTATACCTGCCCAGTGTCTCAACCGAAAAGTTTGCGACTTGAGATTGGATTGCGTAACTTCCACTCAATCTGCAAAAGGTTACGAAGCTGTAAAGTTAGCGAACGGTGCACAATCAACGGAGAGTTCATTTTTCTTTTCTTTCTCTTGCTATGGTCAACCTCAAACAGCTGACTTACTCGGCGCCGAGTCGAGTGTTATGATATTATATCTAATAATTCGTATATATGAGTTATGATATTGTGTCAAATTTTAAAATGTGTCATATTTATGTATATAATAATTCATGTTTGTCTTATGTAAAATTGTAGGAATGCAGGGTTTAGGTTCATCAAATTTCTTAAGTTGTATCATTGTCTTACCGACTGCAGAATTACATGTAACCTATTGCAATTATTTTGCATAATCGGTCACCAATGTAGGAGACTGCAGAAAGAAAGTGAATTACAAATGATATGCAATATAAAAGAAAAGAAACAGGCTGTTAGCCTGTCACCATTTTACCTGGAAAACTGTTGGTGGAGCACCAAGCACCAGGATTAATTTTTCAAAAGTTAATCACTATATTTTGTCTGCAAGAATCTTTGCAGGGTTTTGTTCCCTTTCTTCTCCCAGATGGGCCTTCTCCCAGTGCAGCACAGCTCCATTTTTGGAATCACATGCAGTACTTTTTTTTTTAGTCATATTTCGAAGCAACGGTAAAAATGATTTTTTTGTAATCCGAAAATCATAGGTTTAAGTCACAAAAATAACATTTTCATTATTGTGGATAACACGCTAGGTACATATGATCCTTCTTAAGCTCCACAACAAGTCTTGTGCAATAATGGTCGTTGCACGAATGGAATTCGAATTTGAATCTCAAACACCCTTTTTTCCCTATCTTCAACATTATTGGTTTCCTGGTTATGCGCAGAGTCTTATAGCCAAATTCACTCCGGCATTAAAGAAGTACTGCATTGAATCATGCAGCAGCGGCTGCATGCATGGTTTGCATCCTCAAATGATTTAGTTCAAGTATTGGATGTCTCCTAGTATTTCAGGGATTCCTTGTCCAAACATGGTTTCCTATTCACAGATTCAGGGTCTCATATGTCACATCAGCTTCCCAACCTGCTATAAGCAAAGCAATTTGCTGCTAACTAGCAGTGCAACAGCTTCAAGTCCAACGGTAATTCAATGATTTTATACATACATATCTTGTTTTTCATGACATTTCATGGTGAAAAGGGCTTGATTATACTCTAATCCACCGTAAAAGAGGCTATAGCTAGAGCTGGACCGCCATTGGAGTGGCCTTCATCACCTTGATCGTCGGGAAATGATATGAGCAGGGAATGGAACTATAAGCCGCAGCCGTATGGATCAACTGCCGCTTCTCTCGTGCATGGCCTTGGCAGCCTACTATTTCATATTTATTTATTTAAATGTAAATCACAAGGTGTTCACATATCATATCGAATATCAGATTAATTTTCGCCCATGCTTTATCGCTGACACTGATCCAATGAAATTTGACTTGATGAAAATTCGAACATGAGACTTCCTGCTGTATATTGTTTTTACTATTTACTATTTATATTTATCTTTGGCTTTCAAGTTGTAATATATGGCACTTAGCTTTGTTTCTGTAAACGCAAAATGTGAGATAGAGCCGTAAGCCAAACAAGTTCATTAGCTATTATTGTAGCCAGTTTCATATCGATACGTGAAATACAATATTTTATATATTTTATCATATTCATATATAATTTTTAATTAAATTTTAATTTGTATTAATTTTGTATATTTTTATATCGTATACATATCAAGTAAATGCATAAGTTAACGTGCAAGATTCTTGCCTACAATATATATATATATAGATATATATTAATTGAAGTAACATTGGCGATGGTGTGATGGAAACTTCGAGTTTTCTTCTAAGATTTTGTTAACAAAAAGATGGCATTAAAATTATTCTTTGGGGACCATGAAACTAATAAGAACAATGAGATTGTGTGTGATTTAGTGTTGACTGGCGCAAGGATATGCTAGAAAGCGAGGAAAAACACGGCATTAATTAATGAAGAACGCAGGCCAAGGAATCGAGGAAGGTGATTAATTTCGCATTATTTTGACCATTTCTTAGGAGACTGTGACGCCAATGCCTCCTTTGCTTGCACGCCCGCCACCCTCGAGGCTCCATTTATAAATTCCTACGCGACCACAAAGGCGCCCATTTATAGGGTTTTAACTTGTAATTGGTGTTTGCAAGTGGATCCGATAATTCATATTTATGTTACATAAAATATAAAAATTTTATAAGAAAAAGTTTAAACATTACAAAATGTAGAATTTTAACAAATATAAAAAATATGTTTTACATTTGACATATTAACATAAATTACCATACGATAATTTTTATATTTAATGTGTTTGACTCAAAACAAATATTACATAAGATATATAAATTGTCGAATCTAGTATCGACAATTTATATATTTCATACACATAAATTATATATTTATTTATAAAAGATTTAATACTTAAAAAAAAAAAACTTTGTTTACACCTACAACCACATTTATCAAACAGACAGATTCATTAGCCTAAACAGGCATTGAACCATCTTTTTTTATCATTTTTATTTTTGAGGTTCGGACACTCCCTTTTCCCCACTCTCTCTGTCTCAGTCACCCTCGGGCTTTATAAGCCTAACCCCATCTCCCACTTTTCTCTTACAAAAGACTTCTACTTTCCCTGTGCTTATAATTCTCTAGAAAAATGGAGGAAAAAGAAGAGGCTTCAGAGCAGAAAGCAAAGCACAAGCTTCCACGCGGTATGACAAAGCCTCTTTATAGAATGTCAAAGCTCTGATCTTTTCTCTCTGGACTCTCATTATTTCTTCTTACGTTCATAAAAGCTCATGTAACATATTCTTCTGCACTTTGCTCAGCTTCAAACATTTCATGATTGAAATAAAACAAGCTCTCTCTACTTCTTTCTGTTGCTGCTGATTAACTTAAATCTGGAGAATTCATATGTATTTTCACAAAGAATTGATTCCTGATATGTCATGCAGGTGACGTGGTACTGATCATCGGCAGGATCCAATTTGGTGCCGGCAGCTGCAGTCTGACAGAAGCTTGTTCATCTTAATCTGGTGCTATCCTACCTGAGCTTTTCTTCATTCTTTATTTTTGTTTCTTCCTTTATTTTCTCTATTTTCTATCTTCTTGACCTTGTAAGACCTTTTCTTGACCTTGTAAGACCCCGCCCAGTGTTTCTTCCTTCTGCCTTTGTTTTCCTTGTAAACTCTATATCACAACATTCTGATGTAGAGTTTGCTTATTCTTCCACCCCATTTCCGCCCAACTCTTCTTCTCCTTCCTTGTCTATCCCTCCTGAGCTGTTTGAATTAGCCTAGGCCTAGCCAGCTACCCCACGCCGCCATGGACGACCTGGTCAAAATCCTATCCTGGGTTTGCCTTCGTCCTCGCTGAAAACAAGTAAAATTCAGGAAAGAAATGGTGAAATTCTTGGTTGAGGAAGAGTTTTGTTTGTAATAACAGTGCTGGTTGAATGGAATAAGAATATAATTTGATATTTTTATTAAACAGTAAAAGCTTTCACTTTCTTATTCTGTTAAGGCCATCAATACGTGCAGAAATATGCTTTGCAGGCATCAGTTTTCGTTGTTTTATATGTTGTTGGGCAGCTTGGGATAAGAGGTGAGAGAGTAAATATTCTCTCAGAACTGTTGCGTGTAAGTGTTTCTCTTCGTGACTGCTCTAATGTTAATGTACAACTTACTAACATATATCCAATGTATTATTGGAGTTTTTCTCCTATTTATTTCCTTCCAAAATCGATTTGGTATTTGATGTATCGAAATACAATAATTTTTGTATTTTATTTACTTTAATGCAAAATAGACACGACACAAATACCATCAAATGTTAAATTTGGTTTCTTCCACACTGACCTTATGAATGAAAATTGTATGATGATCAGCTCTTTGCCCGGGAAACTGGAATCCAAAAGAGGAAAGAGAAAACAGATTAATTAATCTCCTTAATTTCATGCGTATCTCTTTCATTTGCTTTCTTCTTTAATGCGAGACAAGTGGGATGTAAGTGAGATGTACACTACTCAATTTGACTTTATTTTGTAACATTGCTGATGACTGGTAAGTGACGATGATAACTGCAAAAAGCATACTGCATATACAAAAACTTCAGACAACCGTCTTTGACAGAGGGCCTTAACTCACAGTTATGCCATTTCAAACACTATTTTAAAGATTAGTTTGAATGTACGGTGCGATTAATTTTGATAAGATGGAAAATAATGTTAGTAGTGATATTAGTTTTAAACGGGTGATATATCTAGATGCAATCACAAATATATAAAAATGGCATTCGCTAAACTCGCTCAAAGAGAACTCTTGGCCTAACCAAAAACCAAAGGGTACGTAGATTGCTATTTTTAATACATAAATATTTTATGCAAATTCTTATTTAAAAATCATAACAAGGTGTTATATGTGTATATATATATAATATAAAAGCGATGCTATTTACATCTGTTAAATATTAAGTTTCTTTTTATTTTATATTCAAGTTGTACCTCTCTCTGTTGTTAATTGATTTTAGGTTGACGTATTAAATCTCATGTTCTGTTTTTTGTTTTCTTGCTATTATCATTTTCAAGTTTGTCATGTGACAGATTTTTGTCTCCATATATAGGTGATGGAGCTCTGTTAAAATGATTTTATCTCGCATCTATTAAATTAAATATTCTATAATTTTATATTGAAATTAACCTTTCTATATTTTACAAATTGATTTTAGGTTAAATATTTAACATAATATCACATAACCACCGTCAAATATTGAGTTTTCTAATAATATTAATAATATTGGTCAAGCCTTCAAACGAATCCAAAGCGATTTAACAGTGCAACTCAACTATATCTACCACACAACACAAATAAATTTTCGGATAACTTGTCCCTCATTTCACTCCCTCTCTCTTAACTCTTACTGGACATAAATCTAATTATATTATGGGGATAATGAATTATCGATTTCGAGTATTTGTTTCAAGATGATCATATTTTAATTTTTAAAATATGATTATTTTATAAATTTGATATTTAAATTTCAATATATGTATTTTTTTTTCAACCAGTGATTTTTAAGTAAAAATGAAATGATGAATTACTGAGGAAGCAATAGCTAGCTAAGTTTACTTCCTTTTTTTTTTTTTTTCACAATTCAACTTAACATAATTAACTCTCAAGATTCCTATACTACATTGGAAATATGTCAGCATCATGAAATAACTTTATAGGGAGTTTGGTTCAAATAATGACTTGGTTTACCAAGCCTATCACCTCAGTTACATATTTGTGAAAAATAAATAAAAATAAATGCCAGCCCCACCTGAGGAGAATATATTTGATTCAACATCTGTCCCCAACTATGATGTCAATCTAACATGCATTTTGAAAGGGACATAAACACATAAAAGCCATAAATAAATAAATTTATTTATAATATATATACATGAATTTATGTTTATATTTAATGCATTATCAATGTATAATTTCATACAACATTATCAAATCATATCATAACATCTCATTAATTATTGAATTTAATAATATTTATGTTTAAAAAGTTTTTACCTTAAAATTTATAAATTATTGAGATAATATGTCACGATTTAATGACAATGCATCAAATATAAATTGTATATATAAATTAAGTAAAGATGCATCTAGACTTCACGTGGACCTAAAATGATTCACTATATAAGGTTTTGAAATAACAATATGTAATAAATTCGTCTCAAACATACTGAAAATTGAGGGGAAAATTTCACGGATTAGATTAGTTGTTTCGCTTTCTTTAAAGTGAAGAAATTGATTTAATTGAGTGAACTCGCTCTTTTCGTTATGAAATGCATAGTTTCGAATCTTGGCAGTGATTTTTCATTGTTATTTTATACCATGTGAATATAATTTTATACAAAATGAACGCAAACTTTGTACGCCGAAAGTACAAAAACGAAAGGAATGAGTGGTGAAGCGAGACAATAGCTCATTTCTACTGTGGCTGCCTCAGTTGCTTTTATGATGGGCCCATTGGAAAACAACCCATCCTATAAACTATTGGTTTCACAGGTTTTCAACATCGGGTAATTACTGCATATTGGCAGATAAAAACTCATAAATCCACGTTGAAAATAAGAGTGTAGAGGCCCCGCCTCCACGAAATTTCTCTTCTTAATTTCTTAGGAAAAGTCCCTTTTAATTTAGCGTAGCATTGTTTTGTCAAACAAAGATTGTCTCTCGTTGGAAGTACCTATCTTTGTACAATATAATCGAAAGAAAGAGAAGTGGTTTTTTGGACTCAAAATCAAAACAATTTTTGGTAATTATTTGATCAAAAAATTGTTAATTATTTAATAATAATCTTGTTAGATTTTAAAATTTTTTAAGTGATACGATGAGAAAATGATATGAAAAAATACGAAAGTTTTACAAATTAAAATTTTGATAAGAATTATATATGAGTGAAAAAATCTAAAAAATTACTTTGATATTTGATGTATAAATACAAATTATAATATGATAATTTTTACATTTTATACTATTTAATATGGCATAGATGCATGAATTATCCGATCGAGGAAAAAAAGGGGAGTGGTGAGTTTTCTAGCACAAAAATGATTGTGTCCACAAGTGGGCATTGGAAAGCAAAGGGCCAAGGCTCAGCCATTTTTTTACTTCTCTGTGTGTGTTGTGGCAGTGAAATTAGGGGGAAGGTGACAACATAAAAGATAAAGCTTGAATTGAGGGTTGGGGCAGCAGCCTCATGATTTCTCTTGTATCCTATTTCAGCTTTTTGTATGTTAGGTTTTCCCAACGTTGGCCCCATTTGTTTTTCAATCTTTTTACCATCTTCGTGTAACATGCTAACATGACTCCTTCATTAGGGTTTTTTTCTTTGCCAAATCATTCTTTTCATGGCCCTTGAAAAGGATAGGATTCATGGTTGATAAATGACCTCTGAATAATTGCCCAAATGAAAAAGAAAAAAAAAACCCTCAAAATGTATAGTCCAATGTTTTGATGTTGACAAGGAATTGAAAATAGGGTATGCTGGGCTATCAAAACTATTACATCTTGGAAAAATTGAACAAATGTGGATATCGGTTTCATCCTGGTAGTTTACTTACCTTCTTCTCCATCTTCAGTATAACAACACATGGTATTTTTTACGTTTGACAAGAAACTAGCTAGAAACTACAAAATAATTCCAACCACTGCCTTTTGATAAGAATATATTATCTACGTATATATAGAGAGAGATAGTTTTACATGATTTCATAGTTTTTATATGATTTATATTTTTAATTTCGATAATTTTTATGTTTTATTTATGTATATTATACGCATCAAATTTCAAGCTAATTGCAAATGCTTAACTATTTGTTCGATAATGATAATATTTTTTTTTGGTGTAAGTACAAGTATTCTTTTTTATTTTACGGTCTGAGATTAATCTTGTTCAAATTGGAAGTAGTAAATGATAAAACCCTCCCAACAGTAAAAACTCTAGGACTCGAACCTTGTCTAAGTATGAGGAAAAAAAGTACACTTTCTCTTCTTCTAACTACTTGTTGGTGATAATGATAATATTTCAATTTTCAACGTATATTTAAAAAGATGTTATTAAGATCAAATTGTAAAAACATGAGATCGACTTGAGACTCTATATGTATGACGGATAGAATTAAATTGTTAAATCTAGTTTTTGGTTTATAAAAAATATTCATCATAAATGACTTGATCCCTCCTTTTATATATATAATTCTCTGCAAAACTTCTTTTTGGTACAAAGAAGCTTTTGGTCTTAAACAAAAAAGAATGTTGATACTGAAATTTGAACCTTAAAAAATAAAATTCTTATACTTTAAAAATTGATATAGGATCAATGCCAACTGAGCATTAGCTCAAATAGCATGAATATTGAACACTTTTGGAGGTTGTGGGTTTGAGAAAGTTTAAACGCCGTCAAATAAATTGAGTATATTAAATTTCTTTTTTTTTTCTTTTGTTCATTGAGTATATTAAGTTTCGAGAGTTTCAAAATAGATTAAAATTTTCAAAAAATAAAAATAAAAGTTGAAAAAAGGTATCCTTTCCGGAAGCTGTGGGCTGTGCCTGATCAGATGTAGGAGTGGAGCCCGAGCCTTGAGAAGATAACACTAACAACAAGGCTCAAGCAGTCCATGTATTTGGATGGGCTGCTGCCCAACAATCAACAATTCTTCCATTGATGGTTAGGTTTGGTTTTTCCTTTTCATAATTGATGATTATAAATTTATAACATGAACATATATTTCAGTTGATGAAGCTTTCAAGATGGAACATGACCGATCACTTAAGAAGCTGGAATTCAGTTTCGTTTTCGTATAGAATTGCTAAGTCATGCAGTCAAAGCCGTGACTACCATGAGAATGCCAGCTTTCATTTGTGGTCTGGGTTGTTTGTCTGCCTCCAATGACCCACAATCCCACCATGGCCACTCATGATCCCACCCAATTATTGGACTCCCATGGCAAATTCAGATCACACAAACTCTATTTAATTATTAACACAACAGAAATATCAGCTATATATTGCTAGCAAATTCCATTTATTTTTCATTAAAAAATAATAAATAAACTATATATGAATACTGTATCATCACCGATAAATTTAGTTTTACTTATATGTGGTATTAGGTTATGTGTATAAATAGTTATATGCATGCGCTAACCTATTTTTATGTATGTATGTATGTATGTGAACCCTGATGTATTCCACCCATATCATTTTATGGTGGTTTCATTTTGAAAAAGACTTTGAAAACGCTACTCAATAATAACATCCCATTATAATAATTTTAATCTTATTGATTAACTATAAATAAATATTTATACAAATTTGTAACATGATTCCGAAGATTATTCTTTAATTTTAGAAAAAAATTACTAAAAATTATTTTCCCTTATAATAAGTTTTTGTTGGGTTGATAAGTCCTCTAGTACTTCCTTTTCATTACCATTTTACTATAAAAATGTATTACACAGTGCATGCTTGTGATGTGAACTTTTTATATAAAGCAAACATGATTTTCTTCTAGAAATTAAATTAAGGTCGCATAAAAAATAAAAAATAAAAAATTATGGATTGCTTTTTCTATGGGAATGAAAAAGAAACGTTATCCTTTTGTTGACTTCCACAGTTTATTAATAAGTGATATATAATTCTTAACCTATCATATTCTTTATCGACATTGCATACGTTTCATCCATAATTATTGTCAATAGACCAAAAGTGATTTCTAGATTTTTTTTTTTAAATTTAATTCATATATACAAAAAATCATCGCCAATCAAAAAAACAACCAGTGCATTATAACATAATTTTAAATATTATTTTAATTATAAAATCGTAATCTCTTAAATTACGTTTGACTGCATAATTACAAAATTTTACATTCACACTGTAAATATAAAGAAGTGAGGGTTTATATATTTTTTTTTTGTATAAATCACGAAATGTTTTCATTTTATCTTGGATATAAGATTAATTTTCATTCGTGTTTTGTGATCGATTCTAGTTCAAAAAAATTCGATCTGTTGAGGATTCAAAGAAAGCGAGGGCTTACATAAACCCATGCTTATCCATTTATGCCAAATTGAATGAAAAAGAAAAGATAATTCCATTCATGGCAATGGAGTTGATAAAAACAAAAAGCAGGAGCTCCACATAAGCTAAAAGGGGAATGTTAAAAGCTGTGTTGAGTTCAATCAAATCTAAAGGTGTGGTTAGGCATGGTTAATCTCTCCCCTCTTTTTGGACCATGGTCCAAAGTCTTGTTGCCTTCGCTGGATTCCTAATTTTATTCCGAGAAATATTGATTAGTATGAAACCTTTTTTTCTTTTAATTTTTTTATTCAAAATGCATTATTTTGATGCTTTTAATAATTTTTTTTCTTTTATTTTTCCGTCTTGATTTCTTCTCCTCTACTCTTTCTCTAAGCCTCCCTTTTGCCAAGTGACCATTGTCCAAAACTCAAATTTGTCATTTGTTGTCGCTGTTTTAATCACCTCAAAAATGCTATATTTGAATCCTTTTAGTCTCACTTAGCTTTTTCTTGAATTAATTTTCTCCAAAAATTCCTTAAAATCCAAAATTACCACCTACAATCCGTCATTATCAGCGTTTTAGAATTTTCAAATCACTTAAGTTTAACCCTCATTCCATTTACTTTAATACTTTCTTCAAAACAAAACTTCTCAAAATCCCCTAACCTGAAATTCTAGGAGGGGAAACCCTAAAAAATTGTTTAGATGAAGTATTTTTGAGGAAATTCATTATCGACAAGAATATTTAAAAATCTAAAATTCAATTGTTTGAATTAATAATGATGTTAGATATATTCTGCATTTTAAAAATTCCTTTTTAAGCCAAAGGGAAGTTGAATTGGAGATGATCAAAAGTCAAAAATCTATCTTTTTTAAACGACTGTCTATTTCATAAGAATGTGATTGTTTTAATATCTAGGTATAAATTTCTTGTCATAATTTCTTGCTAGTCTCTTATTTTGACAAAAACAACATGCATGATAGTACGTTGTTCCATTCACTTCAAATTTCAAGGTTGTTTATATATTGTGATTCTAAGTTCTAACATCAAATTAATTTGTTTTTCGATTTTCACATGCTTAAAGTTTAATATCGTGCTATATCTAGCAAGAATTATGCAACAATTAATCGAGTGAAAAGTGTTTTTTTTTTTTCTTTTGAAGAAAGAATGAAAAGTCATGTTAAACTGTAACATTGTGTTTCATAAAGGTGAGTTACATACAAGATTGGAATTGTGACATTTGAAACTCTATTTCTTATAAGGCAAAATGTCATGGTGACATATTTCTTTAAGTTTGAATCTAAAGGAGAGAGAGATTCGAGAAGAAGAATAATGCGACTTAGGATAAGATCTGATAATTTTTTAAGCCAAAGGATAAATATGAGATTAAGATATATGGAATATGGCCTTTCTCTTCAATTATTGCATGCCATGGTTAAATAATAAACTCCTTCAATCTACATCTAATGAGTTATTGGTGGGTTGGACCTTGAGACCACCTAATTGGGCTTGAAATGGGCCACCACTGCCATCTGGCACCCATAAATCTGTCTCACCAAAATTCAAAATGCAACTCTATTTGTGGTTAGACAGATAAGAGCAACTAGTTAATGGCAAATTCTACAGTAAGGTCATAAAAATTGACCTTATTTTAAGGTCATTGAATTAGAACCATTGGATTAGTCAAATCTAATATAAACCGTTGATGAAATTTTAAAAATTAAAAAACTCTTTAACCTGGTAACCTGCTAAACCAATTATTAAAATTAACATTATTTACTAAATATTATTAAAATTATACTATTATATTACTAATATACCCTTGTTATAATTGTAGTACTATTCTTCTTCTTATATAAACCTTTTTATTATTTTTAAACCCTAATTCCCAAATCATAAACCCCTTTATTCCAATTTTTGTCTGTTTCACCTTTAATCTAGTTTGTAGCTGTCTCAATATTTTATAAATCCTAAACTTTAAGCCTAACCTCAATCAAATAGTTGTTCTTATTTATTCCCCTCTTATATTTTTAACAATGGGTAAGTTTGTAGAAGAGAATTGCATAAACGATGGAAATTGCGATGAAATTGCAAAGAACCAATGATTTACAAAGAAAGTCCTCCCAAGCGACCAAGGAATCATTATATTTTTTACTAGTAAGATTTTTAATTCTTGACATGTTTTCAGGCAGTTGACTGCCTGGTTTTATAAGTGTTTCGATAAAAAAATTTATCGGGGAAGTCGACTACTCAATTGAAGCAGTCGACTTCCTAAGAGAAAATTTATCGCAGAATGTTAGAATGCGTAAGGCAGTCGACTGCTAAATAGCCAGAAGCATTCTGTTTCCAGAATGCATATGGGAAGTCGATTGATATTTTCAGGCAGTCGAATTCCCAAATTTTTTAAGCATGCTATTCTTAATTTATTTATAGAATGTCGACTTTTATTATTAAGAATTCGACTTCCTATGTATTTTGAACATAATTTTCACATCACTTGTGTAAATTGGATTGTATTCATCGTGAAAGTAAATAGATTAAACGTAAATTTGTCAAGGATCATCAGAAATTAATAAAAGATTATCGTAAATTGAAAAAGGGTCATCGTAAATTTGAGTAGATTATTCGTAAATTTAAAAAGGATAATCGTAAATTTGGGTAGATTTTTCGTAAATTTAATAAAGATAATAGTAAAAATTTTGACATTCATTGTAAATTTAATTATATTTATCGTAAAAATGATTGGATTTATCGTAATAATAATAATGATAAATACAACCAAAAAAATAATAAATACTTATTAATAATAATATAATAATAAAAAATATCAGAATAACATTAATAAATAAAAAAATATATAATAACAAAATAAAAAAAAGTTTCATACTAGGAGTCGACTTCCCAAGAAAGATAGTCGACTGCCCAGATGCATTCTGGAAACAAAATGCATCTGGTAACGAAGCAGTTGACTGCTAATAATTAGCAGTCGACTGGTTCATTACCAGATGCATTCTATTTCCAGAATGCATCTGGGCAATCGACTACCTTTCTTGGGCAATCGATTTCTTAATTTTTTTAAGCCCGTTGTTCTTATTCAATTTATGTTAAGTCGACTTTTATTATTGAAAATTCGACATTCCATGTATTTTAAATGTAATTCTCACATCACTAACGTAAATTAGATTAGAATTATCGTAAAACAAAATAAATTAACTGTAAAATTAGCTAAGGATCATCATAAATTAATAGAAGATGTTCGTAGCTTTAATAATGTTCATCATAAAAATGATGAAATTTGTCGTAAATTTAAGTAGATTGTTCGTAAATTTAATAAGGATAATCGTAAAAATTATGAGATTCATCGTAAATTTCGGTAGATTATTCGTAAATTTAATAAGGCTAATCGTAAAAATGATAAGATTCTTCGTAAATTTAATAAGGATAATCGTAAAAATGATGAGATTCATCGTAAATTTTGGTCGATTGTTCGTAAATTTAAAAAGGATAATCATAAAAATGATGAGATTTATCGTAAATTTGGATATATTGTTAGTAAATTAAATAAGGATAATTGTAAAAATAATGGGATTCATAGTTAATTTAAGTAGATTGTTCGTAATTTTAAAAAGGATAATCACAAAAATTATAAGATTCATCATAATATTAATAATTTCAACAAAAAAAATAATAAATATTTATTAATAATAATATAACAATAAAAAAATCATAACAATATTAATAAAAAATATATATATAATAACAATTTTTTTAAAAAAAATTTCATGGGGAGTCAATTTCCCGAGAAAGGAAGTCGACTCCCCATTTGAATTCTGTTTCCAGAATGCTTCTGGCGATGAAGCAGTCGACTGCTAATTAGTAGCAGTCGACTGCTGTATCGCCAGAAGCATTCTGGAAACAGAATTCAGACGGGGAGTCGACTTCCTTTCTCTGGAAGTCGACTCCCCATGAAAATTTAGACTTTATACAGGATTTTTTAGGCAGAAAATCCATAAACCAAGCATTCTCTCTTAGACACTCCTCCTCCTTCATCTTTCTCTCTAATTCAATCTTGCAAATCCCAAACATATTCTCATCAACATAATCATATTCTAAATCCAAATTTCTTCCATTTACACCAAAATCCCTAAAAATTTATTATATTCATCGTAAATTTTATGATATTAATCGTAAATTTTATGATATTCATAGTAAATTCAATGAAATTCATCGTAAATTTTATGAGATTCGTCATAAATTAAATGAAATTCATCGTAAAATTTATTAAATTCATCGTAAATTCATGTGATTCACATAAAATTTATTAGATTTATCGTAAAATTTATTACATTCATCGTAATATATCGTAAAATTTATCTAATTGATCATAAAATTTATAACATTTATTATAAAATATATGACATCTTAAATTTTATTATATTAATAAAATCTATAATAATTAGCAGAAAAATTAATGTAACTTAGGATAAATTTTAAGTAAATAATTATAAAAATACTAAGAGTTCAAATAAATGATAATTAACAGTAAAATAAATCCCTTATTAAATATGGTAGTCGACTTCCTTTTATAAGCAGTCGATTGCCAATATGCTAAAATCAATCTGTAGAGTAAAATAACTGGGGAAATCGACTTCTATACACGAGTAGTCGACTTCTCAAACTTTTCTGGGCAATTACCTTGTATTTTTTTAATATTAATGGGTAATATCGTAATTTAATTTTGATTAATGGTTAAATATGTAAATATAAATATTTTCTTACCTTTTAAAGGATAAAAATGTAATTTAAATCTTTTTAATTAAATTTTGATTTACCTGTTAACCTGTTAAGCCATTATTAACATATTTAAATAATTTTTAAATTTTATTCAATATCTCATGAGATATTGAATATCTCATGAGATATCATGACCTTACAAAAAGGTCGATATTTTGCGACCTTACTGTAGAATTTCCCACTAGTTAATGTATGAATGTTACATGTAAATCATTCAATTTTGAATCATCACAATCTTTTATTAAAAGAAGATTTATGCGTTCAAAAAATGACAGTCCTTAGAATTGGTAATTGCCTTATACTCTTAAATAATTACAAGCTTCAAAGTTATCCAATTTTTTTTTTGTCCATGTGTGTATAAAATTACTCCATAGATGTGAATAATATTTAAAACCGACAATTATGCTTGCATTATTTTTTTACTTAAAGAGTTAGGTTTGAGTTTGTCATTATAAAAATAAATGCCGAGTCTTGAATTGTTTGTTGATTTTGTTATAATGGAAGTTTTTTATTTAGAAAAAAGAAAAATGTAATTTCTGAGACATGATAAATTTATAAAATTTACGATATACCATAATTTTTTTAATCATTAGATTAAAATATCATCATTCCAATTTTTTAAATTATTTAATTAGTGAAAAAGAGGAGTAAATGTGGTTATAGAAAGTGGCCTATGGGTTGAGAAGAAAAAGGGAAACTTTCACTTTCCTTTCCTCTTGCTTTCTTTTCCGGTTCAATTAGTTGGTGTTTGCCTTGCCAATTTTTCCGATTGAAGTCAGCTTAGATTGAGAGTTAAGACAGTGGAGTACATGGGAATGAGAGCCTATACTTGTTTAGAGGTCAACAACTAGTTTTAATTTTCCCAAATATACTATTATTAGAAGCAGATTGGCTGCTCTTAGCCTTCTTTAATCCAACTTCATTATCAGACTCCACTTTGGACAGCTGAAATTAATTATATAAGTTTGGCCTATTATTGTCTCATTTTATAAACCTAATTCTGCACTCACTAGCTACAGTATAATGTTGTCCGTGACTGTGATGATGCCATGGATGATGAACCCTAAAATGGGTTAAGTGAAGCCAGATTAGGGGCTTCTTTCTGAACCCTTTTCTATCAGCATAGAAATAAAAAAATATATATTAGGATATAATTTTAAATGCAATATAATATTACGATAGAAAAATAAAAAAATTTTATATTTAACATATTAATAGGAATCATAATACAAAATATTTTACATAATTTAACACAACATAAATACAATATATATAATTACTATTATCTATCTTTGACTAGAGGGTAGATATGAAAATTCTAGACAGAACAATAATATGAAATTAAAATGATACCAATAAAAAACATGAAACTAATATAAACTAAACTTTAATAAAAATTATATATGAATATAACAAAAAGTTAAAAGAAAATTTGATTTTAACATATGAATATAAATTTTTTGTGTTTTACATAATATAAACATAAATTTAAATAACATGAAAATAAATTATATAAAGAAATTATATTACTTAATTTACTGGTGGGTAGGTGCCATTGCCATGGAGAAGTGTAAAACCCAGAAAAACCTTAAAGGCTTAATAGCCAAATAAGCCCTCAACCTTTAGCCCAAAATAAAATTCAACCCTCAACGTTTTATCGCATGAAATTCAGCCCATAAACTTTTATTTCAGTGGAAATAAACCCTCAACCTTTTACAATTATGCAATTAAGTCAAAATCTGTTAAATGATACTAACTGCCGTTAGTTTTGCATACGTGGTAGCTGACGTAGATAGCTTAGTTAGCTGCCACGTGACATGCCACGTATGCAAAACTAATGGCAGTTAGTTCATTTAACAGATTTGGTTTATTTCCACCGAAATAAAAATTTATGGACTAAATTTCATGCAATAAAATGTTGAGGGCTGAATTCTATTTTGGGCTAAAGATTGAGGACTTATTTAGCTATTAAGCCAACCTTAAAACCCAGCTACCACCGCAAAGTTAAAAAAGAAAAAACACGTGGGCGTTGAACGCTAGCCTTGAAACCTGAGTTTCCCAGCAAAAGTTAAATAGGTATGGGCAAAGCAGAAGTTGTGGCTCATGTCAACGCTCAATGCTGTGGGATATGAATCCACAAATCACAAAAGATACCTTTGTTACTTGCAAGCCAAGGATGGAATTGTTTAGGGGTTTTGTCCGATTATTGAATACGGTAGGATTCCCTTTCTTATTAAGTAAATTTTGTTTTATCTTTTAAAATATTTCAAAAATAACATATTAAATACATAAAATCAACAGGAGAAGACAATATAATCTTATTAACTTCGAAGAAACATTTAAAACTGAACAAAATACAAAAATACTTTTGACACCCTTACAAAAGTAAATTTCTAAAAATTTGTAAAAAAATTTAATAAATTCGTAAATTTTAATAATGAATTGACTGTCAATTTAACCTAATCTTAGAAATAATATAACCAGCCTCCTTTGCTCTTAAACTTTTTGTAACAATAAAATCAAAATTGAATGGATTTAAATTAAGCTTGATCTGTAACATGCTATGTAAATGATACGAGATAAAATTTTAAAAAAATACATAGTACATTAAAAAAATTTGATACGATAATTTTTTTTTCATATTTTGCACGTATTTGACAAGAAACAGATATAATACAAATATTAATAAAATTAAAAATTATTGGAACTAATTTAAACTAAATATCAGTAAAGTTAGGATTAAAAAAATATTAATATCAATAAAGAGGGTTTAAAGTAACATTTAAGTCAAAAAGGATTGATAAAGAAGTAATAAAAAAATCCAGTCAAAGGGGAGTGATGCAAGTCAAAGTTTTGTTTTGTTAAACGGAAATTTGCTATTACTTGTACAGTAGTACTTCACCCCAAGTCTTCGATTCCATGAATCATCAAGAAGAAAAGATTTTACTATAAATCTCTTCACTTCTCTCAGATTCTCTTCTTCTTAAATACAGTAGACTCCCACGCTTCTTTAAAGCACACCCTTTACTGTTTTCATCTTCTTCTTCTTGCTTTCTCTTCACCATTGCCATCGGAGCTTTATGCTGCAATCCGTTTAGTGTTTGGTATTGATTGTGTTGGGGCTCCGAAGAGAAGAGAAATGGTGATAGCTTCACCGAACCCAATTCGGGCTGAGAAGGTTCAACCCATTGAGCTTCCTGTCATAGACCTTTCAGCTGAGAGATTAGAGGTGTCAAACCTCATTGTTAAAGCCTCTGAAGAGTATGGTTTCTTTCAGGTGATCAACCATGGAGTTTCTGAGGATATCATTGCCCGAATGGAAGAAGAAGGTTTCAACTTCTTTGCAAAGCCACTTTCCGAGAAACAAAGAGCTGGCCCTGCCACTCCTTTTGGCTATGGTTGCAAGAACATTGGCTTCAATGGTGATATTGGAGAAGTTGAATATCTTCTGCTTGATACCAACCCTCTTTCCATTTCTCAGAGATCCAATACAATCTCCAATGACCCCGTAAAGTTCAGGTACTTCATTTTCCTTAATTTTTTTACAATTGCATGTTCCTTTTCTTTAATGGCGGCCAAATGTTATATCTTACTGCTTTGTTCAATTTGATGAATCCATGAACGTGGGCTTTTGATGAGTTGTACTTGTAGAGTTTCCCCATCCCATCACATTCAACTCTCCAACTATCACTGCTTTGAAAATGGCAGTGATTGCTATATTTTGCTGATATTTTGGCCTTTCAAAACTCCCCATAAATGCACATATTCACAAACAAGGCCTACCTGTTGTTTCCCCTTCTTTTAGTATTGGATTAAGCAAGTTGATTTGGGTAGGGTTGTATCTGGTGACAAATTTGCAGAAAAACTTCTAAAACTGATTTCATTGTAAATCAATTTAGTATTATTATGTTAGAATTCGGCCAATCTCGGATAACTTGATCATAGGAACGAGAAAGAGATTCAAAATCATGAATACACGTGAGCTTTGAAATGAGCTTGAAGTCACATGTGATTGTGGTATGTGGAATGTAGTTCATCTCTCCTCTCCTACAAGGTGGGATATCCTGTCAGAGACACTTTCCTCTGTTTGCTGTGAGGCCCCGGTCTACGTACCCAGGAAGGCGCGTAGAGAAACATCACCCCTCAAGAAATGTGGGTTGTAAGGAAAGTACCATGACATAAAAGATTGCGGAAATCAGAATGACAAGTCAGAGAGCGAGAGGGCTGCATCAGAGAAGGTCATATCAAATCAAAGGGTATTGAAAGGAGGGTTTTTTTAAAAAATAAAAAATACCAAAAATAGAGAAAAGTAAGAATTTAATTATCTTTCCTAAATGAAACAAACATGAAAGAAGCTCTGAAAAAAGAAAAGCTGTGCTCAGGCTGAGACAGGGAGTGAGTTTTAACCTAAGCCTGCAACTCTAGTTCTGCTGGTACTGTTTGCTAGTTACTCGTTTTTCTGATGTGTGATGCTGATTGTGTGTTGTGTATGGTGACAGCTCTGCAGTGAGTTGTTACATACAAGCAGTTAGGGGATTGGCATGTGAAATCTTGGATCTGATGGCAGAAGGATTGTGGGTCCACGATTCATCAGTGTTCAGTAGGATGATCGGGGACGTTGAAAGTGACTCGCTTTTCAGGCTCAATCACTATCCGTCCATTCTCTGCAAGGAGAGGGAAGCGTCGCCCTCTTCAATTCATGGTCACAGCAGCAGCAAGGTTGGGTTTGGGGAGCATTCGGACCCTCAGATGTTAACCATCCTGAGATCCAACGATGTGGGTGGCCTGCAGATTTCTCTGGCTGATGGTGTGTGGGTCCCCGTCCCCCCTGACCCCACTGCCTTTTGTGTCAATGTGGGTGATCTTTTACAGGTTGGTCCAGTTTCTCTCCCCTTCACAATCAAAAATGAAAGCTGAATTGGACTGACAGAAACAGATACATGCATCGGGCATCAGTGCAATTTTTCACTGCAGCTTTGGATTGATCACCCTATAAAAGGACCCTAGATATCAGTTTCCATCCAATGAACACAAGGGCCTTGCTTGAGTAATTGATTACGAACTTTTGTTTGAGAACAAATGCAACTAAAAAGTTCCTGGTTATTTCTGGTCGGCTAGGCTTTATTACCATCTATAGTTCTTGCAACCAACCATGAACATCCAGAAGTTTGCTAACGGTTCCCAATGTCTCTGCTTTTTCCTTTTCTCTAGAGACAATCTTAGGTGACATTTCAGAGTTGGGGAACAGTAGGTTACATGTTAAAATGGTGGTAATTTAAAGTTAAGAGTAAGAGATCAAATGTTTATTAGGTTAGGTTGAGGGAAAGAAGTTCAATATTTTTTAAATAAAATTTCAAGTTCGAGTTTTGTGAATAAAAAAATAGTATTGGGAGAGCTTTTTTCGTATCGAGTTCGATTGTAATTCGATTTTAGATTAATTGAAGTTCAAAAGTAGTTTCCAAATACTTAAAGTTTTTGAAAAAAAAAAAGAGTAAGAGACATTCCTTTAAGAAGATGAACAGTAGGTTAACAGTTTCTTACTGTAGGCTACAGCATTTTGAAGTAATGCATTTACATTTTTGGTATGTTTTGAAGGCTATGACCAATGGGAGGTTCGTGAGCGTGAGGCACAGAGCCCTGACCAATTCCTACAAGGCTAGAATGTCGATGGCCTATTTTGGCGCACCAGCACTCCATGCTCGGGTGACTGCTCCTGCAGAGCTGGTCACACCCCACAAGCCTTTGCTGTACAGGCCATTTACCTGGGGTGAATACAAGAAAGCTTCATATTCTCTCCGCCTCGGAGATAGCCGCCTTGAACTTTTCAGAAAGCACAGTATAGATGTTTGACGACTTTCCAAGTTGCATCTTTACTGTTCCTGATGGGGAATTTTGGCTGTAATCCTTCCCATTTCCCATAGGTTTTGTTTACAGGAAGAAAATGTAGTTTTGGGATGGGAAAATCACAACGGTTTATGTTATTATTAGTGTACTTTAATCAACAGTAAAACGTTCTCTTTTCCAAGCTTTAGTAATGGAAGAAAACCTTGGAAAATCTGCTTTCATGGCTGATTAGCTGAATGCTTGAAGTTAGCATTAGAACTGAAACAAACCTATGAACAATAATCCTCAAGGTTCTAATGCTTTTGCAAGATTGACCTAAGCTAATGGACAATGGTCCTGAGAAGGGTCCGAAGGGGCTGACTGCCTCAGTGTTGAATAAAAAATCGGATGGCATAGCCATATTCCGTACTAATAGGACATAATGACTAATGAGGGACCAAAAACTGGTGTCTCAGGCAGTTTAGCAAGGGTTTTTCATTTTCAATGGTCTGTCAAACTATGGCTCACAGCTAGCAAGTGATGATTTACTCACAACCTGTCGTCCTGTCATTGGTCCTGTTTGACCATGAAACAACCCAGAAAGTAGTTCTTTAAGGCATCCTTTGCTTTCCTAGCATTCCAACTTTTGAACTTGTATGAAGAAACAAGACAGCTAGCTATTGGTTTTGTGTCAAAATCCAGACAGGAATGCAATAAAAAAAAAATCAGACGATGGCAATGGAGAGCTTATCTTATCATTCATTGTTGCAGTTCTGGATTTGACCGTTCACTTTTTGGAAATTGACAATGGTCCACTATTGTTCTGGACGTGTGGGCATGCATGCATAAGGCCATTTTGCGCAGGAAAAGGGCAATAATAATGCATGAAAGTTTAGTGCAGAGGGATTTGAAGTTGGGTTCAAATGTGCAGATGTGAATACAGGGTGGTCGGGATAGCTTTCTGTAACGCGTGGAAGCCAGGTATAAAATTGACTATATACTACTATAGTGTATATTTAATGGTTTTTGTTACTATTACAAAAAATGAATGATTGAACGTTGAGAAATTGCTTTACATTTTAGGTTTCAGTACTGTGGGCTTTGAGTGGTTTGACGGGGCGTCTTTGGGCTAATTTGCAGGTTTGGACTGGAATTCTTGCAGATCAATTGGGTTTCTGATCACAATCCCAACGGCCCCTTACTCTCTCTCTCTCTCTCTCTGCCTAGAAATTGCATTGGCATTTGGCACCCTGTTCATGTCTGAATCTTCAGTTTTACTAGTTTTATCCAACTTCAAGCTTTTGACCGTCAACTCAGTTTGCTTTCAAGCTCGGGCTGCTTACATCGGAAACCTCTTGCAATTTGATTTTGCTATAAATACTGGACCATACAAGTGTCCCGTCATGCGTTACAAAAATATTAGGTATAATATTTCAATTCTACATCTAATACAAAAAAAATCGTTACGCATATAAGCGTGAGCGTTGCATACACACCTCATTAAGTCGTTTTTGGAACGAGAGCATCAATTCATCATCATCATCAGAGCCTTTATCCCAATAAATTATGGTAGGCTATATGAATCAATATCTAAAATCACGTTAGATCGTCCATATGTATTCTCTGCCTCCATAGATTCTTATTCAAGGTCATTTGCTCATCTAATTCTAAAACCTCCATGTCTTTCCAAACTACTTCCTTCCAAGTCTTTTTCGGTCTTCCTCTAATCTTAACCCTTCTCTCAACATCCATAGCCTCTATTCTCCTAACTGGAGCATCTACAGGTCTACGTCTTGCATGTCCAAACCAACGTAAACTATTTTCACACATTTTGTCTTCGATAGGTACCACTCCAATCATCTTACGAATATCATCATTTCTCATTCTATCCTTTCTTGTATATCCACATATCCACCGTAACATTCTCATTTCTGTTACACTCATCTTTTGTGTATGTAGCCTCTTAGTCGCCCAACATTCACTACCATATAATAATGTTGGTCTAACAACTATCCTATAAAACTTGCCTTTCAACCATGTAGAAATTCCTTTATCACACAACACACCTGTAGCACTTCTCCACTTACTCCATCCAGCCTGGATCCTATAGGTCACATCACCATCAATCTCTCCATCCATCTGTATTGTTGATCCCAAGTATCGAAAATGGTCCCGCTTAGGTATCGTCACCCCATCTAACTTCACTACATCATGCTCTTCCAGTCAGTTAGAACTGAATTTACACTCCATGTATTCAGTCTTCACTCTGCTTAGTTTAAATCCTTTTGATTCCAACGTTTGTCTCCATACTTCCAACTTTGTATTGCTCTCCGCTCTAGTTTCCGCACATAGGACAATATCATCTGCAAACATCATACACCAGGGCACCTTATCCTGGATGGATTTTGTCAGTTCGTCCATAACTACCGCGAACAAGAATGGACTCAACGCTGACCCTTGGTGTAATCCCACCGTGATAGGAAACTCACTTGTTTGCCCCCCACCTGTCCTCACATGTGTCCTTGCGCCTCTATACATGTCCTTAATTAGTTTAATATATTTCAAAGGAACTCTTTTCTTCATTAAGGACCACCAGAGTACCTCCCTAGGCACTTTATCATATGCTTTCTCCAAATCTATAAAGACCATATGAAGATCTTTACCCATTACTCGAAAGCGCTCCATAAGTTGTCTAAGCAAATATATTGCCTCCATAGTTGATCGACCCGGCATAAAACCAAATTGATTCTCCGATATCTCTACATTCTTTCTTAATCTCCGTTCTATCACTCTCTCCCATAGTTTCATCGTGTGACTCATCAATTTTATGCCTCGATAGTTGGCGCAACTTTGAATATCTCCCTTGTTCTTATATAAAGGTACTAAGACACTCTTCCTCCATTCCTCTGGCATTTTGTTAGTGTGCCAAATCTTATTAAATAGATTTGTCAACCACCTAACTCCTACATCTCCAAGGCATTTCCAAACTTCAATTGAGATGTCATCAGGTCCAACAGCTTTTCCAATCTTCATCGTCTTTAGTGCATCTTTTACCTCTGTCTCTTGGATTCTACGCATAAAGCACCGTTTTAAATCCTTAAGAGGCACCGAAATATTATCCAAAACTTTATTTTGTCCATCATTAAATAATTTGTTAAAATAATCTCGCCACCTGTCCTTAATATCATTATCTTTAACGAGAGTTCTTTGATGCTCATCCTTAATACATTTCACGACTCCTAGGTCGCGACTCCTCCTTTCTCTTGCTCGCGCCAATCTGTATATCCTTTTCTCTCCCTCCTTTGTGTTCAACTTGTCGTAAATCTCTTTCGCAACCCTCGTCTTAGCTTCTGCCACAGCCTTCTTTGCCTCCTTTCTTGCTACCTTATATTCCAAAAAACTCTCTTCTGTATTGTTCTTCTTTAAAGCCTTGTAACGCTCTCTCTTAGTCTTTATAGCATCTTTTAATACTGCAATCCACTATGTTGCGTCCTTTCCAGTCGGCACTTTTCCGTTTGATACTCCTAATGTCTCTTTGCCTACCTCCCGAATGCATTTTGCCATCTTATTCCACATTACATTTGGGTTCTCTTATGTTGTCCAAGCCTCTTTTTGAATCCAACTATCTCTACATGTTGTATGACAATCTTCTTTTAGCTTCCACCAACGAATCCGTTCAATTCCTTTTTGTTGGTTCCTTCGATGTCGTCTATCTATCTTCATATCTAGAACTAAGAGTTTATGTTGCGCGGTAATACTCTCACCTTGGATAACCTTACAATCCAAACATCTATGTCTATCCCTACTCCTAGTTAAAAAGAAATCTATCTGACTTGCTCTTGGTCCACTTCTAAAGGTTATAAGATGAGAATCTCTCTTCTTAAACAATGTATTTGCTAGGATTAGGTCATAAGATAAAGCAAAATTTAAAATAGCATCTCCTCCCTCGTTTCTTACATCATAACTAAAACCCCCATGTACTCTCTCAAAACCCTCTCTACTTGTACCTACATGTCCATTAAGATCACCGCCAATAAAAAAGTTTTCTCCTATGGGTACTTCTTGTACTACCTTATCTAAATCCTCCCAAAACTGTCGTTTACTAACCTCATCAAGTCCTATCTGGGGTGCATACACGCTAATGACATTCAACGCCTCTTCTCCTAAAACTAGTTTAACCAAAATAATCCTATCCCCTTGTCTCTTAATCTGTACAACATCCTTATGGTACTCTTTATCTATAATGATACCTACTCCATTTCGGTCTCTATCTTTCCCTGTGTACCAAAGCTTATATTGTCAAGGTGCTATCTCTCTAGCCTTTTCCCCAACCCATTTGGTCTCTTGGAGACACAAGATGTTAACCCTCCTCCTACTCATAACCTCACAAATCTCACCTAACTTACCACTAAGCGTACCTATATTCCAAGATCCTAACCTAAGCTTATGGTTATGGACTAACTTCTTTACTCACTCCCGTCCATTGTGGTGTGGGAACCTTTGCCTATTTAACACCACATCCAGGCGTCGATGTGGCGCGTCACTTCCGGGCGACGACCTAGCAACCCTTGCCCACTTTTCACTACACCCGGGCTCCGATGCAGCGCGTCGCTGTGTAGGGGACGCCCCAACGATGTTTTGATATTGATTCATTTCATGAGATTGGACTAGTTTTTAAGGCTGGTTGTCCAAACCTACCGCCACCCTCCTCCTTTACCCGGGCTTGGGACCGGTTGCGTTAACTCACACAGGCGGAGTTGAACGAGAGCATCAATTATAAAAGAAAAAAATAAAAAAAAAGTACCACACTCGAATAAATCGATTTTGCAAAAAAGTAATAACTTGATACAAAGGATAGCTTAATGTAAATGGACTAAGAGAATACTTCTTGAACAGAAACCCCAAAGGGACAAAAACATTGGAAGAAAAATTTCCATGATAAGAAACGCCCATGGATTCCCCACACCTGATCTTTGTCCCATTGCCTTGAAGTCCGCATTCCAAAAGGGGAAATGTCGGTTTGGGGAGCCAAACCAGGCACTAAGAACATCCAAAATCTCTGGTTCGAAGTGAACGAAGGCGAAACCATCTGAGACAATGTCTCCAACCCTCTTAGCATCGCCCACTGCATTGTCGTCCGCATCCACGGCCCAGGCACAATCCTGGTCGCGTCGCTCCCAGCATATCAGATGGCTCTCTAAAACATAACCAACCCTTGTCTCAACAAATGAAGGCTGATGAAACGTAGAGGCGTAAGCTTTAGGAAAATTTAAAAGAAGAGCTACGTGAGAATCCGTGGAACCGTGAGTATTTGTATTAAGTAATATTCATACATAGGTAATTGAATACAAGTTCACAGCATATAATACAAAGAAGCTGTCAGATATATAATGAAATAATGAATTTCGTATGTTCAATTATTTATTCAGGCTTAGAACTTTAGAAATATGTTAAAAGCTCTCTAAAACTGAGCCATGTAATTTTCAAGTCAGTCAAAGAATGATACAACAAACAAGTACTTCACATGAATGATTGATGGCTGTTAGTACTTGGGATATTCTGAAAATTGCTAAACTCCGTTCTTTGGCTTTTAGTTGTAGTCACCCCCAAGTCTGGTTCAGCACTAGAGTGTTTCATCTAAACCATTATTATTTCCCATGCTTGCTGGGCAACACAAAGACACCTGCGCCTTATTAAGAAACTATCCTTACTGTCTGCGACTCTTGGATCTAGGAGCGAGGAGCGAGGCGTGAGCATTTCCTTCGACCAGTTTTGCCAAGGCTGCAAATGCATGTCTCAACAAGCTCGTAGTCCTCTTCCCAGAACAACAGGGATGCCTTCTGTGGATTCTGCAATAGCATCTTTGAGGTAAGGAAACTGGCCACTGTCCATGTCTGGAAGAACCGGGACTGCTTGCCTATAAACCTTCCACTTCTTGTGTCATAGTATTCAGGCCATTGATCCACAGACAGCCTTTCCTCTGCCAAAGCAACTGCTCTTTGTGCTAATTCTGGCTTCCCCATTTTTATACAGGCCAATGTAAACTGAAATAACAAAAAAGCAATTGATTCAGGAGTATAATTACAGGATTCAAGATCATTATAATCGTTACATGGCCAACGTGTAACAGATTCAAAATACACAATTCAATCAAACTCCAAGTTTTACCTGCCACAGGAGCGTTGGCCAAGATCCACCATTGTGATATGACCATGGGCTAGATACAAGACAAGAGTCAGTTTCTGAATAATTGTATTCCCCAATTTGCTATGTTTAGGGAAAGGTTGGAGAAACAAAGAATGCAATGAAAAGAGCCTCACGTATTCTTTGGGTCACTTCCAGTTATGATCCGCCATTCGTCAGACTCCAGAGCAGGGTAAATAATCTTCAGAGGCATGTTAGACACAAGATCGTCCCATTTTGCCTCGATCAAATTCAAAACATCATGGTTCTGTTTTGAGGTTCCCATAGAAGAAACAATGGCCCAAAGATTTCCAAGAGTGAAAAACCTAAAATCCATATGAGCAGGTTGTAAATTGCCAATGAAGTAGCCACCTTCATCAGGAATCCAATCTAAAAGCCATGAAGGAATCTGATCTGGATAGATATTGAACTTGTTGATGGCATCTGTAGAATATTCCTCTGTCTTGTAACGATATATCTCATTGATTTTCTTCAAATCAACCCAATAATACTCTCTGATATGAAATGAGAGTGCACTGAGTCGGTTGTTTATGGCAGCTACCAAATTCTTGGTTGCATCATTCACAGTAAGCATCTCACGGGAACAACGCAGAGCAGAATAAAATAAGGCCTGCAACATCAGGGTTGAAGGGTTTTAACAAATATACAAGTGAAATTTAATATATATGTAATAAAAAGTATAAAGCTTACTTGAATTTCAAGAGGGTGGCCATGAATACCCATTCGTCTATCAATCATACACGAGCCATCAGTGACCAACAGTGTAGGAAACATGTCAAACCCATCAGATAAACACAAATTTAGGATCAGTCTTATGCCTGTTTGTACATCCACCCTCTCTTGTAATGCGTAGTCACCAGTGATCTTTCCATAAGCTCTCAACAAGATAATCCACCACAAACCTGCGAATTAATACCAAAATCAGAGAATTAACACCATCTAATAAAGATGAACCATTATTGGCAAATAAATAATATGATACTCAGAGAATTAACATCGACACTAAAATATTTTGACAGAATTTGATGCTAAACAAGTAATTATAATTAAATGCTTCATTGACTAAAAGTCATACTATCCTACCAGAATCAACAGGAGCAACACGACCAATGGCTGATTCACCAAAATCAGGATCTAAAACCTCTTCAAATGCTTCAGTACTTCCATCAAGAGGGACACTTCTAACTTTAAAACTTGCTGGCATCAAGCCTTGCCCGGGACTATGGCAGTCCACAGTCTTCTCCCAACTCTAAAACCAATAAAAACATCATCAAATAAAGGCCAATGCCCCCCCAAAAAAAAAAACACAAAAGCGCCCATCAAAATATGACCCTAAAAACCAGAAGTTAATTCACCAGGTAATGTAATGAGACTCCTTTTATATTATTTGATGACGAAATTCCCTGGTTCTTTATGAAATGCAAAAATATAAATGCTAAGTGTCATCAAATTATGATTGGTACTTTCTAGTTTGGTCTTCTATGGCATCAATGCGATGTGCAAATACCAAGTCATGTTCTTCTATGAACTAAATGCAGCAAATTGTTAATAACACATCTTTTTTAATTTCTACAAATTCTGAAATCAGTTATACCATAAAGTTAAATTAAACATCATCAAAACCATTCAATTTACATAAGGTTTTCAAGTTTCCACCAATGATCGAAAAGCATAATGATATTGCGATTAAAATGTAAAAGCAATGTTTAGGTAAAAAGATCATAAATACCTGTAACTGCAATGTGTGAAGAAGAAAATTCTTCACAATCTCCCCCTCTCCATTTAACAGAAAAGCAAGTGCCGAAGGTACAAAGTCACGAATAAATATCTGATCATAGTTCAATGGCTGCTTGTCTGCTGGATCATTAGCAGCTAAGGTCCCCACTGGATTTCCACAATAGTTCACCACAGCACCACGTAGTATGTTCCACGGTTCCTTTTTAATCTCAGACACCTCTCTCTCAATCTTAGGTTCAGTCAAATTCAAACCCTTAACATTTTCTATATTTACACCTGACTCATTAATATCTATTCCGGTATTATCCTCTTTAACTAATTTATTACCTGTCTCAATCTTCTCAATCACCAAAGGCTTCACATTCAACCCACCTTGAATGTAAATCCTGTCGAAATTCTTCTCGTTAACATGAGGTTCAACGGATGCTGAGTGGTTCCTAAAATCCGACGCTACTTTGGGAATTATTAAAACATTCCTAGCCCTACCCTTATCCGCACGAAAACTACCCCTAAATACCCTAGACTGACCCCAACTCAATTCGGACACACTAAAAGCTTCCCGATTAGGATCAACAACCTGCTTATAACCTACAATCTGTGACTTATTATGCTTATAAGAGTGGAATCTACGGCGATCAACTGCCCTAGAATGTGATTTCGACAAATTATGCATTCCTGAACGGTTCATTTTCGGGGGAGAAAACCCGAAAATGGAAGAACTTTTATAACTAATTAGGATTCTACAACAAGGTTTCATGCTGGAGATTCCAACACAAGTGCCAGACTTCATTTTTTTCCCTTTTTCTATAAATTCAAGAATCAAATTTCTATTTATCTAAGGGAATATGTATATATATACAGAGCTTTGTTGATCTCAAAAACTGAAGAACAGAGAAACAAAAAGAAGCCTAAAAATGGAAAAAAATGGGAAATATAATTTATAATTAATTAAGCAGCATATACTAAAGAACTAGAACCGAAACGAAATTCTGAAATGAAAACTTACAGTTGAATTGAGAGACAGGATGCCTAAAGATTCATAGATTTGGGAATTAAGAATAGAGGCGTACATCGGCATTTATAGAGCGAAAAAGCCTTGCGGATGTAATTACATATTTGTCCCTGGTAATTTTAGACCAGTGGCAGAACATGAATAAAATATATTAAAAAATATAAATTAAAATTTAATAAAAATTATATACAATACGATAAAAATTAAAATATAAATTTAGTATTTGATATTTTAACATAAATTTTAGCATAAAATTCTAATATATTACAAAAAAATAAACAAAATTTTACATTATATGAATTCCGATATTTTTGGTGCGATTTTACCAAAATTTTCCAAATGTTTGATTTTTCTTTTACTCTTTTTTTTTTTTTGATAGGAACTTTTACTTTTACTCTTTGTCTACCTTTTTATGTCAAAAATTGGGAAATTTTGAGACTATTAGCTGGTTACAACTTGGTCTGAGAACGACAGTTAAATCGATTTGTTTTGTTTCTTTTGAAGACGACGGCCGTTAGGACAAAAACGAGGAATCATTCGCAGATCAATTTTTAAATATCACCGTTAGTTTCATATTTAGTATTAATGATGTTATATTAGGAGAATAAAGTCCATATCAAATAAATGGTTTCGTTAGCACTAATTTTAAAAAATAATCTTTAAATCAGTAATTATTTGTGATTTTAGGTCATGGGATTTTTTTAATATAAAAACGTAATTTACAAATAAAACAATTACAAATAATAAGTTTTGAATTTTAAATTTATTAAAAATTATATTTTAAAAGAATAAAATGAACAACCTTTACTAAAATTTGAGTTCAATTTAATAAGATTTTAAATAATTATATTTTTATATTGGATTTATATATTTTCATACACTGTCAGTGCACCAGATGTTGACACCTTATCAATAAATCTTTATGAGCAAATTAAAAAAAATATTTATATTTACTTTTAAAAGTTTGACATATTTTGTATATGATGCACTGACAGTGTATAGTTATACACTGTCAATGCATCAGATGTTGACACCTTATCAATAGGTCCTTATGGGTAAATTAAAAAAAATTATTTATATTTGCATATAAGGACTTATTGATGAGGTGTCAACCTCTGGTGCATTGACAGTGTATAATATCAATTTTTTATTCATTAATAGTGTATAGAAACTATACACGTCAGTACATCATATACAAACTCTTTTATATTTGTATAAAAAATTGATATTTTGTAAAATATGAAATAAAGAAAATATTTCCTTATCTTGTGAATTTTTAATTTAATTGATGGAATTGTAGGAAGATATTTAGGTATATATACTTTTCAATTTTGATAGGATGACTGAACGAAACGTAAATTTTCGATAATGAAAGAAAGAAAAAGAAAAAGTGCAAAAGTTTGGACTAACGTAAGTTTTTTTTTTTAAATAATAAATTGTAATCACAGAAGGGTAAAATAGTCTTAACGAAATCTGCAACTACGAGTTGGTCGGCCGTGGTCCCCATCTTCTAGGCTTAAACAAGCGTGAGGAAATAAAGAAAGCGCAACGTCTGTGGGCCCCCACCCACGTGGATTTTTCGAGTGGATAAGATCGTGGCCCAAAATGCCGTAGAAGCATAAAAAAAAAACGTGTGAGAGCTTGTTTGGGTAAACTTAACAGCTTTTTAATTTTTTTGGTTACATTTTATTTTTTTTGACAGAGATATTGAAAATGAAAAAGAAAATGATAGGAAAAAAAAAACCTCAAGGGACGGAAAAGATATAAAGATTCGTTTTTGTGGGAAATTGCGATGGTTGTTGAAGAAAGACTTTTTGTTTAGCTCTTTGTTGGCACGTGCGAGACCAATATCTCCGTCAGTACCTTTTTTTTTTTGTGCGTTGGTCAGATCTCGCACGCACGAAACTTGTGCGACGGTTTAAGTTTTGTCGTGAATAGTATAATGTTGTGGGTGGGTGAAACGAGTCTCACACGTTAGATCTAGAAGTGGTCCACACGCTCCGAGAAAAGTCATTTGCACATTTGTCAAATGTCAATGCACTTCTAATTTTCTATTTTATTTTTTTTTTCTAAAATTTTTTTAGTGGTCGAAACTCGAAAGCCCAAAATAAGGGAAAAAATCCATTTTGTGCCCAATAAAAAGTTGCGTGGTGTAGTTGGATACATATTCTTACAGTTTTTTTTTTTTTTTTACATCCATATTCTTATAGTTTAAAATTAGATTAGTGAAGAAATAATTTTTAAATTTTGGTCAATATATATTTTTGAATAGTAGATTCAAGCAAATTGATTTGAATATTTTCAAATAGATGACATATTTTTTATTTTTATAAATTTATCTAATTATTAGTTTTTTTTAATATGGGATTTAACTTGTCTGTCATAAATGCTTTTGATAAGAAAACAAAGAAGTTTCCTCCTCTTTGTACAATTTTTTTTCTTTTTTACAAAAGAAGTCCTAAATTGAAAATAAAAAAAGTATAAATACTGAGTTTTGAATTCTAAATTTATTAAACCTCTTAAAAAATATTATAAACCAACTAGGTTAAATCCTTATTCTGCGTATTCCCCTCCTTGTAGCTATAATTTAGTGTGCTTTGACCCTAAGCCAACTGGCCCATTTCACTTCACTTTAAAACCTTTAATAGAGTTTGGTGGCAAAGATATTGGATTGGAGGATTGCCAATATGGGCTTAACTCCATCCATATCCCAGATTATACTTGGGTATTTTTCTAATATTTTTAGCCTATATCATTAAAATCGGGCCTCTAATTTGTTTTTGTTTAAAATATTATGATTGTGATCATTTAAATTGGAATTCAAAATTTTACAATTTGTTATAAATTTTTTTAGCTACTTGACTAAAGGATTGTAGATTGTTACAACTTTTCTTTAGCTGCCTAACTAAAAGATTGTAGTTTGCTATAACTTTTCTTTAATCACTAGACTGAAAATTGTTGAAGAGCTTATAGACTAGACTATTAATAAATTTAGTAATAATGGCATTCTCCACCATTATTCAATGCATTATGGAAAAGACCAAATTGTGTGTTTCTCGCCTTGCCCTCCACAAACAAATGGAAAATGAAAATGGTTAGGTGAAAAGCTAAAAACCTAGTGCAATATGCAGATGGAGATAAACTAAACTATTAAGACAAATTCCCTTTCTTTATTTCTTTTTTCTTAATTAATTTCGAAAGAAATTGGAGTCACGTTGAACATCGTTTTCAAACAGATTTATACTAAACTATGATCAAATTAGTGCATTCGACCAATTTATTTTAAACCATTAACATAGAATAGATTAAAAAAATTCTGTTGCTTGACCAATGTTTTTCTTTAAATTTAATTATTTATTCTTTAAACTCGCTCTCTAGTCAATCAGCCAGGCTGCTTTCTCACTTGGAAGTTCTCGTTAACCAGTTAGAACAAGGAGTTTATATGTGATGATTTTGAATATTAATTCAAATAATTATATATTTGTTTGAAAATTATGCAGATTTGATATTCGGGTTTCAATACTTACGATCTCTTTTCCTTTTTCTTTTTTTGGTTACAAGAAGAATATTAAATAACTGAGTATGAGGGTGCTTGGATTCGAATCCAAGACTTACAATATGTCACAACTCATCTTTAACTACTAGATCAAGAGGTTGTTGGCACAATCTCTTTTTCTAATATAAAATTAGGTAGAGATAAATTAAGAAAAATCATTTCGGAAGAATAAGGTATAACGAATTGGACTGAATGAATTTTGTCATTAAACTTGTTTAATTGCTTGCTTTATCGAAATTGTGGTTTGAACATGTGCATATAAACAATGGATTAGAGTTGTGTGAGCACATACGCCTTTCGTATTAACTTCATTTCCATTTAGGGTTAAAGGAGTTAGGAAGAAGAAAACATCAGATATTGCGATCACTAAGCTGATTAAAACCCTTCGAACAAGCATGAAATTGTGGACAGCAACTCCCTTAGGTTGTGTTAACTTTAGCGTAATTGAACAGAAAAGTGGTTATTCTTGCTTGTGCAATTTAAATTTCGACATAACTCTTATCCTAAAATGTTTGAGGAACAAAATCAACAGAACATGTTACATATGTAGTATCGTTGTCCCATCCACTTATCTTATGATTACGCATCTAATCACAGCCATTGATTCACCTTGTTTTTGTTAATCAATATTTCATTTTTCATCTATGTCCAGCCAACATGGCTTCATGTGCTTTCCTCGAATTGCAGACATTTGTTGTTTGGTTTCTAGCATATCATGCATTAGTACCATTGAGAACTTGTCACAAATAAGAGATCTCTTCAGTGTTGCCATATAGGCTTATGATTATGCCACGCCATAATTGGTAGAGGATATTCAATCTCGCATCAAATAAGACAAAAAAGATCGTTAGTAATATAAATGTGAGTGCTGTGCACTTTTAATAAACTGATTTTGCTAAAGGAGAGGATAATGATCAAGTGACAATTACCTCAACTTCGAGCATTAATAGTAAATTAATGTTTTTTTGGATATCGAAAAATATAAATTGAAATTGCGTGCTATGTTATGCTTTTTATAAAACATAAAAACCATCAATTCAATTAATAAAGAAATGAAATGAGGTGATAAATATATAAAATTAATAAAGAAATGAAATGAGGTGATAAATATATAAAATATAAAGTAATTCTATCTTGAATGTGTAGTTCAGACTTGTACCTTACTTGGGACCATAACCAAATTTCACAAAATTTGGTTTTTGTCTTTGGTTGACAACCGGGATAAGCATAAGAACACATGTTCTTACTTATAATGGAACCCCAACATGGGAACTTGCTTATAATTTGTTACGGGTAGGAAAGATCTTGTACACATTTTTGGCAACGTGTTGAAGGCATGGAGCTATATGGAAAGTGAAAGATATGACAATGATTCATTCATAACTTTTTTTTTGTGGCTAGCTAGGAGACTTAGAGGAGTACTTGAAAAAGGATTGCTTTCGAACTTAGGGTTTTACTTAAATGATTTATGCAACTACTTTTAAGACTTAAGGGGTAACATTTAAAAAATTTGATATTCAAATCTTAATATTTACAACTTTTTTATTTTCAGATTTTGACTTCTTTTATGCAGGAAAAAAAAAAGATAGCTTTCAAAACCAAGTGAAAATATAAAAAAGAAGGAAAAACTTTTAAATTGTAAAAATTATGCATATTTGAGATTCGAATCTCAGCACCTATAATCTCTCTCTTTTCTTAAATTGTAAAAAAAAAAAGCTTTTAAAACCAAGTGAAGACATAAAAAAGAAGGAAAAACTTATAAATTGTAAAAATTTTGCACATTTAATATTCTAATATTAGCACTTACATTCTCTCTCTTTTATAGAAAAGAGAGAGAACAGTTTGTAGAGTGGATACATATGAAACACACTTGAACATCTTTCATTAATATTGGTAGCACCATTATGCATTAATATGTTAAAGGTTTGATCTGTGATATCGGCCAAGTGAGAATTGGAGAGCTACTTGGATTGATTCAGTCTTGATCCCATGAATGAAACAAAACAAGTTTTACAAGCCGCAGCTCCCATGGCAAGTTCCCTGAGGCTAAGGCCTCGAGGCTCAGGACAAGATGGTGGCTACAAAATTTAAAGCCCATAGCCATAAATGAACCTGTTTCAGACTTACCGATCTTGCATGTAATTGCAGTAATGTTTTCCTACAGACGTCACTAACTCTACACAACATAACTGTAACGGGTGATCATGTAGGAATAACCAAAGCTTTAGAGAAGGCGTTAAGTAAGCGTTAGTTTTTTTTTTTTTTTTTTGGTTACATAAGTAACCGTCAATTTAAGTTATAAAGAGTTAGACTGTTAGAGTGCTACTGCCACTTTAAATGAAGTATACTGAGGCAGCGGAAGTAGGGGCGATCTATAGCAAGGGTACACATTAATGGCTGTCGCCAACAGTTGACTATTTTGTTTATTAAATTTTTTCTTATTTATTGCGTATTTAAATTAAAGAAATTTAATATATTAAACGGATATGAGTCAGAGAATATTCTTTATAACATTGTTCAATGTTCATGGAAAAGATCTAAATTTAACAAATTGAACAATGGAGATATACCCAACATTCTTGTAACGACTTCTAATAGTTGAGAATAAATCTTAGCAATAATAAATTTATATTTTGCAATGATTTTAAGTGTTGCAAAAAATTTATTTTTTAATGAATAACTTTAGATAAAATTCGAAAAGCCTTGAACTAAAATCTATAGGATTTTTTTAGATATAAAAAAAACATTGAATTGAAACTTTAGAATTGTAAAAAAGATTGTAAGTATTAAAATTTGAATCCATGTTTATTGCATACTACATCTAAAAAATAATTACATGAATCCGAATTCAACATAAGCCATCGTTTGTGACATACAACTTCTTCTTAATTTCCCCAATTCTTTTTGTCCCTAATCTCCTTCTTTCTTTAGGAATAAAGCATTGACATGACATCTCAAACGTTCTCAGTCAAGAAAGAAAATATAAGATGGTGGGAGGAAGACTTTTCTTTCTGTTGACCGACCGACGAGGCAACAAAAATCAAAACTCACATTTCTCATGCACAGGAAATACAGATGGCCGGTATTAGTGTTAAAAATGACCCCCCAAGAAAGAGACCAAAGATACATTGGTGTACTATGTAAGGTAGCTTTCCAAACAGAAACCCCCTCAACTATTCAGGGTTTTGCATGCATGAGTACTTGACAAGAAAATTCATCAGCCAGCGGATAAGGGACCTACATAATACCCTAAACACACTTAAACAAACGAAAACTGGGCATATTTACATACAAATGGATAAATATAAACCGAACATTTATCATCAATATTTTCGCGTGAAACTATTTGCAGGACCCACGCATATATATCCATGGTTGGGGTGGGTCCGCATCATCATTACAGAGAAAAGGCTGAAAGATTCAGCTCTTGAAATCAAGTTTTCATGAAGAGGGGATTAGGGAAGGTACTGAAAGACCTGAAAGTGGCTGGAGTTGGAATGTAAGTGCTATCTCTATCGTGGAGTCCAGTTGTGTTGTAATTTCCTGCCTTGGGTCATTTGGTGTTTGTTCTTTGCAGAATTACTTTGCCATTGCTGCAATGTGTGGAGAAGCCATGTATATACATAATTTAACCATCTTCAAAAGTATAAATCTCACTTTCCGGTTCTATATGTTGGAAATGAAAATGATACCTGTAAAAGAATAGGAACAACAAGAAAAGGTTTCAAGCAGTGATCTTTCTTCTTTTTTTTGTTCGAAGTTTCAAGTAGTGATCTAATTAGCATAGAGTAGCCCTTTTAATCAACATCTTATCAATTAAAGTTTAATTTTTTTAATTTTATTGCTAACAAAGATGTGATTTATTCGTTAAATGTTTTTTTCCTTAATTTCAATAATCAAAATTCAATCTTTGATAACATTAAATATAAAATAATTAATTATTTAAAAAAGGAGAGAGATGATCAATAATTTACTCAAACAATAAAACTAGAAGGGCATGAATTTGATATCATCACATATAGTTGCGTCATAAATTTACTTATAAAGATTATTAGATTAATGACATATTAACAAATAGGAGTAGCTTTTAGTTAATAAATAAAAGCTTACAACATGCAAAACACTTAATTGCCAATTTATTTCATATAATAATAATCATTAATTAATGAATTTAATATCTTTTATTTTTAAGTTTTTTATTTTAAAATTTATGAACTAATAAAATGAAATTTTATGATTTATTGATAATATATAGTAGTTATATATATGACGATGCAATATATATAAATTATGCATTTAAAAACATAATCTAAACTTTGCAAGATAATTAGTAATTCATTCATTCATTTATTTATTTATTAAAAAGTAATTAAAGAGTTTGTTGTATAACAATCATGTCTCAACCCAACGAGATTGTTTCGTTTGTCACTAACTCTCTTTAAATTTGACCATTTACACCCGAGAGGATAAGCAAAACGTGACGTGGAATTGTTGCATTGGGCTGCTTCAAGGGTTGCGGCTGTAAGTGCTTTGCCTTCGTATTTAATTCCTTCGAAGACAAGTGTCATCCTATTAACAGATCATTGCACGGGACCACATCGGTGGCTCCTTCCCTTCGCACGCGGCTAACAAAGATTCCCAGCCGCCATCGCCCACTCTCACTCTCTCTCTCTCTCTCTCTCTCTCTCTACTATTCCATTCACGTGGTTCACCTCCTCGTTATCCTCGCACGTGCCACTTCTTAATATTTTATTTTTATAATTTTTTTTAAATAAATTAAAATTTTAAAAATTTTAACTAATATGATCTAGACTTAATAATCTTAGATGATGATGATAATACGAAAATTAAATAAAAAAGATTTAATATTTAAATATGTCATTCACCTTTAGTGCAAAATTTATACAAGTCATTCACATTTTACTGCATGTAAATTAGTTTACAAGTTTTTATTTTAATGTAAATAAACTTTCAACTTTTCAAAATATTATAATTGAGTTCAAATCAGTTAAATGATATTAACTTTCATTTGCATTGTACAATTGACAGGTTGCATAACAACTCAAAAACTATCACATTAGTTATCACGTAGGATGTTCAAATAGAAGTTACTCCCATTCAATAAATTTAGACCTAATTGTGTTATTTTAAAATGTTAGAAGTTAATTTACAGTAAAATAAAATTTTATAAATTGATTTGCATATAATAAAATGTTAAGAATTTATATCCATTTTGTATTAATGATGGAGAGCATATTTGAATATTATGCCTAAAAAAGTATAGAATAATACCTATTTATGAATTCAACTAAAATTAAAAAATTATTTTCTATTTAATATGTTGATAAAATTTTAAAAGGTTTGTATATGATGCACTGACAGTGTATAGTTTCTATACACTGTGTCAATGTATCTAATGTTGATACCTCATCAATTAGCAAATTAAAAAATATGTCAAGTCCTTAAAAGTAAATATAAATAATTTTTTTTAATTTGCTCTTAAAGTCTTATTAATGAAGTGTCAACCTTTAGTGAATTGACGGTGTATAAAAATTATACACAGTCAATATATCATAAATAAGTCCAATTTTAAAATTACAATCAAATTACCAAAAACGTCCAACGCACACAACTCTAATCTAAATGCGTAAATGGAATTTACCAATTTGGCCGCACTAATTATAATTAAAGGTTTGTCCTTGTTAAATGGGATGAAGCAAACACTTTGTCCGTACGAAGGCGAACAAAACAAAAGCTAGAAACTAGTTAATGGAGTTCTGCACTTTAAAACATGATAAGAGAGTTGCTTCAATGTCCCAAAGTCTCCTAATGGCCAACTTAACGCGTAAACGGCTGAATAGGATGCTGCCACGTCACCCCCAACATTTTATTTATTTATTTTTAATTAAGCTTAATCTTTGCCTTTTTGTGATCGAGAAGCTCATGGCAGAGGATTAGGGGCTCTGGTTCATGCCCCATGGACAAGCTCTCTGAAAAGCTAAACAATTATTATGAATATTAATGTAATTAAGACAATTTCTAATGATAATTATAACTACTTTTTTTCAAAAATAAAATAAAAAGACAGAGAAAATCAATTAAGTCTAATGTCAATTATTGAGATTAATTGAAAAACATAATCCTCAAATTAAATTACTAGTTTTTTAACCCAAACGAGCAAAATACAAACTAAAATTCTATGTATTCTAAATTAATATTATTCTGATTTTTTTTTCTCTCTACAGTTGGTTTCATTTTCCCCCATTATTGGTATATTTGAAGATATTTTCACATGTTGAAGTTGAACTGCTGCTCCAAGAACAAAAATTCCTCAGCGTTCATGAAATTGTCTGATGCATCGCCACTGTCCAGCCAGGGGTTGTACTGATCCAAGGGCTGGAAATCTATGGTGCCATGGCTGTAGTAATTATCGCCAGGGGGGCTTATCAAGGAGGATGACTCAGAGTAACCGAGTTGGCTAGCTTGGAAATAATCCGGATTAGGGTTATTAACCGGGATGTTGTTGCTGTAATAGTCGGTCAAATCCGACACCGGTGAGACTTGAGTCCCGAAAGAGTCCGATGAGGCTGCAGTGCTTGAGTTCTCCGGGGTGTAACTCGGGGTTATTTGCGCGCCACCGAAGTCATTGCCTAGGACCCCAGGGGGCAAGACCATTTGCGTTGTGCCTACGTTGCTCGTTGTGGTGACGGAAGCGGAGGTGGTGGTGGTGGTGGAGGTTGTTGTGGCGGCAGCAGCAGCTTGAATTCTTTCAACTAACCTAGGCATCCATAGGTAACGCATGGTGTCCTTGAATTGCTTGCTGTTTACGTCACATTTGAGCTGTTTCGCATGTTTTTGCACACGAGTTCTCCAATAGTTCTTGATCTCATTGTCGGTTCTTCCAGGCAAGTGTTGGGCGATTTTGGACCACCTGTAAAAATAAAAATCTCCGAAAACTGAGTAAAAAAACGTCACAAACTGATGATCGGAATATCAGTTTCAGGTTATGAGAACATTTACCGGTTTCCCCAGCGAGAGTGAAGCTCAAGAATCAAGAGCTGTTCCTCAAGAGTGATGTTGCCACGTCGAACATCGGGGCGGAGATAATTCAACCATCGCAATCTGCAGCTTTTTCCAGTCCGTTTGAGACCTGTTTCATTGAGTTCTATTTAGATACGACAAGTTTTTGGTAAAGTTGTTTTGGCCATTTTCTCCTTATACTACTTTAGCTTTTGCTTAAAAGCTAGCATGATTGAGTTCTCTATGCAGACATCATCAACCACACTTCAAGGCCACAAATTCTCTCAATATGCAGTAACTTTTCCATGAAACTTGCAGCTTTTACTTTTCAAGTTGCTATTTCTTATTATGTAATCAGGAAAGATCAAGATCAATCAGACAAATATATTTGGAGGAAAAGAAACCCCAAGATTCTTTTAAGAGAGAAAGGGATTAAAGGAAACATTCATGGCAGAAAGACAACTTGTCAACTTGCTACTAGCTAGTATTTATTACCTGCAGAGCGAGCGAGAGAGTTCCATCGGCCTTCGCCATGGGTGACAATGTAATTGATGAGCTTAAAGTCTTCTTCAACAGTCCAAGGGCCGCGTCTTAAGTCCATCTGATCCTCTTCGCTTTGGACGTTTGCGCCACAACCCCTCGCTTTAACATCCATTTTTCCTTAAATGGAGAGTCTGATTGATTGGAATTTGAAAGACAAAAGTATTTTGAGACAGAGAATGGAGAATAGAGAAAGAGAAATGAAGAAAGAAAGAGGGAGGAGTTGGATTAATACAGGGAAAATGGAGAAGTGGGGTTTTATAGATGTGGATTGGTTTGAAAATGGTGGAAAAGGTGAGCATGTGATCAGAGAGAAAGAGAGAGAAGGGGAGCAAAGCCGCAATAGGAACTTGGGTTTAATTAAACAATTAATTAATTAAACAACTTAAGCTTGCTAGCAATTATGGTTAGCAAATAGCAACAGGGCTTTGAACTTTGACGATTTGACTTTTCTATTTTCTATGTGCCATTTTCTTCTTTATAATTTATTTGTTTCATATACACCTTTAAATTTTAGACATGATACAATTATGTAATACGAATACGAATTATATATAAAAATTAACAAAATTAGCATTTCCTGAGAATCATTTTCTTCTCTTCTCTTCCAAAAAGGTTGGTTTTTTTTTTTTTTTCACATTCAAGTCTGCAGCCTTGTCTATCTGCTTGGTCACTATCAAATTTAGAGTAACAAATTGCAAACCCTCCATTCCCATTTTAGACTTCATTAGTACGAACATATTGGGAATATCATAGTTATGAGACAAATAATAAAAAAATAAATTAAAATCGGAGTATGAATTTCGAATATATTCATAGTTGAACTAAAAATTAGGCTCTAATTAACATTCATGATACAAGAACATTGTTCTTCCAGTAGATTGATGAAATGATATATGAATTTTTATTCCCTTTATATATGATTAATTGTTGTTGATGCCGTTGCCAATTGCTATATGCTTTAGGAGGGTGTGGGTGCGGAGGTGGGCATGGCTCTACCCTCGGTCTTCAACTTGCTGCAATTTCATGCAACCAAACCAGAATTCTTTGCCTTACTACGTACCCTTTGTTTCATTAGCTCTTACCATCTCCGATCTTTCTCAAAAAGCCTTTCTCTTCTCTTCAACGTTCAAATTCACCAACAATATTCGCAATAGCTTTCAAATAAAATTAGCTTCCTTGTGACCTTATTGCACTTTACGTCACTATATTTTTTTGGTGCATAAGAAAGTACAAAGAGGAAGAAAGAATTAAACATTAAACCTAAACTCTCTTGAGGAGAGATAACAATCATTAGATTAAACTTTAGTTTATGCAATTTCATTAAGAATTGACTTCTAATAAGTCTGGAATTCAATTACTAGACCATTATCTCGTTAAATTAACGCACTCATGAAAACATTCAAACAAAATTATATCTGCCACATTGAAACTTAAAGTTTAGTTTAGTTGGTTCATGCAATCTCTTTAAAAACAAATTTTCATTAAGTTTGGAATTAAAATCTCAGCACTTGTAATTATTTGCTGTTAGGGTTCCCACATCAGTTTTGAATGAGATTGGATATGTGTTTATAAGTGTGAAGAAAAATCTTATATTTTGAGTTGGTTTTCAAGGTGAGAAAACTCAATTCTTATGTAATCAATTATTTTAATTATTTATCTAATTTTTGGGAAAAAGAAAGTTTTTGGGGTTTGGGCAATTGTGAGCTATCTCTAAGAGAGAAAGTAATGATTAATTAAATAATATATAAAACAAATATGAAATGCTTCAAGTTTGATGTCAATCATTTATTACAAATTATTATTGGTAATTAAATAAATAACTGCGTGTTTATTTATGTTTTGGTAATTTGCTTGATTATAATTATTAGCTTAAGATATTGCAGTTTAGTATTGTGAGTATTATTATTGCAATTTTTGCTTATGTGTAATAGTAGTTTGAGGCCCAATGCTTTCTCTATTCTCGAATCACTACAACTCCTAAAAAAATCATAATTGTATGAAGAGATGGACTTATCCAGGTGCAATGCAAAATTCGAACAAATTAACATAAATTGGAATAAAAATTAAAAAAGAAAAAGGCAAGCGTCCGTATACACTCTTAATTTCTTATAAGAGTAGGATTAGGGTGGCTTTAGCAATCTTTTTAATTACTACAACATAGATTGAACAAAATGCAGTAGGTAGATGGAGAGGACCAATCTTGTTCCCATGGTTTCCACTTCATTAATTAGCTAGCAAGCAAGAGTTACTTATTTCTAGCATTCCCAATATTCAAAGGCACTTGAATCGATTGAATGATTTGATAATTTGCATGAGTTGCAGCCCTGGATGCCCTGTTGAAACTGGCAGATCTTTTTATCTTTTTTTCTTCAATATG
Source organism: Heritiera littoralis (assembly GCA_031772115.1). Taxonomy (NCBI): domain Eukaryota; kingdom Viridiplantae; phylum Streptophyta; class Magnoliopsida; order Malvales; family Malvaceae; genus Heritiera; species Heritiera littoralis. The sequence continues at coordinate 637,070 of JAPDPK010000137.1, read as the reverse complement.
TTCTTTCCACTTTTGCAAGAGATCATTTAGTGAAGAGCTAGCATAGATTAAGCTGCTATAAACTGCACCAATGTCTCATTTGCTTTTGGTTAAAAGCATTGTGCCCTCTTTTAGTTGGACATGAAAATTTCTACATAGACACCTATTTTTATATCTTTAATATATTAAAGATTATTAACTCATCTACTGACAGTAAAACTTAAAAACTTCACAAGCGAGATTACAAGATTATCACATAATCTTAAAAATTTAAAATATTAATTAAAAAATAAAAATAGGACATGTGACACTATTATAATCCAGCTTGTGGAGATTTTAAACTCTATTGTCAGTAAATGAGATAATAATTTATATATTAAATTACCACCTCAATTGTAACAATAAAAATTGTTTTGAAAAAGTATTAGCAACAATTAATTCATATTTTGCAACAATTTTAAGTGTTGCAAAAAACCCATTTTTTAGTAAGTTTTGGGTCTAACCATTTTTTAGTAGGTAAATATTTTCAATTTTATCTCTAAATATTGTTGAAGTTTACTTCTTCTTTATATAATTTTATATGAGTTTATATATGATGCATTGACAGTGTATAGTCAACCATGAGATGACACCTCATTAATGAACAAAGTCTAAAAATATGTAGGTCCTTAAAAATAAATTTAAAAACTTTGTTAATATTTATTTTTAAGGACCTCTATATAAGGTGTCATCCCATAATTGACTGACAATGCATAGAAGCTCTACACTGTTAATGTATCATTTATAAACTCATTTTATATTAATACGGTGTATTCAAGATATTAATTAGTTGACAAAGTAAAGCTAAGAAAAAGTATAATTTTTTTTTCAATTAGATAATTTTTTATGTTTCTGTTTGAGCATAATTTCTTTTCACAGCACTAAGATCTTTGGTATAGTGATGCTAACAACTTTTTGAACAAGTGATTAAAAAAGAGTTATGATATATTGTAATATTTGGATTTGAACGTTGGCAACTTTATCCTATACTCTAAATTATATAAAAAAAATTGTTACAAGGCTTCTTTTATATAATTTCCCTAATAAAAGATCTATATAGTTTCTAAACTTATTTAATATAATTTAAATTCATATATATGAGCCGAATTAATTCAATGCTTTTAAGTACCCAGAACACAATGCAAAAAAAAAAAAACTTCATTAAGTTATTGTATTAAAATTAATGTTAGTCCCAAAACTAGATATCAAATATTTAAATTAAATAAAATTTTGATAAACCCTAAGAAATTAAGTGTAATATATACAAAGGTGATAGATTTGCAGTGAGGAGGACCACGGAGGGAATATATATATATATATATATATATATATATATATATATTACATTATGGATTTATATATGATATACTGACAGTGTATGATTTTTATATATTGTCAACACACAAGATGTTGACATCTAATCAATAAGTTCTTATGGGCAAATTAAAAAATATTTATTTATATTTATTTTTAAGGGTTTGATAATTTTTTAGTTTACATATTGATAATGTGTCAACCTTTAATGTATTGATAGTGTATAGAAATTATAAACTGTCAATGCATCATATATAAGCCCATATAATAATATATATAAGCTTCATTTTATTTATTTTATTTTATTATGGTGAGGGGTCCTAATTAGCTAGGGAGGGACTCACCATTGTTATTTATTACCCAATAAATTAATAGTAATATTTAAAGTAAAAATATTTTATTGGAAAAGTAATCATCAAAATTTATGATTATTATCTTCATATAATATTATTTGGATAATTATTTCATACATTGTTGGTAGAGTTTTTTTACTTCACAAGTGTTGTTAGGATCATGATACATATCCTATAAAAATATTAAAAAAATAAAAAATAAATAAAATAATACATGTGTCCATATTACTTTAATACATTTTCCCCATAAATGGAAAAATGTAATTAAAAGTTTATTTCTTTTCTATATAAGTTTAATGCGAATATTTTATTAAAAGTTGTTTCATTTGTAGATGTGATTTTGGATCACACAACAAGAGATAATCCTCTCTTGTTTCCGATCTAACTTAGGTGATGTTTGATAAATTGAAAAATTAAATGCTAAAAATTAAGTATTGAGTTTTTAGTATTGAATTTAATAAGTATTGAATTTGAATTATGAAAACTGTTTGGTATATTTCACTGAAAATTAAGTGCTGAATATAAATATATTGTTTAATAACAATAAATGTTTAATTTTGAAATTTTTGTTATTTTACATTTTTATCTTTATTTTCATATTATCTCAAATAAAATCAAGTTTTTATTGATGTATTCTATTTTATAATACAAGTAAAAATATGAGAAAAAAATATATAATTATTAAATCCAAAAACATCATAAATTTTAAAAAATAAAATAATATTTAAATATAATAAAATAATTTTTTTGAAATAAAAATCCGAGTCAAGCTTAGATTAAAAAAGCATTACAAATAAAAATCCCAAATTATTCGTAGGATCATTACTTCTTCAAGCAATGATATGTCAAAATGAAACAAAACAAAAAAGTTTGAATATCAATGACAATGGAAACACCAAAATAACAAAGAGCTGGAAAAAGATAATATGTGCGATTATTAGGGGTGCAAAACGGGCGGGTCGGTGCGGGTCAAGACGGGTACAGGCATAAACGGGCCAAACCGTTTAAGCCCGTATTTAAACAGGCCAAAATTTGTGAGACCGGTCCGGCTTCAATATGGGCCGGACCAGCGCGAGGGCTTCAACAGTAAAAAAAAAAGCCCAAAAACAAAGAACTAAAAGTCTAGAACCCACATTTTATTATAGTCCAAAAACTAAAACAAAGAATTAAAGCCCACATTTTATCAAATAAATTAAATTTTTTCACTTAATTAAACCTAACTTTAATTTGTTGAAGGAGATTTGAATTGGAAATTAACCAAAAAATCATATAAAAAAATCATTTGAATAATGAACTTGTGATTGATTAACATACCAAGTTTAATTTGGGTTTTTCTTTTTTTTGTGCTAGAGTAATAATAATATTTATTATATAATATATTGGCTCATTGTTGAAGAGAAATTCATGGCTGAAATTATAGGATAGGAAAATTAAATTCAGTTTTGGATAAATGAAAAGGAAGGAATAATTTATTTTGACCAAATATATATATATATATTATCAAATTCTATGCCGCAAATTAAACTAATCAGGCAAATATGTAGTCTCGGATTGAAGCTAATTTTTTACCCAACAAAACAAGATTAATTATTTCACTTATTCTTTTAAATTATCCTTAATTACTTCAAAAAATCCTCTATTTTTTTAATTATACTATTTTTTAACAGTATAAATGTATAATTCGTCATTTCATCTAATAACTTAATATCAATTATGTACCAAATCATTCTAATAAATTATTAAAATATTTTAAATTCAAAATCATCCATATATAATATATTTCAATACTTTTGTAGGAATTAGGAGTAAAATATGAAGTATAAAAAGAAAGCAAGAAAGATGATGAAACAGTATTAATCCAAAAGTCTATCAATGCAAAGATTCTCAATAGGAATAGATAAAGATCAAACAATCCATCAAAACACTACTGCACTGCATAGTTCATAACCAACTATGAAGAAGAATATCACATTCAAAATCCGACTTGATGCAAACAGCAGCTAAAAGCAAAGAAGTAACTCTCCCTGATAATATATATTCGGTCAATATATATATATATACATATATATATATATATATATATATATATATATAAAATATATCAAGCGTTCAACGCTTCTTCAAGACACCAACAGACTCTTTCCCCTATGAACTACATTCTCATTTCAAGACACCAAAAATTAGAAAAGCTTAGTTTAGGCAAAACATATTCATACTCATGCACAACATTGTTTGCATCAAATAATCAAAAGAAGGAAAATAAAATAACTTTGCAATCCACATATTAAACTCTAAGTACAAATACAACAAATACAAATACAATCCATATATCAAACTCCCAATACAAAACAACAAATACAATCCACATAACATCCATTAAAATTATGGTCTAAATAAAGAGTAGTTGATAAGTCTAAAAATCATAAAATCCACAAACATTGAAACATCCATTAAAAAACATCCATTAAAATCCACAAAAAAACCACCAAACATTCAAAGTTGTCATTTTATCTCAATTCACAACATTCAAATGATTAGAATCATTTGACTCTTCCACCACGTCATCTTTATTTTCTTCATCATCTTCCCAACCTATAAAATAAAATTTTAAATTATTAAGTTTTTACAATAACATTAATTATTATAACTTGTAAAATTTATTTATTCAATGAAAATAAATTACCACTTGATATGAAACCGTGTAGCCAACTACGTGTGCAGATGAGAGCTTGAACCTTCTTAGGAAGAAGACGACTCCTATACTTGTTTAGCACACGTCCCCCAATGTTAAAGGCTGATTCGGAAGCCACAGTAGTTATAGGTATACTCATCAAATCACAAGCCATGTTAGCCAAAATGGGAAATCTATAACTATGATCTTTCCACCATTTTAAGACATCCAAATCTTTATAGGTGGAAAAATCAAGTTTTGGCATATCCAAGTAAACTTCCAATTGAGACTTGGAACTTGGGACATCATCTTCCTCATCATTTGCCAAATCCATCCATACCTATATTGATGCATTTCATGCAAATATAATTAAAAAAGAATAAAAACTTACTATTGATAGAGTAAAGTTCACAATGAGATAAATATAACATTTAAAGTATAAATGTCTATTATTTGTACTTACATCTAAATTACAAACAGAATCCGTTGGAATAGAAGAGGTGAGAGAAGTCTCATTTTGTTCCCCTTGGTCTTGACCGTGTGATGAGCTAGAAGCATTCTTTTTATATTCTTCATAAAGCATAAATAGCTTCATTTTCACCACATCCAACTTCTCTTGAAAACCTTGAGGATCAACTTTCAAAAAGCATCGCTTTAACATCACGAACTTTACACGAGGATCAAGAACCACCGCCATTGCAAGTAGAACATTATATTCACTCCAATACTTGTCAAATTTTTTCTTCATATTAGATGCCATACATTGTAACATCTCATCATTTCCATCCAAGTACTCCATTAAAAGCATCTCAATTTTCCAAACTTGAGCAAAATATAAGTTGGCAGTTGGGTAACTAGTTCCCGAAATCAAATTCGTGATTTCATAGAATGGTTTTAAAAATTCACAAATTCTCTCTCCCCTTTTCCACTCTTCACTTGATGGACAATGCTTATAATTTCTATCATTTAATGCAAGCATTGAAAATGCACGCTTATATTTCAAAGCACTCTCAAGCATCAAGTAAGTAGAGTTCCATCTAGTTGGGACATCCAAAACCAAATATGAACTTAAAGAAATTGAGACTTTTTTTACACATTCTTCAAAACTCCTCATTCTAGCCTCCAACCCCTTCACATACTTAATACTTTCTCTAATTTTCTCATTAGCGGTGGAAGCTACTTTCAAACTTCTTGAACAATAAGATTTAAAATGTGGGCACAACATCTAATATGAAAAAATTGACCATCACATAATAAACTCTCTTGCAAACAAAGCACATCTTTTAAGTTAATTTGCATGTTATCATTAGCGGAAGCATTATCCAAAGTAATGGAAAAGATTTTCTTGTCTATCTCCCAATCATTTAAGATTTCCATTACTTTTTTAGATAATTCATATCTCGAATGTGGAGGGTGCATATCACAAAAGGCAAGAATCTTAGTACTTAGCATCCAATCTAAATCAACATAATGAGCTGATAAACAAAGGTACCCCTCATTAGTGCAAGCAATCCACAGATCACAAGTGAGACATATTCTACCATGAATTTGAGCCAAGCATTCTTTCAATTTCTCTTTATTTTCTAAATAAAGTTTCCAAACATCAGAACCAGCAGTGGTCCTAGAAATAAATTTCATATCAGGATTTAAATACTTTAACACATTCCTAACTCCATCATATTCAACAAATGAGAAAGGGAGATCATGCCTAACAATCGCCTTAGCTACTAATTCTCTAAAAACTTTTTGATCAATTTGTCTACTTCTCACCTTTCCTTGATGATCAGTTATCATTTTAGAGATATCTTTTTGCCTTAAAACTGCTATCCCTTTACATGAACGTGCATGACGCCTTAGGGATGAAGTTCCATATTGAGAAAGACCCGCCTTATATATTATCCCACACCCCATACATTTAGTACGTGGTTTACCATCATCAGCACTAATGACAGGTTTTTCAAAATATTTCCACATTTTTGAAGTATTCCTCCTAGCTTTTTTTGATTGCCTTTCAGTTGTTTCAGTTTCAACCTCACATTCCTCACCTTGAATTTCAACTTCATTAACATCATCCTCATTATCACTATCACTAACAACATCAATATTATTACTATGCAGAGTCTGATTTTGAGAACAAGATGTCATATTATCACTGTCAACAACACATACCAAAAAGAAAAAGCTCAATTAACATACATAACATATCAATATATAATAAGTATAACATACAATAGAAGAAATTTCAGTAGACATTTTTTGTGTGTCAAATAAAATGTTAATAATTATTAGTAGAAAATTACCGAACAGTTTAAGTAAATATTAAAGCTCCTTTAATGAATCTGTTAATAGTTCTTAATATAGAATACATATTTTTCCATGTATTGATCTCTGTATTTTTTTATATGTAATTAACATATAAAAAAATAAATGATTTAAAAAAAACATATAAAAAATAAACATTTTTTTTACTGTAATAATTAACAGTAACATATTCACCAGAAATATGAGTAAAGACCAAAATCAAAATGAACTAGAGTTTAGAAAATATACATTTCTTTCTTTTTTTTTTGCCGCCAGTACCGCTGGGGTGGTGACTGCCTTTGGTGGCCGGTGAGTGGTGGTGCTGCACTCTGCGTGAGACTGTGCGACTATGCTTTGTGTGAGACTAAGGCTTGAAGGCGTGAGGGTTGAGGCTTGTGGTGTGGTGGGTGGTGACTGAAGGCTACTGTGTAGCTGTGCAATGCAACTACCTGTGTGATTTGCGTGAGATCTGAGAGACGACGACTGAGTGAGAGTGATTTGGGTGGAGGGAAAAAGTACCGAAAACAAATAAAGTAAAGACAGATGAGAAATTGAAAATGAGACAATCGAAAACAATTAAACAAGTAAAGAAAAGTGTCTTTACTTCTGCGTTTGGCAGGCTGCCGCAAGTAAAGTATTCGTGGACTCGTCGCTTGGCTTGGCTGGCTTCATGGAATCAATAATCATGGACCGGTTGTCATTTGGTTTGGCCCAATATTGGGTGGGCTTTAGTCTTTAGTCTTTAGGTTTTTAATTGGATTAGGCCACATTTAATTTTCTTAATTGATTTTTTTTATTTTTTGGGCTGGCTCGTGGGCTGACCCTTATCCGCGCGGGTCAGCCCGTGCGGGTTGCTAGCCCGCCGGGCTCAATCCTTTTAGGTCTATTTTTTAACGGGCCTAAAATTAAAAGCTCAGCCCTTTTAAAGCTCGAGGTTTTAATGATCCGGCCCACGGATTGTGGCCCGTTTTGCACCCCTAGCGATTATATGGTGTCTAAGGCCTACGGTATATTAGCTTTCAGATCTTCAAAGTCTTTTAACTCCAAAGCTGAATCAAACCAAGTTATCCTCTAATAATAAAAGAACTGCGGTAGAGAAACGTTAAGTATGTACATAAACCTAATGAGATAATAATATAATGTTGAGTCTAGTTGGAGTTTGTACGTAACCTGATGAATTAATAGATAATTATGTAAATTTTTAGGATAAAATAGTCCAATTTATTTTATTTTTATTGATAAAGTGGCTGAAAATTTTCTAAATTAAGTGATAAATAGAAATTTATCTACTCATCTTATTCAATACTTTTTTATTGAAAATTTTCTTTTAAGTTGATTTTAAAACATATTATCGAACATATTGAAAATATTAAATCATTAAAAATTTTTATTTTCAATTGTTTAAAAAACAGCACCTAAGTATTATGTTTATGTATACTTGTTCATTAAAATTAAATATTCATACCTAGTTATTAAATTCCTTTTCAATATTGGACCTCCGCGTCTACTTAATGATAAATTATACATTGTAAAGGGACAAAACAATGTGTCCACACGGCATTTCAGCCACACATTAGAAAAAAATCTATAATTTATTTAATTCTTGGCAACTTATTATTTGGGTAAGAACAATAATAATAGAAAAGATTTATATATAGGGTTTGTATATGATGCACTGACTGTCAATGCATTAGAAGTTGACACCTCGTCAATAGGCCCTTATGGGCAAATTAAAAAAATTTATTTATTTTGCATATAAGGGCCTATTGATGAGGTGTCAACCTCTGGTGCATTAACAGTGTATAGAAACTATACACTGTCAGTGCATCATATATAAATATATATATATATTCTCTTACATATTATTTTTTAATGGTTAACGTATAGTTTATCTCTTGTTTTATATCTTTTTGTCAATTTGATACTTAAAAAATTTGTAATTAAATATCTCAAATTTTAGGATAATTACACTGTCAGTAGAGTTTTTTTAATTTTGAAAACGATATTAGGATTATGACACATGTCCTATTTTAGTTATTTTTTATTTTTTAATATTTTTATATGACATGTGTCACGATCTTAACACCGCTTGTGGAATAAAAAAAGTCTATTGACGATGTATGTAATAATTATCCCAACTTTTATTTCGTCAAATAATTTGTGCTATTGGTTAACTAATAAAAATATATGATTTGTCATTTAAATTTTTTTTACATTTTTAAAAAAATAAAGAAAATGACTAAATCATGTTTACAATTAAAAAATTTTCAAAAATAGAAAATTATAATTTTTAAAATTAAAAATTAGTGTGTGGAGCAATTTATTTAACATACTCCAAGTTTAAATACTTGATTGCAAATTTTTATTCTCTAAATACCAATTTGATAAAAGTAATATAATTCAAGTACCAGATTATTCATTAAACTTATTTTAAATTACTTAAAAAAAGATAATTTCTTTCCTTTCATAAATCCTATCATTTTTATTTAAATTTTTGAATTCAAGAGTTTTAATTTATTACCAGTGATACGTACAATCCGTTTTAATTATTTATCATTATATTAATTAAAAAAAACGTACTCAATTTATAATGTGTGCGTGCGTACACATATGTGTGTGTATATATATATATGTATGTAATGTGTATGTGTGTGTATGTTAACTAGTAATTGTTAATGGTATCACGGATGGAATGAATTTATTTGTGTCTCACGAGAGTTGAAATTTTTTAATGGGATCATGGATGGAATGAATTTAGTTGTGTCTCACGAGAGTTGAAATTTTTTCTAAATTATTATTGATTAATTATTTCATGTTTGATTAACTCAAAATTTAATTCAATTGGTAATTCAGTTCATTTTAAAATACGAAATCCAACAAATTTAAAACTCAAATTCTAATATATTTACAATCTATATAAAAAATAGTGTCATGTTAGATAGTTTGGTTCATCTTGAATTCTTATGTATCAAAACCATAATAATTTCATATCTTAATGGGTTTTCGTCTTGTCATTTTGTATTTTTTATTTAGTTTTGTATTCATAAGATTTTATTAGAGGCAATCACCAAATATAAGTAAATAATCTGTGCAGCATATATCTTCATCAAATATTATCAATTAATAATGTAACCAATAAAAAAATATTATCAATTAATTTAGTTTTCAGATTAGATGCATGAACCTTTATGAATATTAAATCTATGCAACTACATATTCATTCTCTTATTTAAAAAATATTTTAGATAAATTAACTTCTAATTATGGACAAACTACTGATGGCATGATTATCACGTGTTATAGCCTAAAAAAACAAAGCAACAAAGAAAGAAAGATAAGAGTCGATTGGTTTGATCACTCTGTCTAAAATCTATAGAGAGGCAAACAACTTTGCTGATGCATTGGCCAAAGCAGGGGTATCAAGGAATGAATTTTTCACAGCGTCGTGGTAGAACTTATTTCTTGGTAGTGCTCAGTTTTTGTTTTGTTTTTGCTGGTACAGGCGCTATTATTCAAACTTGTTTATTTGTCTTGTTTATTTTGTCAGCCTTGATCTATTGCTGTTGTATTTCGGTTAGCCTTCTTTTATGGCAAACCTGAGACTACCTGTGTCCTTTATTAATAAATTTATTGCTTATAAAAAAAAAAGATAAGAGTTGTTGTATATGCATGCAATAGATCCTCCTCCTTTTATATACTTCATCAAGAGTATCAAACACCATGTTTTGTCTCTTATTGTAGGGGACATTCTTCCTTTTTGTGTTTCCTAATCTTTATTTGTTTTTCTTGGTAGGAGGAATTGTGTATGTTTTTTTTTTAGGGATTTTTGGACAATGTTACATACATACATATTCAGACTTTAATGTCTGCATTAAGGTTCGAATTTTAAATTTACAAAATTTTCGTATTTAAAAACAAAATATAATCATTTGAATCAATTTTCAAAATCCATTATTAGTTTGTTTGCATGTCCTTAAGCGATTCTAAAAAGCATAGAAGGGATAAGATCCACTTAATAAATATTTACAATCTTCTAAATACACATCTAAGAAAACTTTAATTATGGGCACTTGGTACACTAGTCAATCTTTAATTAGTGATACTAATTATGCGGCCCCAAGGCTGAGGAAGTTTTCTATTATAAGCTACAACCAATTACATATTTCTACAAATTAAGTTTTGCTAATTCTTGCTTCAAAAAAAACAGTTAAGCTAATTCTTGAGAGGTTTTTTATATCACAAGAGAAAGAGAGAAAGATCATGCATGCTACTTATCATTAATTAATCTTAATGAAATGTATGAATATATAGTATCAAAGATTTAAGATATTTGTGATTTCAATTTGTTTGATTGATAACTTCATTAAAAAATATATAAATAATTAAGAAATTAATAAACTAAAACTTAATTATTTCAATTCGAAGCTAGCATCTTTATATTATTCCTTTTAATCAATTAAAGTTCACCTTTATGCGATCTATATATGGAGTAGATATATTCTCTCTATCCAAATCAACTAGCAGTAATTAAATGTTTAATTTGTATGAAATATACACTCCATATGATCAAAATTAACCAATCTAGAAAAACGTAGTTTGTATATATATATATATATATATATATATATATATATATATATATATATATATATCTATATCTATAGAATAAAGTGATTATGCCTATAAATATTCTAACCATTCCTCATTGCTCAGCAAATCATTCTACATTTGCTAGCAAGTTCTTTACCAATCCTTGAGGCTTAGATGCTAATGATTTTTAGTGATGTATAGCAAGCATCATTCCCCACTAAACAAAGAAATATTGGTGGTTATTAATTTCATTAAAAAATTACCTACAATTAATGCTATCATTGATCATTTAGAACATGGTAGAACCCACACACACACATATATATATATATATATATGTTAACTTTTGGGATCATTTAAAAAATATTAGATATGTGGAAAGCTTGGCTCATATTATGTATAATCACTTATAATTAATTAATTAGTTATAGAAGAAATTATAAGAAAATTAAAAGGAAAGGTAAGTAAAAGAATGGATCAGCTGATGAGGCCTTAGTTTAGTAGCAAGAAATTGAGGTCTTGGGATTTTAAAGTCTTAGGTTTGAGTCTTGCTAAGTGTGAGGTCGAGTTTAGTTTATTTATTATTTGTTTAGTTTGTTATTATTATTTGTATTTACTAATTTATCAAGTTACCGGTTTATAGAATATAATACTTTAATTGTAATTGTAATTTTGAATGATAATGTATTACTTCAAAAAAGAACGGATCAAGTATGAAAAGGGCTTTATTTGTTGAAAAAAGTGAACGTCTAGAGAGATTCCAAGAGCTCAAAAGGTTTTGTTAATTATTAATGAATTAATTAATTAATTAATTACACCATAGTTTAATTGCTTACCCCCCATTAGGGGACTAGATACTAGAATGGAATGGAAGAGGAAAAGCATAGCAAATAGAACAAATCCCTTGGACACGTGCCCCATTCCACCTAATCCTTTCTTAATGGATTTAAACACCTCTTTTTCTTTGTCACTTCCATTTCCAAATTGAGGCACCAACCCCTTGTCATCTCATATCTCCGCTTTTGTCATTTGCACATGCTCTCTATCACTCCACGATTGATTCTTGATTTTTAATTCTTAAAGATTAATAATTGTTAATGGAATAATTAAATCAGATCATGCGTGATACGATTATTAATAATAAGATTATTTTGATGATTAAGTTGTTGTTGTTGTTAAGCTTAATAGCCAAATAAACCCTCAACCTTTAGCTCAAAATGGAATTCAGCCCTCAACGTTTTATTGCATAAAATTCAGTCCATAAACTTTTATTTCAGTGGAAATAAACCCTCAACCTTTTACAATTATGCAATTAAGTCAAAATCTGTTAAATGACACTAACTACCGTTAGTTTTGCATACGTGGCAGCTGACGTGGATAGCTTAGTTAACTGCCACGTGGCATGCCACGTATGCAAAACTAACGGTAGTTAGTTTATTTAACAGATTTGGTCTATTTCCACAGAAATAAAAGTTTATGGACTGAATTTCATGCAATAAAATGTTGAGGGCTGAATTCCATTTTAGGCTAAAGGTTGAGGGCTTATTTGGGTATTAAGCATTGTTGTTATTGTTATTATTATTATTATAGGTAGTTACAAGAGAAAGAAAGATTTTTATATTGAACCTAATCCTTCTTTAAAAAAATAATCGATAAATCAAGTCTTGATTTTTAATTTTCACAAATATTTTAAAAAATAACTTTAAATGGTATCTAAAAAAGTAATTACAAAACTTAGTTCAAAGTTACTTTTTTTTTTATCTATTACATACAAAGTGCTTAAAGTCAGAAAAAAAATTGATTGGATTAATCTATTATACCTAATTAAGCCTAGTATGTGGTTAGGGCTCCAACAATTTCTATTGATTATGAAAGAACCCAATTTCAATGACAATAAATTTGACCATTGTAAATTATGTGATGAGAGAAAAATTAAATATATAAAAACAAGTAGTAATAAGCAAATAGAAAGATCATATTAAGTCAGAACTGGTAGCCTGCTGACAAATCATGTTTTGGTGCTGCAATTGTTGCTATCAAGTTCTTGCATGCAGCCAACTTTTCCCTTTTCTTTTTTTCACTTTGAGTTTATAAATGAGTCGTAAGCTTAATCAAGTTTGAACCCAAACCTCACCACGTTTCTATCTTTGTTGAACTCCACATTATCTTATCTTTTCCTTTTAATGATCTACAAGTAAATTTGTTAATTTATGTATAACATTCATATTTTTATTGTGTAAAATATGAAAATTTTATATTGACATGTAAAAATATATTGTTTAGCTTTTATTATATTAATAAGCAATTTTTACTGAACTTTATCCCATATCACATTTATATTTTTCTTTTCATGTTGTGTCTAAAATAACTGAAGGTGACTTCAAGCGGAAAAAATCCCAGGAAAAAGGGTCTTTATCATCCCTAGCTAGCTCTAATATAAAGATGTAGGGTATGCATATGAGAGACAGAGAGCTACTGCCCCTAACTAGATCCACTTGTGACTTAGCAATGCTGACAAAATTTTCATTTCCAAGTGAATAGACCTGAGTTTCCATGAAATAATAGACCTGCAGGCCTACAATTTGGTTTCAAGAACCTAAAGCAACAATCAGGTTAGTGAATGGTTGAAGGTTTGAAAATTTTTATCAGAGATACAACAATGACCAAAGTCAAATTTGCTTCACAATCTCAACTTTAAACAACTTTTAATCTGTTGCAAGATAAACTAATTAATCAATCTCATTGAAAGCCGGTAACTGCGAAAGAAGAATACTGAGAGCAAGAGGAATAAAACTGATGATCAGTTCTTGAGAGTGACAACCATCCATTGTTTTCCTGGTCCTTTGTCAAAAAGCTTAGCCGGGTTTTCTGGGCTTATGGGGTAATTTCTTTGACAATTCTCATTGGACGGTGTACATGTTTGTCTGCACTGTTCATGTTCATACACAGGAGCCAATTAGCCTCTTCCATTGCTAATATTCTGATAATTTTTCTATGATTATTCTTGTCAATCTGAAGCGTCTTTGACCCAAACTTATATTTCTGTTTAGTTCTCTAAGTTTCTTTGACTCTTCCGAGGCATGCGTATATGGTTTTTCCTACAATTATATGTTAGGTATAAAAATTTTATCTTTGTTTGACGACTGTATAATTGTATATATATAACTCTCAAAGAAAAGAATGGCCTAGACAGTTGTATATTAACAGGTGAAAACTGCGTCCAGATTGAAATCATATCAATCCATTGAATCTTTCACGATAGTTGTACAAATCACCAAGTCAGTAGTAAGTAGGAAAATTTAGAAGCTGGTCGTCGAAAAATATCGTTAGATATGATGCCATATAAATTCAGAAAATGGACTCCTAACTATAAATCAGATATTATTACATATTAAAATTAGCAAAGTATGACCTTAAGCATCTCGACAATATAATATTCTTATTTTTAAGGAATTAGGGTTGTATGTTAGACTTATTTCATTCAGCGAACCAAAAAAGTTAACTTGACTCTGATTTAAATTTAGAATAATATCAAATTAATCAACAATTTAGTAAGATAGAATCTCTCTCATGCAGGTTTAAAAACAGTTAATGGAAAGCATTCAAAACATGCTTCAAGCCAAGAATAGTTTAAAATAGTGAAATTGAATATCCACTCGCATTTAGATCAGTTTTTTTTATTGTGTTTAAACATCATGTTTGTGACTTAATGAACCTACAACTAGTTTTAACATTCTGCAAATGTAAGATTCGATCGAGTATAATACGTGCAAAATTTTGAACATCCACGTCTACATTTTTCTTTCCACATGAGAGGTCCACTTTACCATATATATTATAAACCCAAGTCCTGGACCTAGCTACCTAGCAAGCAGCCATAGGAGAAAATGTTGACTTTGTCTAGCTTGATTACTCAAAAAATCGTCTGATAAAACTATGGAGTAATAAAAAATTGATTGTGCTGTAACACCCTGTAGATGTTGATTAGTTAAGTACAGCTTTCCAGGTTTTTGCCATAAAAGAAACAGTTCTTTTATCTTACATGTTCCATCATAATGAGTAAATAACTTTCCTATGTTGGGTGAGCTTTCTACTGATCACTGGTTTGGTTAGCTGATTCCTACGAAAGAATTTAACAACAGTTTAACTATTAAGATTAAATCAAAGAATTTCTTTTTCTCTTTTCTGATTTGGGTTTTCTAGAAAGAATGTAGTTTGCAAGGAAATTAATGAACACACACACATATCTCGTGGGAAAACGCTTATCCAAACAAGCCATTAAACTAATCCTAGTACATGACAAGGTGCATGAGAATGGAATTAAAAAAGCCGCCAAAGCAGCAAAGAAAAAGACGAGCACCAATGTCTCATCTCTTCGGTGCACGCCTGCATTAATAAAAGGCTTTAAGATTTAAGATTAAACAATTTGTCTTTGTTTCCCCTACAGTGTTTCCATTGATATTTGACTATACGTGACTATGTTGGTTTCTAACTCTACAATATTATTTACAAAACATCATAATCAGAACATCTGAAGCAGCTGGTTTAATTTGATCATATATGATTAACGTAGTTTAATACGATATCTGGAAGACTAGAAATGATTGTTCACATGATGGAAATCTACAGCTGATCAAACTCAAGCTGGTGTATATATCATTTCATTGTCAGAGTTCACACCGTCGCAGGAATATATATATATATATATATATATATATATATATACACACACACACACGCGCACATTAAAATTTTTATATCAGTTGTAAAAGAGAATGAGTTTGCATAAATAGGAATGAAAACTTTATTTTTTGAGATATTTTTAAGATCAGAAATTCCGGTAGCACCCAATAGATACGATGGATGATGTGGCTGCACCATGTGTTGTGTTGCAGTAACAGTGTTCTGACACGTGTGGATTAGCCATTGTAGCAGTGGGGACCAAATCCCCACTTGAAGGGTAGGTGACCTTTGGAGAGGCAGATGAGACATGATCATCCAATATATGTGTGTCTTTCATTGGATGAGGAATCGATAAGGCTAGCTAAAGACCAGAGAGTTCATTTTACAGTTAAACATCCCCATAATAAGAAGGCAAAGTACAAATTAACATGGACACGTCAACTTGTTATTGGTTGAAATAAGCGTAATAGAATCGATCCTTCACTTTTTGCTGGAAATTAATATGTTTAAGGTTAGAGCATGGAGGTTCAAACCAGTGAGATACGAGGATCTATTAGTTAACCCGCCATATAAAGATACGTACTCATGTAGAAAATTGACCACAATCACAGCCGAGTCATTTAGAACATATCCTCGTATGCAAATTTATTTCCAATAATTATATATAGCACGTAATTCTGATTTATAATCGATCGATGATAGAGATGACGATAAGAAAAGATGTGAAACTGACGATAATATTGAGTATATATTGATCATGAAGTTGACGTGTGGTAATGGAGGTGTAATTATACAGTAGCTGCATATAAAGAAAGAAAAGGGTTAGGATTGTGATGTTTAGGGCATGGGGGGACTAAGGTGAGAGATGTGATAAAGAAAGAAAGAAACTCAAGTAAACCCTAGTCCAGATTCAATGGCTCCCCTTTTATCAAGTCCAATCCGGAAAAGGACATGCAATTTATTCCTTTTAAATGCTAATTTGTCCTTTTTTTTCTTTCTTTTTTCTAGATTTGGGTTTATCTAATAATTCTGGTTACATTCCTATTTATATTTTGGTCAACAATTCGCAATAAATTTTTAATTAACACTTTTTCTTTCCCTTGATTCCTAGTTTAATTGAATGCTTGAACAATTGTTACAAAACCACAAAATAAGTTCATTTCAAGAGGCTAACTAGGGTTTAGAAAATTTTGATTTAAACGGTTTTGGGAAGTAATATTCCAAACTAAATCCTTCCCTCGTTTGGTTCAAACGTTCATAAATCAAGTTGAAGTGTCATGAAAACTTAGATTATATAAGATGAAAGCATAATAAACCTTATTTATTAAAAGTCAAGCTTTGATGTAATGATCATTATTATATCTCCTTACTAAGAAAAAGATGATTATTATTTTATTATATGGTTGGACTCTTTTCCTTTGATCTTTAAGAATCAAAAAAGAAAAAAAGGAACGAAAACACTTGTTTGTGTTTTATACAAATTTTGATATAAAATTTTCAAGTTTTATACGGTACAATCTTACATAAACATGAAAACATAGCTCTTTAAGAATAAAGACCTATTGTTATTTTTTAATAACAAGGTTGAACTCTTTCCCTTTGATTTTTCACAATCAAGGTAGAAAAGAAGGAAAGAAAAACACTTGTCTTTGCACATTGACCGTGGTTGCTTGTTAGCCTATGCCGGTGATTGACCACCTAGATAATTGGCTCGTGCTCATCTATAGCACATGATCGACAATTTTAGAAAGTAAAGCTGCTGAAACAGGCCGGTTTCATACTTTGAACTCAGCCATCTCTCTAAAGTGGAAAGCAAAGATTGAAGCATATACTTTGTTGTTCAATCCTTGGCATTTGAAACATTCGGTTGGTTAAAGCCCAGCATTATCATTTCATTAATTCCAATCAAAGTTGCATATGGCCTTTCGCTATTATTTTATTCACAAACCCAAATGAAACAACTTACATAGCTACCATTATTTTATTAACCCTACCAAAACACCATCAAATGTGAATGCTGCAGCACATTATGTTTTGTATTTTAGTGATCGTACACAACTTTCAGAATTAATCCAAACACTAGGCAGACCAAAATTTATATTAAGCAACTTAGGCCATCATGCTTTCCTTAGTGGCATAAAGTTTCAACACTTGTATATTTTAATACAAGCTTTCGACATAATAAAACACAAACAATATCATGTCACTCGTGCGTTTCAATTAGTGTCTGCTTGATTTTTGTCAATAAAGGAAGCAAAATTAAATATTACTTCGATAACAATGACTTAGGTTCAACTTGAATGATTAAAGCGTGTGCGCTAAACTCGGATTTAAGTGTTAATAAAATTTTTTGAATTAAAAAACCCTCAATGAGAAAAAAATGGGCTAGCAATTAAAATTCCATGTACCATACGCAGTTTGAATTGGTGTGATTTCATTTTCCAAGTGACACCTACTATTCCTTGTGACACCCTAAACCCAAAGTTGAACAAGGTGATCAAGTCAGAAACAAAGTTTTACTCAAAAGATGAAAAAGACATAAAAATCAAGTCAAGCAAATTAATTAAGAAAGTAGAAGGCTAACAACCTTTTAGCTAATTTATTGAAAAAGAATTGTGACTTATTGTAAAATCTGAGTTTTATCCAAAACAACCTTAATCCCAGCTCTCAATTATTAAAAAAAAGTAAAAGAAACAAAGTCAGAGGCTGACCTTCAAGTGTTCAACTAGATATGGTGGTCAAGTAAGCAAATTTTACCCAAAAGAACAAATTTGAAGCTGACCTGCAAGTGGTTTGATCGAGGCAAAAGAGTCAGCTCCACAAGCATTAATGTTGCATTTAGATATAATAAATCTCATTAGCTCAATGAATTGGAACAGAACACTTAAAATTAATTAAATTGGAAAATGCTAAATTGCAACAATACCTAATTCCTTAATCTTGAAATTGATTTCACAATTACTGAATTAATAGCTCATTGATAAACTTTTTTTTTTATACAAAAGAGATTGTAGAAATAAAAAATGAATTGCAAATATTAAATTTTAAATATCAAACCTACTAAATACCACCTCTGTATAGTAAATCTCAATCATGTTTAAATTAAGGTGCATGTTTTTTTTTTTGTTCGTAATTAAGGTCCATATTCAAACCTTGTTTATTTTAAATGTTCATTGTTCCCTAATTTTGGAGCTATTGTATTCTTCTTTCAATTTTGGGCTTGTTAATAACATTATAACCCAGGACAAAGTCCAGACTAGTTATGCTTGACCCACTACCTCAGTTTCCTAGTTGGGCTAAATGGGTTAAATCAGAAAAGTTAAGCCAGACAGCACAGTAGCTTGGGCAATATGATCTCTCATTCTTAAATCTGATCTTAATTATGTTCAAATATTCAATTGGGGCCATTGGCATCCTTTGAGTAGATCCGGTTGGAAAATAGTCGGATTATTTTAAGATGGGTATTATTTGGATAGTATTCGGTCGTTTTTAAACGGGTTAAGGCAGCAGAACTCAAAATAAAATATTAAAAAAGTTATTGAATTATTTCACATTTTTTAAATAGGTCTAAGTTTTTATTTTTTAATTTGTACTTAAATAAATCCTTATTTCAAATAAAATATTACAAATGAATAAAACTGGTTCAAACCAATTTAACCAATTAAAATTCGGTTAATTCAGTTCAATTAAGTCGCTTTTAGGTTTAAGTGAATTTTTATTGATCAATTTATTCGATTAAGTCGATGTCTAAAATTATAAATTAAACAAATCAAATTATTAAAATTTTTTTAAATATATAATGAAATAATTATATATTGTATAGTATATTATATTAATTATTTATATTATATATTATATCTAACAGACATTTTTTAAGTAAAAAATTTGATTTTAAACTCAATTGAAAAAATTGATTGCTCACACTTATAAAAGATTGATTTATGTTTAGACCTTATTTAAATTGCAAATTAAAGGTTAAGGGCTCATCTAGACATAAATTAAAGTTTAAGGGTTTATTCAGATTTAAATTAAATGTTAAGGATTTATCTAAATATAATAAAAGTATAAAAACTTATTTAAATAAAATAATAAAGATCAAGAATTATTTTAATATTTTAACCTAATAATAAAAAAGGAAAAAAGTTAACTTTTAGTTTTGTAAATTAATACGAGGGGCCCAAACAAAATTTGAACAAGTTGAGGTGGATTAAATGAAAATTGATGTGGCAGGGAAGAAAAGGACAGAGAATAAAGAAGAGAATGACAAGAAGACAATGGCAGGGCTGTGCCATGAGGCTCTTATGTTGGAATTGTCGTGGGCTTGGGAACCCACGAGCAGTTCGTGTTCTTCACAACTTAGTGAAGAAAGAAGCGCCCCATGCAGTTTACTTAATCGAAACTAAATTGCATCCTAGGAGAATGGAAAGAATTAAGGTAAAATGTGGTATGGCTTCATGTTTTAGTGTAAGTTCAAAAGGGAGCAGGGGTGGTTTGGCGATGATGTGGACTGAAGATATTAGGATACAATTAAAAAGTTACTCTAGTAGACACATAGCCGTAGTAGTGGAAGATGAAAGTAATGGGAGTAGCTAGAGATGGACTGGTTTTTATGGAGAACCAGAAGCGTGTAGGAAGCCTGAATCGTGGAATTTACTGAGGATTCTTAAGGCAGCGGAGTAGGGTCCATGGATGTGTGTGGGTGATTTCAATGAGTTGCTTTGGGATCATGATAAGATTGGGAATGTTAATAGAAAAGCAAAATAGATAGAGGATTTTAGAAAAGCAGTAGAGGAGTGTGGTTTGAATGATTTGGGTTATGTTGGCTGTTGGTATACATGGGAAAGAAGGAGATCAGAAGCAACAATTACTCGAGAAAGAATTGATAGGGCATTCGGTGATGATGATTGGCGTAATAGGTTTTCCAATTGTGAGGTGTGGCATTTATCGGCGTCAGTGTCAGATCACTGTCCTCTTTTGGTTGAAACAGAAAAAGAGGTGTCTAGGTGTACATTAGTGAGCAGAAGGAGAGGGTTAAAGTTTGAAGCAATATGGACCAAGGATCGAGATTGTGGGGACAAATTAAAAAATGTGTGGAAACGGATAGAGGGACGGGCATTACTGCATCGAATGAAGTTAGTTAATTCTGAACTGCATGGCTGGTATCAACAAGGTGTCAACTTCTAGGACAATATCAGTAAGTTACAACACGAGTTGGAAGGGATGCAAAATCAACTGATCATGGATCAAGTGCTAAGAAAGAGACAAGAGCTTATGGAAGAGATCAATGATTGGTTAGAGAGAGAAGAGCTTTATTGGAAGCAAAGATCTTGGGTTAGCTGGCTCAAAAAGGGGATTAGGAATACTGCATTTTTCCATTCACAAGCTTCTCTTAGGAGGAAAAGAAATGTGATAAAGGGGTTGGAGGATGGGCAAGGAGTCTTTAGAGGAGAGAGGGATCAAATAAAACGAATTGCCACTGAATACTTTATTGACTTGTTTTGCTCCAACGAAGTGTCCCAGTATGATGGTATCTTGGACCGAGTAAGACCTCGTGTATCTGATGAGATGAATGATATGCTGCTTGCAGAGTTCACTCCTGAGGAAATTCATCTAGCCCTTAAACAAATGCATCCATTGAAAGCTCCTGGTCCTGATGGTATGTCTCCTATATTCTTCCAAAATTATTGGTCAATTGTTGGTGAGGATGTGTCGAAATTTTGTTTATCCTGTTTGAGGGGAGCGACAAAATTAGGAGAGATAAATAAAACAAATATAGTGTTAATTCCAAAAGTTAACAATCCTACCAATATAAAGCAATACAGACCAATTAATCTCTGTAATGTGGTTTACAAAATAATGTCCAAGGTGCTAGTTAATAGATTGAAGAGCATATTGCCTACTTGTATTAGTGAGTTTCAAAGTACTTTTGTCCCAGGAAGGTTGTTTACAGACAACATATTGGTGGTTTTTGAGTTATTACATACCCTAAAGCTAAAAAGGAAAGGGAAGGAGGGGTTTCTAGCTTTAAAACTAGACATGAGCAAGGCTTATGATACGGTAGAGTGGCATTTTTTAGAGGCAATGATGCTTATGATGGGATTTCATGAGAATTGGGTGTCTTTAGTCATGAAATGTGTAACTTCAGTATCTTATTCTGTTGTTATTAATGGAGATTATACTCATACTTTCAAACCAGAAAGAGGGCTTCGTCAATGAGACCCTCTCTCGCCCTATCTTTTTTTGATTTGTAAAGAAGCTCTATCAAACCTCCTTTTCACATTGTCAAAGAGAAGGAAGACTACAAGGTGTAAGAGCTAGCAGAGGGGGACCCAGAGTGAACCACTTTTTCTTTGCGGATGATAGCCTTTTATTGGCTAAAGCATCCAGGGAAGAATGTCTTAAGATTCAGGAAGTGCTTCACCAATATGAGATGTGCTCTGGGTAAATGGTAAACTTTGGAACATCCTCTTTATTTTTTAGCAGCAATGTACCGGATGCAAAGAGGGAGGAGATACAAAGTTTCTTTGGAATAGGAGCCTCAACAAATATTGAATGTTACTTAGGGCTACGGGCTATGGTGGGGAAAAACAGAACAAATACTTTCAAGGATCTCAGTCTTCAGATTACTAGAACAATGGAATGGTGGAGTTCGAGAACTCTATCAAAAGGAGGTAAAGAGGTCTTTATCAAAGCAGTTTTAAAAGCTATACCATCCTACGCAATGAGTTGCTTTCTATTGCTTCGCTCGATTTGCAGTCGTGTGAATAGCCTGTCGAGCAATTATTAGTGGAGGAACAGTGACAAGATGAGAGGCTTACATTGGACGAAATGGAGTGATCTTTGTACAAAAAAGGTGGACGGTGGGTTGGGGTTTAGAGATATGATCGCTTTTAACAAAGCGATGTTGGCAAAGTAGGGATGGCGCTTGTTAGTTAATACAGACTCCTTGGTTTACAGGGTTTTGAAGAGTAAGTATTTTCCTACTGTCTCGTTCATGGAATCGCAGCTTGGAAATCAACCTTCGCTTACTTGGAGGAGCATTTGGGCTGTGAAAGGTTTATTGGAGCAGGGATTAAGATGGAGAATTGGGGATGGCAGATCTGTTAGAAGTTGGAAAGATAAGTGGCTACCCTTCACCGATTCGTTTAAACCAAATTCCAACCGAGGTGATTAGGATGAAGAAGCTCTTGTGACAGATTTGATAGATAGCAGAACTGGGGTTTGGAAATGGGAGGCATTGTAGGAAAGATTTGAATTGAGTGAGGCAGAGAAAATTAGCATGCTACTAGTAAGTAGATGTGAAAGACCAGATAGATTGGTGTGGCATTTCGATAATAAAGAAGAATACACCGTTAAGAGTGGATAAAAGGTTCTGCTTAGAGATTTTTCAGAGCAGGGGCAGAGTATGACAGGTGGAGGATTTGGCAAAGAATGTTGGAAGAAAATGTGGACGGTAAAGGTTCTGAGTAAGATCCAGATATTCATGCGGAGAGTGAAGCATGGTATATTGCCTGTGATGGTTAATTTGGAAAGGAAACTGATTCCTGTTGACAGTCAATGTAAGCGGTGTGGTCAGGAGGAGGAGACAGTATTTCATGCTATAAGAGGATGTAAGTGGGCAAATGAGGTCCGGACACATGCAGGGTTCCATTGGTCTGGTGGTAGAGATGACACAGAAGACATAACAGAATGGCTAAGGATGGTGCTAGAAAACGAAAGCTAAGAAAAGCTTCAACTATTCTTTCTCTTAGCCTGGACAATTTGGAATGATAGGAATAATGAGACTCAAAGGGCGTCTAGGAGAGAGGCGGATTAGCTTATAAAAAGCTAGATCGGGATAGGGCGGCTAATGAGGAGAACTGGATACCTCCACCACCTGATTATATTAAATTGAACTTTGATGGTGCAGTGGATAAGCAAAGGAACCAGGAAGGAGTTGGAGTCATCGCAAGAGACAGTGTTGGACAAGTCATGGGAGCTGCGTCAGCAAACGTTCAGCGGGTGGACAGCCCATTTGTAACAGAGGCGCATGCGGCTCTATTAGCTCTACAATTTGCATCAGAAATGGGGTTTAGACTTCTAGTGTTAGAGGGAGACTCACTAGCAGTTTTGCAATGCCTTATCAATGCACTATTGTCTGACAATGTTAGTATTGGATAAATGAAAGCTCAAGTTTTATTTAAAAAAAAAAAATTATGCTATCTGCCTGTTATGTTTTCCGCTTGTACAGTTATGCTCGAGTTTTAATTTATTAACGGAAATATAATTTTTTTGTTAACGGTGTTAAAGTCCGAGGTTAAAGGGAAAGTTCTGATGGGTGACTTAAACGGTAAGCCAAACCTTCAACTCTTCACGACGTTTGGTTTTAACTTTCCCACTTCACAGTCCAAGGAATCATAGCGCCAGAAATTTCT
This sequence comes from Heritiera littoralis, assembly GCA_031772115.1. Lineage (NCBI taxonomy): Eukaryota > Viridiplantae > Streptophyta > Magnoliopsida > Malvales > Malvaceae > Heritiera > Heritiera littoralis. The sequence continues at coordinate 612,726 of JAPDPK010000137.1, read as the reverse complement.
TCCAACTCCTCTTCCTTCATTTTATTCCCTTCTTAGTCTTTTTACTTTATTTATTTCTCCAATTTTCTCTTCATCCAAACATTAAATGCCTCTCTTTCCATCCCCTATTTCAATCTGACAATAACATTTTTTAGGGCAACTCTTTATTGATCGAATCAAAGGGTTGAATTCGCGCGCTGGTGTGTTCGTTTTTAGGGTTTAGTGGAGGCTGTGATAATGTTTTTCACCGGTGATCCGACCAGTCGGAAGCGAGTTGATTTGGGAGGTCGGAGCTCCAAGGAGAGAGATAGGCAGAAACTTCTAGAACAGACACGGTTGGAGCGGAATCGCCGCCTCCGGTTACGCCAGCAGAATTCCGCAGCTCTCAAGATTCAGGTTGCGTTTTTTCTTCTCAATTTGAATTAAGCCGTTTCTTTCCCTTTAATAATTTATGCCTCCTTTTCTTTTGTTAGTTGTTGAAGACACTGGAATTGGAACTTTGTTTGCATTGAGCTGAAAATTGATCTCTTGAAATTTTCAATGCGTGTTTAGTTTTAATACTAGTAAATGCAATTGACAGCTGCGAATAGCAATGCCTCCATATTGTCGTTTACTTTTCAAAATTTTGTAGGTTTGTTTGCAGTGGACAGAATTTCTTATATTGGATAAATTGCATGCTTGAGTACCATACTACGTATAGGTTCTTCTTCTGTGCTTGGATAAGAAATAATGTATTTTTGGGGGTTAGTTACAGGTCGGTGTGACTATTGGGCTCTAGAATTTGATTAAGGGGAAATGCAAATAATTCTGTGAACTGATGTGGTTTTCTACCTAAAGTTTTCTTTGGGACTGCCTTATGTTAGGAAAGAGATTCAATACCTAGGCATTTGATGCATGTTGGCATTTAAATGGCAAAACCTTTAGTTGATGTTGTTGATTTTTGAGAAAGAGAGTATGGTAATCATCAAGTTTTACTCGGGAAGACGTGCTTTAACATGTGTTAAAGTGTTCTAAATTTTGTTGGAAACCATATGTTTGATTTTTTAAGCGATCAGGTTTAACCAGTCCAACTAAACTAAATAGTCTGTACATCAGTTATTTGTTGACTATCCTCCAAGCTAGCAAGGCCATGCAATAAATAAATTTTTATGAAATCACAACCCTACATGATTTAGTTTAAGTTTTTATTTTGCAGCGAGTGACCTTGTGACTGAAGATGCATGTTGTTCGATAAAAAAAAAAGAAGATGCATGTTGTTGGGTTCTTTTCTTGACTCTTTCTTATATATATATCTGATTTATGATTAACAACATCAAATACTCATCGCTAAGCTGAACTGGCATTGGCTTAGGTGGTATATGAGAATCTTTTAGCTATATCTTTCTATTAGGCAATTTAGACTGAATAAAATAGTTCTCTGGATTTGTCTTTTAAGAACTGGCTGGCCTACATTTTGCAATGTGTTGACTAATCACTAGCTACAGAAATACTTCAGAGGGAGAAAGGTAGTGGAAGCTGAAAGTGCCAGGGTGCAGGAGCAGTTCTACCAAACTTATGGAAAGCACTGCCAAAATGTAGACAGGTAAATTTTGACATCTATAGTGTCTTTTCCACTTTAATGGGAATTCCGTTTAATATCATCACAATAAATTGAATTTTTGGCCTGTTTTATTGCCTTTCTGATCGACTTATTCTATCAGGTGGTTTTCTTATTTTGTTCATATTGTCTCTATTTATGTAGACATTGTTTTGGTCCCGACTCAGAGTTTCTCCGCCAGCTAACTTTCTTCTTTAATGCACGGAATATGGATGATTTTTCAGTTCTTGTTGAGACTTGCCGATTACTTCAGCAGTTTGTTCGAGATAGTGGTACTTTTATCAGAATCCCTTCTGGAATATAAGTTGTTATATATGTGTGTGTGTGTGTATTTGTGTTTTGCATATAATTATGGTAGTGCTTATCTTTCTTTCTTTCTTTAATTTTTGCATAAAATTATGCAACAGGGGATGTCGTGGGATTCTTTGCAGGCATGAACTATACATGCAATTATTCTTCGGTTGCCTACAGATTGAAGCGACTCTCATTTGCTTGTATTCAGGCTATACATCAGAACAGGTTTGTGCCTCAAACCTTCTTTTGTCAGCTTGGTGTTGTCTTACGTTTCATTTTTATTTTTGCATCACATGTCTCATTGTTAGTCTCTTGTACTGATGTCTGATAGAATTTAATATACTCATATATTCTGTGTGTATCTTTAAGTTTTTTTTTTTGAAGGTAATGTTACTTAAAATTTTATTGGATAGAAATCAATTGAAAGATCAACTGTTGATGACTCCAGAGGAGTCTAGTGCATCAGCAACTATCTTGCTTCAAGCATTGGTTTTGTTGTTAGATCCTAAACTGCCATGGGCTTGCAAGACAGTTGGTTATCTCATGCAAAGAAACGTGTTCTCCCTGTTTAGAGAAGTTATTCTAACAGTCAAGGTATGCATTTTTGTGACCCTGTTTTTAGGTTTTCTTCTAATTGGGTATAATTTTTATGTAGCCATATTGATATCCCTATCTCCGTAATCGTGCATCTTAAAGCTTGTGATTTAGTAATTGCTTTCTGCTTTTCTGATAGTACCGTAATGTTGTGGTGCAGGAAAATTCAAATGCTAGAGGTTCTTTTGGGAAAATATCTGCGTTAGAACATGTGCTCGCTCTTATGATTTTTCATGTTGGTCAGAATCCATGTATTTGCTCA